>JAWWEO010000036.1:21194634-21226706 GCA_035582975.1 Ormyrus labotus
CCGTGTTAGGTAAAATCGAAGATCCAGTAATGGTGGGAGGGGATACGCCTATAAAACCCCCGAATCTCGCGCGAATTGAGAACTAGGCGCGCGGCGCGCGAATTAATCGCTTCGCCGTCGGAACGGCTCGCTATAGTATCTGCGCTTTAGTATTTAAGTGTTAATGTTGGTGATTTCTCGTTATTTAATAAAGTTATTTAATAAAGTTGTGAATTTCAAGTACTGCTCAAGCGTTCAGTGAATTTTCCTTACACAACAAAAATCCCACAATCCACCCACATTTGGCGATCCGACCTTGAGGAAAATATATCTTTAACAGATATAAATCTCGGTAATTATGTATTTATTTAATAAAAAGTGCGTATTTCAACCTTACCTTAACAGAAATTAAAGCGAAACCTTCATTGAAAATTTACCATTTCAAACGTCAAAGGCGACGCTTTTCCACAGCTGTCAAAGCCACACCCCTCTAATCAACCCTTGAATTCACACCCAAATTTCTCGGAAAATTCAACGAACCGGTCGTTCGTCAAGCAATCCCCGACCGTTCCGACCTCCGGCAAACCGCCGCGACCAAAAAAGCAAAACCCGGAGCTCCGTAGAAAAAGTCAGCGGCGCGAAAGAGCGAAGGTATACCTACGCACGTACGAGCGCACCGCCGCCGAGCGAGAGGGGAAGAAAGAGAAAGACAAGTTCAGGATAAATGGCAATTCGAAAAGCGACACACGTTCCACATTTCATCGATCCCTCGGCTGCCTGACCTGCCTACGAGCATTCAGACGGGACAAAGACGTCCGGATGGACGGCGTTGACGGATGGACATCGATACTCTCCAGTGCGCGGCTCTCGGTTTTCAAGCGCCAACGCGCACCTCGGGGGATATTTATTCCCGCGAATTTTGGCCGAGCCACGTGCTTGGTTCGAGTGCGGGGGGAGGGCTTTCAGGCCGAATGTAATTACAGTCCGCTTTTGCGTTTCGCGAAATTGAGTTTTGCGGCGAGTTTTATTCGGCCGCGCGGACGAGTGTAGGTCTTTGTGGAAATTCAGGAAGCTAAAACATTGTTTAGTGTATTGTTAGTTCAAAACGGAATATTAGTTTAGGTCGTGTTTTGAAAATGAAACGTGCGTAGAACGTTCAAAAAGTTAATATTAATGTACTTGCGACAAAGCGCAAAAAAGCGGTCAATTGCGTTACTATTCTTTCTTAGGAATTCTTTGCAACATTGTAAGTAAGAAACTCAGTTAAACTATTAGAACTTTTTAAACGAATGAGAGATTGTTCGAAATTACTTGCGCAAGATCATACTTCTCTCTGCCACTTAACACCGAGAAAGAGATTAGTTATAGTTATCACGACATTGTAATTATCAAAAGTGTTCGTGATTTACGTCCACTAGTTAACGATACTTTCAGCTAAATGTTATAGTGTAACTTCTGACACAACAGCTAATGTATGTTAGAACATTTTAACAATAATCAACCTAAATGCAACCGCTGAACGCTATAAACTAAAATAAATTTGTACAAATTGCGTGACACGTAACGTAAGTAAACTATTTGTCTCCGTCGCGGAATTTCAAGATCCAGTTATTTCGTCGCCGAACAAAGCCGATCCCGTGGCTTCTGCTAATTCCGAGTCTATTCGAATCTCTCGGTCTCCTAACAATCTCCTCTGTTAAATATTAGACGATAAACAATCGTTAGTCGAGAGAAATGAGCTACGACTGCAGCATCCGTAGCTCGCGGCGTAAGACGACACGATATTTATCTCGTTAAAGCGAAGCTCTTCTCTCGGTTGGAGATGAAATAAAAAAAGAATCACGAGCGAAGGGCAGCGTAACAAGTGGATACGCACATCAAACCATAATTTTCCCTCTCGGCTCCGCGATGAAATTCAAATTCGAGATTCGGCAACGGCGAAGAGATCTTGACCTTAAATCAGAGACTCGACCCTTGCCATAAATCAGCCCCGGCGGCATCGCGGTAATTTGATTTATCGCCGATTATTCCGAGCGAATCAACGTCCCCACCGGGCGGCCTTCTATTCATTTTTTTCGCGTTTTGCGCAACTCTCGCGGCAACGAGAGCCAGATAATTAGTAAGTTCGCGAGACAAAGGCCATTGAATTCGCGCGCAAACGCGCACACTTTCTCGGGGAGCCCCGACATCACGCAGACTCGGCTCCCGCCTGAGAGAGAGAGACAGAGTATCGACGCGAAAAGAGGCGTGCGGAGGATCTGGTTGCGAGAGAGAGAGGTGAAATAATGTTATTGCGTTAGGGAGTCGCGTTGGGATAACAATGCTCCTGGCTTATTGAATTTGCGTTGTTTGTCGAGGGGGGCAGAGAGAGAGAGAGAGAGAGAGAGAGAGAGAGAACCGCCCTTTTTCGGGTAATTTACTTTTATCATTTGAACGGCCCGGAGGGAAATTATACATGGTCGTTTTTCAAATTGGAACATTGATTACTTTTTTGCAGAGGGAGGTTTGGAAAATGTTTGGGGACGAGGAAAAACACGGAAATAAATACGTAAGTTTCTTAAAAGAAAATGCGTTCTGTCGAGTTAAAAGTAATTTTGTTTTCGAAAACATTATTTTAAAATGAATTTTGTATTTTGTGCAAGTTCCGTAATGTAATACTGCATTTGAACATCAAATTAAAATTTCAAATATTTGTTATCAATAAGATATTAAGTGTACATTTTTCACCTCCAGTGAAGGAATTATTTAATTTTCTACACGAAGATTTTATGTAATTTTTCAATAATCAGAAGAATTTAATTGTGTCTCCGATAACAATGGTATTACGTGAAGTTTTTTCAAATCTTTCGATTTATTATTTAATTTAATAAATCAGAATTTAATTGAAATCAAAAATATTTTAAAAAATCGTTAAAGTTCTTCTTTGTTATAAAGTTTTCTTTAAATTTTCTTTACTTTATTAAATGTAATTGCTAAAATTTTTAAAATTTTTTATAAATTAATAATTCGCCATGCATGAATATACGAAAGTAATAAAGGAATTGGTTAAAAACAATGCATTATTAATGCTCCATTAAAAATCGGAAAGAACTCAAAATTTAACGTTATATAAACGAGATATCTCCGTGACGCAAACAATTTTATAACCTAATAACCGAAACGACTTTTTCGTTATGCATATGTATGCACACCTATTACTCGTACAGTAAATGTATTGAAAAATAATGACTAGCCTTTCAACCCAGATATCGGATTATTAAGACTTCGTTAAAAGCGCAGAAGCAACTTTTTCCGAGCACATACAGCCAGAATCGCGTTTGATTGTAAATATCGTGATTGCGAGCGTAGCGTCGTTTGATATTGAGAATTAGGTACGCCTCGTAGCTTACATTAAAATCAATGTATGCCTGATTTGTTGGAGAAGTATGAAAGGCTTATAATATTTTCAAGCGAAAGAGTCAATATCTCTTCGTTATATGTGAAAGAGATTCAATTGAGACTGGATACAGACGGTAAAAAAATATTCATCTGACTAAGTATTGTGTACTTGAGTAAATAACATTGATGATTTCGTTTATAATTTTTATATTTTTTGATATTTTTGTATTTTATTAATAGTTTCTTCTGACAATGTACTTTGTTACTTTTTGAGAAAAAATGTTTCCATTAAATCACGAAAAATTCTCGTACACTTTAATTGGACAAGATTATTATATATACAGTTATCCAATTTTTAGAAATAATCTTTTAATATACGAACATTTATTACTGGTGGTACGTTTCGCGGAAAATTCTTATATTTATTCGCTTTTTCAAATGAATCTTTTAATCCGGAAAATAAAGGCTCCATATAATAGATTTTTAATCCGTAAATTCAAGGACCAGTCCCAGGTTGAAAACAATTTTATTTGAATTTGGTACGACGTTCTATCAGAGATTTCTGACCTCTCTAAGCTTTATTATCCTATACATTTTACAGATCCCCGCATTTACTTTAGTACTAACCTTTCCTTAACTTTACATCTCCGAATCCGAGCTCCCTCGAAAAGAGCAGAACTTTCACCCACTGGCTCCGTTACCTCCCTTCCGAAACCTCCCCCTCCCGTCGTAAATCTTCCCCGCGGCTGAAAAAAAAAAAAACGAAAAGGAAACGAAGCTGGGCGCCTGCGCAGACACGGCCCCTCCGTTCGCGATACGCGCTGCAGAATGCGCTCGCACGCGATATGTGCTCTCCGCCGCCGTATAATGGATTAAATTACACGACAGCGACGTCGCGCATTAGGCCGCCGCGAACGTAATTTCCAGTTCGTTAATTACCGCGTCGGGTGCGATGCATTTGCGCGCGCGGGGGGGATGATGATCGTTTTTCGAAAGATTTCCCGGCTCGCGATCGGAGATGGTTTCTGATGGGAGCTTCGGGGTTGATTCTGGGGTATTATATAGGTTTGAACGAGACGGAGAATAAAGAGCGGAAGGTTTATTTTTAGTTTAAGAATGAACGTTTACGAGAGCGTTCGGGCGCCGTAAAAGCCTTTACAATGCGGCCCGTTCCGACAGTTTTATTATAGATATTAAAATTTCGACTATTATTTGCAGATAATGCGAATTCGCTGTAAAATTTCATTTATAGCCGAGGTGTGACTCCACAATTTTGCTGACGTTTATAATTTGCGTTCGAAGAAAGGTGCTGCCAAAATTAATCTAAAGAACGACGACTGGGCTTTTGGTCAATGCAACGGAGAGCAACAAAACGCGGTAATTTTTCAAGTTTGAGAGGAAAGAAAAAAAATTTATTCAATCAAGCCCGAAGCTTCCGTCTCCGATGTAAAAGAACAATTGATTAGTTAAGTTTCGAAAAAGTTTCTCAAGCATCGCGTAGTTAAACACTTGTTAACAAACGCAGCGGTCCTTACGTATTGCTCGCTCGAAAGTTCGACCGAAGTCGACAAAGCGAGTGAAGTTCGAGACAGTAATCAGGTTGCCAATCCTAACGGAAAGTTTTTCTGCTTCTCGTCCGCCGAAAACTATCCGCTCCTGCCGTCAATTTCGTAATTAAACAAACAATTGCCGAGAACTTAGATCCACAGATCTGTGCAGTGTTTGTTGTAGTAAAATCATTCGATTAGCGATCATTGTCTTATTTCTTAGCTTTAGTACTTGTAGTTATAGAATTACGCGAATACGAAAGTGGCACTTTATAATTAATGATGAAAATACAATTTTACTTACCCGGATTTTAATAGTGAAATCACTTGTAATTGTCTTCAAAAATAAAAAAAAAATTATAAAAAAAAAAGGATTCAGCTTTAATTTATAAGACTCTAATTGAACCCCCGCCCAACTTAAACATCGCTACGTCGATTTTCCACCTTCACTCGACTCCCCCTCAAAATCCCGGCCACTAAAACGACTGCTTCTTCTTTCCCCAGGTGTGATAAACCGAGGAGACTCGTTCCGCAAGAAGCGCTCCCGATCGAATTCGCTCGCGCCGGCCGAGGGCGAGGTCGAGGAGAGCAAAGTCTCGCCGCCGAAGGACGTCACCTCGTACAACGTCGCGGTCCTGGGAGCGAGGGGCTGCGGCAAGTCCGCCCTGGTCAGCCAGTTCATGTCCAGCGAGGGCATCAACGCCTACGAGCACGTCCGCCAGAGAGGTGAGGGAGAGAGAGAGAGACGAAGAGTCGCTCGGTATTATTACTTTTGCGCCGAGTTGTCGGTGAGGATTTTTTAATTCGAGGGTTCTTTTGGAATTATGATTAAAAGTGGCAGTGAAACAATTCACGTCGATATCGAAGATTTGATCAGGTAGTTTTAAAGCACGTCTAATCGCCATAAAACTCGGTTGCGCGGAAGTTCGAATTAAAGGGGCAATGCACTGGAAAAGGTGTCACCTTTAAATGAAAAATAAAATTGAAATGATATTTTATAATAGTATAATCAACTTTTAATCAAAAGAGCCAAGATTTGAATCTTTGGCCCTTTCGATGCAAAAATTTTGTAATTTTAAAATCTTTTGCTATATGCATACCGTGCAGGTTCAAGAATTTCATGGACTTTAATCAAGCGCACAATTCGTGGATTTCCTGTGGGTTATACGCAGAACTGAAACTACTATTTTTCTGCATTGAAAGGACCGGAAGAAATAAGTCTCGGTTCTTTTGATAAAAAATTGAATTTAGCAAAATATTAGATTTAAAGATATTAGATGATTTAAAGACACTTTTTCAGTACGCACTCCTTCAAATAACATCCAGTTGCATATTTTTAAAACGAGAATTCACGCCACTGCCACTCATCGAAACAATTTTCATAAATTCAGAGGACCCTTTATTCGAGTTACGACTTTAAAATTCGAAAAGCGCGTTTCTCGGAAAAGCGAAAAGATCCATAACCCTGGCAACTTTGCTCTTCCCTCTGAGAATTCAAGTTTCCCCCCGCGACGAACGACGCCGTATAACTTTTAAGGTTATCGTGCTTTTAATCCTCGGCCGGGCCGCTCCGAATAATAGTCCCAGTAACAAGTGTCAATCCTTCCCGAGAGCGAGAAAAGCCGACGAAAGAGGCTGCGACTTAATTAAGCGAATAAAGCCCCGTGCCAACACGCACGTATATATACATGTATAAGCACATATATATATAAGCGCTCGCTCGTCCGGCGGATTATCGAGGAATTCCGCCGGCTAATCGGGATGAACGAGAGAGGGACGACGGAGTGTTTTCGCACCTTTCACGTTCTTTTACGACCGGCTGTTGAGCGCGATTACGAGAGCATTTTTAATTGGGAGGGTCGGGATTTTCAGTGGGATTTTTAGTGTGATGCACGAGAAAGCTAAGTGCGACGGTTTGGCGGCTGGAAGCGGGATAAGCTTTAATTGGAAAGTTTTCTTGTCGAGTGACAAAAAATTGGCAGAATTTATCGAGTAAAGGGAAACTTAAGTCTATAAGAGAGACTCGATAGTGCGGTGGCCTTTAGACTGAAAGCTGTAGTAATTTTTTTGTAAGACACTTAAAGAAAGAATATTTGATTATTTATATGAAAATTGAGGAAAGCTCAAATATTATTCTAACCCGGTATCGATCCAAAAAAAAAAAAAAAAAAAAAACAAGTTCCTCACTTCATAAGAAGGTTGGCGTAGGAAATTTTCCTTCTACGATTACACAAAAGTGCATTTTAAGCACACAATAACTTATGTGCAGCGAATTATCACGAGTTTATTATGCAGCCTAAGTAACCGGCCAATGTATTCGCGCTAATCTTTGATACATAAATTAAATGCAACGCCGAAGAAGCATTTGTGAAATTGGTGCACCTTTGCACAGTGTATATTCACTTAGCCTTAACGATATAAAAACACTTTTCCAAAAGCAAACATTCTACGAGCGCCGGGCGGAGAAGGCCGATAAAAAAAAGAGAGATAATGCACCGATAAATAACGGCGTCGGAACGATCTTATCAAGGTATAATAGATTCTCGCAAATTTATATCTTGAATTACACGATGGCGAGCGACGACGGACGGAGGGATGCGTCACGAAGCCGGCGATAACAAATCCGGAGTGGAGGCGTCGGGTCGGGAAAAATATAATAAAACGGATGAAATAATAACGGGTGGACCAATTTCTTTTTTCGACGCGGAAAATTTCGCTTTTTTTTGGCGGTACAAACAAACGCGACCTTCTCCTAGTTTTGGCTTTTGTTCTTTGGGCAATTGGTGTTAAATTTTTATTGATTTGACATGTAAAATAATTAATTTGATCGTATAAATGAATGATAAGTTAATAATATACGAGAATATATCTATAATAAATTTATATAAATGTTTGCCTCTCATATAATAGATTAAACAACAGATGCGCAATATAAACTACTTTTGTGGAAGATTTGATGACTCTTTTAATTGTATAATCAATGTTATCTACGAAATTTATAAAAATATGTCGATATTAAAGTAGTATAACGTAACATAAATCATAATGGTATTTAATACATTCATGATAAAACACCAATTCCGCAAAACCAGTTAACAAAGTGTTTTTCTTAATAAAAGGATTTAATGAAGTAAAAGATAGCGTTCATTTTTGATTTAACGTATATAATTCGCGAAATAAACTTTTTCACTGCCTAATTTAGATAAATATCGCTTTCACGTTTGCGCCGGTTAGACGTTAGAACTAGAATTGAATACAGGGTATAATAGATTTAGCGCATAGATAGGAAGAAGCAGAATGAAATTGTCACTCCGCACATTTAGAACTCTCGCGAAAATTCGAAACTGAATAAAAGTGAACAAAAATAAAAAAAAACCCACTTTTAGTTTACCCCGCATTCTTATAACAAATGGAATAGTCTATATTTAAAACATCTGTGTAATTTAGACTGCAAACTTTTTTTCTTCGGTTTTCGAAAACACCAAAACCCAACTTGCTCCGCCGTTTAAAAAACCAGTACAGCTCACACTGCCAATTCCCCCGAAGGGCCAATCTTGAAAATTTGCCAGCCCGAAAGAGAGAGGCGGCGACGGCGGCGAAAAAAAAGGCTGCGACAGCCAAAATTCCATATCCTCTCACTCGTTTTGCCGGAGCGGAAAAGGCGCGGCTCTCGAAATATTAAGCTCGCGGCTTCAAATACATATAAACTCGCGCGTCGCGAAATCGAATTCCCATCAGCTCTCCGCGGCGCGAACTTGAAATTAACCGAGAGGCACGTTTCGCTTCTCCCGCTTATCGGAGTTGACAATTGCCGACGTCTAACCGAACGCTGTGTGTATATACATTTTGCAGATACGCCGAGCGAGCAGTCCGTCTTTGTTATGCTGAACGGCGAGGAGAGCGAGCTGCGTTTCGTCGACGTTACCAATATAAAGGTCAGTAAGCGACGACTGCAAGAAGATTTCAATTAAACCGCTCTCTTTCTCTCGCTCAGCTTTTGTCTCCCTTTCCTCCTTTGTGCGCAACCCGGCATCGCGACTATCTGCTCGTTAGCGAGGAGTTTTCAGGTCGCCGCTGAGGTTTTCAAGTTTTCAGGGGACGCTGGAGGGAGGCCGACGCTTCCTTTTTTTAAATGGAAACGAGTGGATTTTCGAGTTTTTCTTTTTTTTTTTCTTTTTGCATTTCTGTGTGCGTGCATGAATTGTACATGGCTGTGCTTTGGAAAGGTGCCTGGCATGGTTTTATTTAGGTGATTCGTTTAACATTAATTATGAAACGGATTTTTATATCTTATTTGAAGCAAAGCATCTGCAGTTTTAAGGATTACAGAAAATGTTCATTTTCTGTTTAATTTTTTTTTTTAAAGTGTATTTTAGCATTATTTTGGTGCTGTTTAATTCTCGTTAATGAAAATTATTATTAATAATAAAAATTATAAGCTGATCTTTGAGGCAGCAGTTTTTAAACAAACTTTAAATTTATTTTATATAAACGGCTTAAAGAGTTACAATAAATTAAGTATAGCAATACTCGTAGTATACTTACAAAATGGAAAATTGTAAAAGTAAGCAAAATCGGTGCTTAAGGTCAGGTCTAAAAAGTAATTAGTATCCAAATGTTTTCTTCGTGCGTTTAAAATTGCTTAACTTTTACATAAAAAGTAACGCCTCATATTATTTCGAAGTGTTGGAGTAATCATAAAGTTGTAGCCCCCGATGCGATACGTCGTGACGTGCATGTCTTCCTCGGATGTACTATAGATCCGGAATGCGCAGGAAAGTTAAATTCATTTTTTATGGACAATCGTAAAATATAAACTCGTAAACGTTTTTATGATACATTAAACTCTAAGAACTTGTCTTATTATGAAAGCGTAACTGTCAAAGGGGAAAAATCGTTCGAGCGAATTTACCCCTAGAATAAATTTTAAATAATAATAACGTAAGAGCTTGAATTTATTCGTTGAGGAGTTTATAAAACTGTTTATTTTATTAAAAACGTCCTTTTTCATTATTTCTACCTACCATACATTTTCAAGTACAAAACCACCGTAAATCCAAACGCTATCCAACATCTTTAATTTCTCTAAAACTGATTGGTTAATTACCACCCCTCCTACCAATGCAACATCTGTAAACCATAAAAAAAAACTGCCAGGACGCAGCATCGAGTCGACACCGTCAATAATCCAGCGGGGTGAAAAAACTCGCGGAGCTCGGCGCACGTGAAAGCTCACTCTCTCTCTCGCGTGCGACTGCAAGATTGATTCCGCTCGCGTGGCCAAGTGCGCGCGGCATGCAAATTTAGCCGCGTGACTCACCCGAGATATGATGTAGGCCGATGCATCGCGCGCGAGCCTTTTATCGGTCGTTGCGCCGCTCCGGGAAACTGAGACGCGGCTCGGGCCGTTTCGAAAAACTTCCGCCGCCCCCCCCCCCCCGCTGCTTTAAGCTCGTCGGGGTTTCTGCACCCCGAGGAGGTGTTGCTTCTGCGAGTTTGCACCGGTTTTTAAGAGGTGCTACCGTGTAAGGCGGATTATTGAGCGAGCTGTTGAATGCACGCTGTACTTTCGAAGCAACAAGTACGCTTCGCCGATGGTATATAGGACGTGCTCTTGCTTCTGTAAAAGCGTGTAATTGCGTTTGCGTATATGTTTTTGCGAATGGGAAGTTTTTGTTTTACGACGAGCTGCGAGGGTAGATAAGGGATAACTAATGTATTTTTAACTTAATTTTAATTACGTGTTAAAAAAGATTTATTTGCTAAATGATTAATGATTTAGAAACGGTTCGTGAGGTTATTAGATTAATTGTTATGAATTATTATTAGTACTACATAAATTTAAATTACGCTTTTGTAGTCTTGTGCGCGAGTTCAAGTTGTATAAAATTAAGTGTTATGGCGCTGAATATAATTTTCAAATCTTCAAACAGAGCCTGTAAATCTTACTTAAACATTTGTAACAATTTCACTGAAATATAAGATGATATATAAAATAATAACGATTTTAATATTAAAAGCTTTGAGCAGTTGAAGCATATTTTTTAAAAAATCCTCGAAAAACAAGAATTTCATATATTAATTCAAGTGATATTAAATGCGTAAAATTAAAAATATAATTTTAAAACATTTATTTGTTCTAGTACGTGAAAGTTGCAAATGAAAATTTACCTTATGAAATGCAAAATGTATAATTTTATAAAATATTGAAAATGTGTAATTCTACAAGTATCATTTAACGCTCCGATGAATTCCGGTTAAACCGCTTTTCTTGATTAAACCGTAAAATCATCGCATTAAACAAATTCAATTAAAAATTTTGCCAAGTTTCGTCGCGGCGAATTCATCACCCGTCCAGTTTTCACGTCGTCAAGACTCGCAAATAGTCACACTCTCCCTGAGTAAAATTAGTTTACTCATAGACGTAAAACCCAAGTGAAATAATTACGACCTTAACCAACAGTTTTCCACCAGCAAACAAGTCATTCTTCTCTCGCCCAGCTCCTTAACCTCGAGCCCCAGCCATTCTCCTCCCTTCCGAGGCTCCTCGTCCCGATTAACAATAAACGGAACACGCCGCGTCAAAAGCGACAATACGACAGTCAAAAGCGGCGGCGGGCTTGCGAAGCGTCAATATTAAGACGGCCCGCGCGCGTAATATACGCCGGCGTGATTCACCGCGGGGCCTTAAAATAGCCGTGCGCCCGATTCGTCGCGCGGGAATTTCTGTCTTCGTTCGAGAGAGAGAGAGAGTCGTCCGCCGACCTATTGGGAAAAACGCGCCGGATGGGATTCTCCGAGCGGACGCCGCCGCGCTTTTGCGCAATCGTCGCGGGGCTTTTTTAGACGGGAGATCGAGCGCGCTTCGGGCTCTCGGGTTTAAATGTCTGCGGCATCCGAGTGAGCTTTGGAGAGGAAGGTGTTGCGTATCTTTTTTGCGAAACGGTTCGGCGCGAGTAAATTAGGGGATTGATGAGTTAAAGTTTGGTTGAATTGAAAAGGGAATGAGCCGCACTTTTGTACCCGCTAAAAATACTTGGAATAAGGATGAAACCCGAGAAGTGAAGCAGCTGTATGAAAATTCCAACGTTAAAAAAAAAGGAAAAACCGAGAATACGGTAGGAATAAGGGAAAAGTCAAGTCACGTTTTACTAGTGTTGAATGACAAAATTACATTAACTTAGAAAGTTACACTTAAGCTGTTATCTATCGAATTTCTTCGGTATTGAGTGAAATCTACGCTTTCATAGCTCCTCCAATAAATTCATTCTCCTCTCAACATGTCATTACAAAGATCCAGTCAGTCGCAGGTACATTTCTATTTCCGAGAGAAAAAAAAAACTCGATCCGGCCGGAAGAAGGCGTCTCGAGCTCGATGTAAACCGAACGAAGAAAACCGAGACAGCCGCGGAAATGACGAGAGCACGTGCAGCTCTTGAAAAATCGCATTCCGAGACATCGCCGAAGCGTCTGCGAGCAGTTTATTTAGCGAAGTGATCGTTTAAATGCAAGTTTTCAGGGAGGATGAAACGGGAAATGGGTAGGGGAAATTGGGTTGGTTAAGATTAGTAAGAAAATCTGTTCGGTGTTGATGTAGGAGTTAAGAAACATCATTTATTTTTGTTCTAGTTGAAACTTTGGTTTGTTTAGTTTGTTATTTTAATGAGATACTGTGTAACGTTGCATGTTTTAGAAAATTTTATATGTATGTTGTATGCAGGTAAATTAAAAATTGCCATATTCCCATCTTTCAATACCCAATTATTTATCCTTTCCCTTGAAAGATTTAAAATCATTTTGTCAATGCGAAACCGAACCCTCAAAACCTCCGTCCAAATCAATACTTCCCAAATGAACCTTCTACACCTGATTCGACTAAAAACGAAACCAACGAAATTTCACCGAGCGAGCCAACCTCGCAGGCAGTTCCTCCCAAAGGGGACTCGACACCCAATAAAACCAGTCGCCACCTCTGTTGCAGGAGCTCGATAAGATACCGCAACCGCACGCCTACGTCGTCATGTACTCGGTCATCGACAAGGCCTCCTTCCAGAGGGCCGAGGACCTCCTGGTGCGGCTGCACGAGATGGACATCCGGGGCCGACCCGTCATCCTGGTCGGCAACAAGATCGACCTCGTCCGCTCGCGAGTCGTCTCCTCTCAAGGTAAGATGCGAGCCGACGGCTCGACTTTCGGCGAGAGATGCTGTTGCGCGGCGGTGATGATGCGAGTCGACGTCGGGAGATGGGTTTTGGGGAAAATTCGAGAAATTCTTTGGGTTTGTTTGAAGGAAATGTCTGCTTTTTGAGTAATGCAGATTCTTTAAAATATTTTAATTGCAAAAAAATGGGCGTTGCGCTAATATCGTCAATTTTTAACGTTAAAAATATTTTTCTCCGCCAGCCATCCACTACCATTCTAGCAAAAATATTCCAAAAGCAAGCTAAAGTTTCCACGGCTGGTACATAAACTCGGATGTTATTTACAAAACATTTTCGAAATTTTCACGACACACGATACTATATACAGATAGACTGCAAAGCAAGAATATCGAAGTAACGCGCACACATCTCGAGAAGTTATTCCCCGCCGAAGATATACCCTCGAAAGTTTAATCAACAGGAGAGTAGTAGCACATTGTTCGAAACGTCCATATCTGGAGCGTAGCGAATCTGTCCGGTCACGGATTCCGAATACGTGCATGCTTATGACTTGCAGATTAGCAGAGCAAGCTCCTGAGATAATAGAAAATCTTGTTTACAGCTTATATAGGTACATCGAAAATTCGTGGATCGATATATATTGTTCGTTAACTTTAGTTCTTTTAATGGTTTTTAAAATTAGCGTAAAACGCGAGAAGTGTTTTTATGCGTGCTTTATTTTATAATGTGTTCTACAATATTTTTGAACGATTCCGCGTTGCAAAAGCAAGTAAAAACCGTACTTGCACAGACTATCTCTTGCTTCTTCATGCATTTCAAAGTTTGCATAAATAATTTTCCAACATTTACACCAACAACTCACTCGGCAGACCGCACTCATTATTCATCGCCAACATTAAGGCACGGCAAAACTATCAAACTATTTTCCGCGACCTATATACATCGGGTATTCCAGAATCAATAACGTAAACAACAAACTTTTCCGATCAGCCGTGATACTAAAAATAGCAGCTCCCGCCGCGGACAAGCAGCGAAACACGGCGCTCATTACACCGCGAAAACGCCGCGGGCTCTCGGAAAATTTTTTCGCCGCTACCTCGTCGTCCACCGGAATGAGAGGATCAATTTTCCGCAAGTCCTCCTTTAATTGCACGATCCGCCGCAGTGTGTAATTTTAACGGGAGCCCCGCTTTTACTTTGCCTCCGCCGCGCGCAGTGACTCTGTTGCGACGGAATTACGCGGCGGCGCCTCTCTCTCTCTCTCTCTTTCCATTACGTCATTTAATAGCTTCCATTAAAATCGAATCGCGGCGCATTGGCTGCTAATTTTTCGCGCCGGATTTCACGTTAATTAAGGGAATAAAGATAATGCTGTACAGTATAAAAGCTTCTCGATAATTAAAGACCGCCGAACGAAGCGATATCCGGCCGCGTTCCTTTTATCCCCCGCGGTATCGGACGCTGAATACTCGGGGTAGCAGCTTCCCCGTGTTGTTACGGTCAATCGTGAAAACGGTACATGCGCAATGAAACGCGACTCTTTTCCCTTGCGAGCCGGGCAGTTCGCGCTGATTACTTTTATTTTACGGCCGCGAGGCGGTCAATTCAGGCTGGGCGGAATGATTTTGCGGCCTGTTTACTTGCGGAGTATAAAAAGTTTCGGATACGTTTACGCGCGAGTTATATTTAGTTGGAAAACAGTGCTTATCGCTTGGCTGAATTTAATTTTTAGATTAACAGTTAGACGTGGGTTTGTGTTTCATTAAAAAGGATGTGATTGAAGGATGTAAGAGAATATTACAGTGACGGACAGTGTATGACTAGTTTTCCAATGATTATTGTATGTAAAATTGATTTTTTTTCTTATTTAAGTAGAATAGACAGGAACTTGAAGTAGCTAAATCATTATTAAAGTAAGCATTACTAAGCAAAAAAGAGGTAGTCAAAAATAGAAAAAGTTATTCAGGAGGAATCGTAACATATAAATATTGAGTAAAATTTTTGTAAAATAAAATTTTCAAATATTATGCCAAGAAAATTTTAATCATGCGGTTTGAAGATAGATAGAAGTACTCAAGATTTGATAAAGTTCATAACTTTCTATAGTGTATTAACTAACGCGGAACGATAACTTTAAGTTCGCGTTGATTTTATAATTCCAAGTGCCCATGAATATGTTATTATGAAAACTTTAATAGGATCATCAGGAAAGTTACAATGTTGGATGTATAGCTTCTGTTTACAGAATGTAAAGTGCCCCTGAAATTAATAAAATAATACTGCCTTGTATGCACTGTAACGTTCGGATGAGATAGCCAAATAAAAGTTAATATTGACATTCTAATAAAAATCTAATAGAAATTTCTAATAAAAGAAGATTAAAGGAGCAAAGTAACCTTTGTTGCATTTATACTTTAAAGTCGTTTCCAATATTTTTCAATTAATAAAACAACACTGAAATGAACTATACTGCTGATAGAAATGTACTTAAAAAATTTGTCTCAATAATTGACAGCCACGGTTTTTTTTATGAATTACACGATGATTAGATTTCTTCATCATCATCGATTAATTAGAGAAAAATGAGGGATGAAAGTTAGCTCCAAATTTGATAGGGCGGAAATAAATTATTCTCGGCTCTTATACCCGTTACGAAATTTATCGATCGTTACGTGTAATCGTTTCCTCATTGCGACATATCAGTCGATTACGTTATTACTCGTCAATTTCGATGATTACCAAACAAGCCCTAAATAACTCAATGAGCAAACATATTTTTGGGAGGCTACATTCTGTTATATATATTCTGTAGCATTCGGAAAATTTTCCAAATTGAGAGCACAGATCACTTTAAATTGCAAAAAAACGTTTGTAATAACAATAAAATTATCCTCTGTGAAAAATAGACATAAATCTCTCAATAAGATGTAGAACAGTCGGATAAATTCTAGTCAAGCAACAGAATTTAACCCTAAACTATTCACCAGTCGGCGAAACTTAGTTTTCCACCCCATAAAACAAAGATAATGCACGCCACCCCCTCGAGCCGAAGCTCCGACTAACCCCAGCCCATCTTCTCTCTCTCTCTCTCTGTCCGCAGACGGCAAGTGCCTGGCGTGCACGTTCCGCTCCAAGTTCGCCGAGATCTCGGTGGGCATAAACCACAACATCGACGACCTGCTGGTGGGCATACTCAGCCAGATCCGGCTGAAGGTGAGCCAGAGCCAAGCCGGGAGCAGCGGTTCCGGCGACAGCGAACACTGGTACAAGTCGCGGGGCGTGGTGCGCGCCAGCATGAAGGCCCGGCAGATGCTCACCTGGCTATTCGGTAAGGAGGACCGCAAGTTCAAGAACTGCGAGAACCTCCACGTACTCTAAGTCGGCGTTTCTACGTTTTTTTTTTTTTTCTACCTTGCTTTCTGTATGCGCTGGATGATGTTTTTTGCAGAGGTGGAGAAGAAGGGGGTTTGGGTGTGTTTTTTAGAGTGAACTGTAAGGGGGTTTTATGATGAATTTACGTTGATTCTTCGCAGTATTTCGTGTATTTTTAAAAATTTTTTTTCTTTTCAATTAGTGTACAGTTTTTATAATCTAGAAATTATGGTGAAAAAATTCCTACTCGAAGTTAGTATATTAAACGATTTCAGTACCCAATAATTATTAATGTAAATAATATAGGAACTGCGAATTTTCCTTTTTGGTTAATCGATAAATAACTAATTATTGAAAATTAATTTCCATCATATGGTATTACAACCTATTGTTTAAATTAAATTTATGTATTCGAGTGAATTACGAGCACACAATTGAAAATTTAAAATAAATTTGTAACAAATTATCCGAGCATAAAGCACGTACAGGAAGGTTCTAATTTAAATAATGGAATATTTCAATAATCCACATTAACCTTAAAATTTTTTTAAAAATTTTTCTTCCACATTTTTCATTCTGTCACGCAAATATTGTAAATAATGTTTTTCAAGTATAAAAAATACTTTAAAAAGCACACTCGAACTCTTTTACGATGATATTCAAAATATATCTCTATCGAAGCATTGCGTTTACCTCCGGCTATGAATTCTCTTTATACGTTTGGATTTTTGAGTGAAACGAAACGCAGGAATTCGAAGCAAATTACTTTCCAATGAAAGGGAAGGATTGTAAAAACAATTTTTATCAAAAACTACTACTTTCATTCATTCTATTTTTTTCTATTAAAAAAAAAATAGATCAATTTTCATTTCTTGAGTTTTGATGTCGCTTTTTACCTTTGCTTTCTTTTCGTTCCACTCGGCGAATCGACAATTTTATTTGATTTTAATTCTCCGTACATGGAATATCGAGCTTCTGTGAAACGGCGTTTATTAATTTATTTATTGTATCAATTGATTTTGAAATGGAAGAAAATTCAAGAATCGCGGACGTAGTAACGTTAAACGTGATTTCGCGGACGGAGCTTTTGGTGTTCGGTGAGATCGAAGGCTAAAGTGAAATAAGTATAGCTCTTAAGTCAAGGAACAGAGTGGAGTTGAGAATTTTCACCGCTGGACTTTGAAAAGTAAACTTAAGGAATTCTTATAAAGAAAAAAAAAATAAAGCACAAAAAAATAAATACTTCCTATATACAATTTTTTGAAGTTTCAGCGAAATTTCTATATGACTAGGTTTTAAGCGAACGGCCAAAAATGTGCAATATATATATATATGTATAAATATACTGTGTTAATGAACTGTGAATCCCTTTACCAATACTGACAATGCACTTAAATTAATTTTATTTATATATATACATACATGAAAAAGACGAATGTGCCTGTCCGTTTAATAATTACCTGTAATGTTACGAAGCATTAGTCGCCCGAGTATCTTTCAAAACTGTCCTTTTTTACACATCGATTTTAAAAGTTTAGTTTGCGTAGGTAACTCAATTTATTACCTTATTTTTCACCTATACCTTTGAAAGTAGAAATAAAGTAATTCCTTATCAATCAATTCTATTGAAAAAGAATCCTAAGATCATCTCAGGTAATTGCTATAGAAATTCTGATTTTTTTAGTAGAAAAACTAAACTGCAAGCTTCGAACTTTGTAGTGTTACAGCTAACTACTACGTAGGCCTGCGTTCTGAAAAACTGTAAAATATAATTTCGATGTTTAATTAACTTTTTCGTGTGATAAGCGATCCCGCCGGTAAAGTACAGTTAGCTTTAAATCCTGTCCAATGTAGTGGATGTAAAAAGGTCCGCTTGATTGACGCAAAGGAAGAAAACAGAGAGGATCAAACATTATGTCTAATGTAAGACAATCGGTGCAACTGCAATAAAGGCATAACAATCCTTTAGCTGTCCGTTCATCTCGTGAAGTCTGTGACTTCATACAAATATAGAAACGTACTTTATAAGGTACAACCGCAAACCTATATTCGCTATCACCCAAGGCAATGTTTTGAAAGGTTGAAATCCTTGTTTTTTCAAAGCACTTAAAGGAAATCAAAGCAGATGATTCATTAAAACGACCACTACTATTTTTTCAGGCGAATTCTCTCTTTAAAAGTGTAACCGTAAGATTTTGCATAAGACAATAATTGTGTAAATTTCTGTCGACACGTACGTATCGAATTATATTGTGAAAACTAATGCGAATTTAACAATACTATATGCATAATGGTAAGGTGTCTTTCGTTGATTTAAAGATTGAAAATTAAATCTTGTTGTTTAAGATTAAATTTTTAATTGTACAATAATTGTTACTAAGACGTTGAAAATATCAAAATCACAATGTAACGATTTAAAAGTTTTAAAAAGTGCGAATGGCATTTCTCGATTTTTCCAATTATCGTCGCATAGTTGAGTTTCTTTTAAAATAGATATATTGTTGAAAGATAATCAAGCAGTGTTATCGAAACACCACGATTGCTCAAAAATATTCATTACATATAATAAGCTGTAACGTTCAATCAAAAATTATTTACCCCATCTAACGAAACAAAAGACACAAAATATATAAATAGGAAATATACATATATTTATGTTAAGTGTACAACAAAGCGAACAAAGCAAAATGTAACAAAAAAAAAAAAAAGAAACACGGGATCAAGCTGAAGTTTATAAAAGGATTTTGACGTTTTAAAACTGAGTATAATGTATAAGACCATGTTTATCCTCGCATATAAATCATATTTATATACGTTCGAACAAACTAACAAACTGCAGTTATGTGATGTAAAGAGAAGCAGTTGGAAAAAATAAATTACATCGTGTATACGACTGTACTGTATAATATAAACCACGACGAAAAATCTATACCAGTCTTTTTTACCTACATTTATACTCGAACCTTCCTTTGAATGAATCTTTAAAGATTGTGCGTTCAATTCTTCCGAGGTGCGCCTTAAAAAATTCATGACAGTCGCGCTTAAAAATACGCGGCACTTGAGTAAATCGACGCCTCCCAATTACTTTGGACCCCCGCAGAGTTTTTCTTTTATTATTTAAGGAGAAAGGGCTCGGTTTTCTCGTTTGTCGTTTCGCTCGTATTGTCGCTATATTAAGAAATTCTATTTCTGGCACTTTTTTATGGCGTTTTCGTGAAAAACGCCGCAGTACTAGACCCACGCGGAGATAAGATTGACTTTCTGTATATCGTTTCTTAAGTTCTAAAAGTAGATTAAACAATTGCAAGTATGAGAAATAATATTGAACTTTAAATAATGTAAAAGATGATTGTATGAAAATAATTTTAAAATCTCATTTATCAAGATCGTGTTTCAATAGAAAAGGATTTTATATTTTAAATTACACTTTTTATTGAATTATTTATTTTTTCTACAGCTGAGAATTTCAATTAATACCTTAGCAGCATTTTTGCCCAGCATAAATCAAACGTTCCATTAAACATTACATTTCTTCACCAACATAAACTGCCCTACCAATAACTTCGGACACCCGAAAAAAGTGTCAATGACTGCTGTTTCACAAAAACTAATCATCGCCAAGAACCGAAGAAATTTCCGAAGCATCGAAGAAACGCACCGAAACTTTCCGCATAAAAATAAATAAAAACGCCTATAGAAGAGCCCTTCGGCCGAGCTCATGAATCAGCCTGCAAATTCAGGGGATTCCCTGCATTCATGCATGAGGCGTCCTCCCCCAATACCGAGATATACTACTGCGGGGTAATTTCGGCATAATATCACTTCCCAAAGCTCTCTCTTTTTCTTCCCCTCCGCGCGCAGAAGCATCCGGGGGAGGTGGAACACAGCGGGGATTATCAGGAAATTCGGACGGACTTCTTTAATAAAAGGGACGTTGCCTAATGCAATCGGACACTAGTCTGGGAAGTATTTCATTTCGCCTGCACGGATGAGGTATGTATCAGATAGATGCAGTTACACGCAGTTATAGCGCAATTAATATCGTTTCTCGCGTAAATGTCTCGATCGGAAAAAACTTATTCATTTTTACATTTATTTAAATGCTCGGCAAAAGAAATTTCTTTGGTACATAAAGTAGAAGTAAATAATTTCTAACTTGCTTGGTTCGTAAGGCCTAAAGAAGAAGCAAGAAATCTAATAAAAATATAAGGATCTATTCCTATTAATCCAGTAAATGATATTTATTCATTTTGAAAAATGACTTTAATTTTACTCCGAAATGGCGAGCTTTGAAATTTTTAGAAATATGCGCGCCTG
Organism: Ormyrus labotus; assembly: GCA_035582975.1. Taxonomy (NCBI): domain Eukaryota; kingdom Metazoa; phylum Arthropoda; class Insecta; order Hymenoptera; family Ormyridae; genus Ormyrus; species Ormyrus labotus. Next base: position 21,215,390 of record JAWWEO010000036.1, read on the forward strand.
CAGCATATATGTATAAGGAATATGCAAGCAATAGAAGAATTGAATTTGAATTCGAGCGTGCGAGAATTCGAGACGATATTAAAAAATTCATTCGCACGAATGCGTGTAATGTAACTGTATGCGTCAAAGACCCGGAAAATTTTGCAATCCTGCACCCATGAATAGAAATGCTCTTACCTCTGGGCGACGGAATTCGAGCCTTACGGCCGCGAGGATTTGCGATGTCTTCTTTTCTATACAAATACATTTTTGCTGCAGATATTTTTATTTTTACAAGAACCAACATTAACGTTTCGATAATATAAAAGTATTGAATCCTCAAGATTTTTTCGGGTGCGAGCTGAAGAAGACAAAACAAATTCCAAATGAAATTGTTCCACGCACCGTTCGAGAAACAATCTCGAAACTCAATCGCCGGCTGTTAAAACTAACAAGTTTTTGGTCGAACAAGCCGCTATTCCAAACAACTCGTTAAGCCATCAGCCACAACGGAGCCCTGCGAGCAATCCAATTTCAATTTTCTCGTTAACGAGTTCAAGACGTCGCGGAGATCCCGGGGCGTATCCGAATCAAACACTCGAAAGCGCTAATTGCGTAAGTACTGAATCGAAAGGTCGTAATGCCTCGTGCACACACGCTCGCCCAAGCACGCTAATGAGAATAATGCGATCTCGACTATATACTCCAAAGTGGACCTTAGCCCGGCGTAATCTAGTCCTGATCAAATAGTCGTCGGCGATGGTTGTAATTGCGGGGAAATATTTATCCAATCGTGCATATGCGAATTAGCTCGGATGCTGGATCGTTTTCCTGCGGATGAGTGATGCGCGCGATCTTTTAGTGGCGGATAGGTCGTTTGTGTATTTTTATGTGCTTGTCAATAATTAATTGTGCTTTTATACAGATAAGAGGAGGAGAAACGAATGGCTGCTGGATTTTATTGAAGAATTTATGGGTAACCAGACGGGTGAGGGAGTTGTAAACGTTTTATGGAGGATGAAAGTGAAGGAAAATATGTACGTCAGAGGTGTCATTTCTCATATTTTTCATCTGTATGCCACCCACGTATTAAATGATTTTTAAAACAGCTACAATAATATTTTAACTATAAATCACTCCAACCAATCAACATCAAAATTACATCAGATATAACAAACCCACACTTGATTAATCAAGTTACGCAAACGAACCACTATTAAGCAACACACGATTCGCTTACGCAATTCGCCAGCGACAATCCGTTAATTGGATAACAAGCAGGTGCCGTCGTCGGCTTCGGCAATCCGCCTCGTCAAAATTGCGCTCTTCCCTTTGCGCGCGGCTCTTCCTGTGGAGTACCAGAGCAGAGCAGGTAAGGATACACGTAAACACGCACATAAGGGGCGGCCATAAGCGCCGGGCGAGCCAATAAGGGTCGACGGGTCAATGGCGCATGAATTCAGGCATTCCTGCGGACGAGGGCAGAGGCGGATATGGGGAGTCAAAGCGGAGATGGAAAGATAAGAACGAAGGGGGAGTCTGATTTTTCAAGCGGCGTTTCTACGGCTGGCTTTATCAGTCGGAGAGAGGGGAGGTTTCGAGGCGAGGGTTGCTGGGAAGTTTCTTAATCGGGTTTGGGCTTTTATTTGTTTTTTGCCTTTGGATAATTTTGCGTTAAAGAACGTTTATTGGGAAAATTTAAGGAATATAATTTCTTTTTCATCGTCAATTATTATGTGTAAGAAATAAGCTGAATTATCTGCAAAAATAAAATTATTAAGCGTGAGATTTTTTTAGAAGTAAAAAAATATTAAATAATAAAGTACTTTCTGAATCGTTGTTAATTTTTATACATTCACTTTATAAATCAGGTCATTGTATGAAATGATGTGTTCGCAATCTTTTAACAGATTAGAAACTCATTGCAATTTTAATTAAAATCCATTCGCCTTCGCTTTTCGCCGTCTTAAAAAACCTGTAGCAATGCAGCAGCAGACGGTCATAATCATTTAGTTGATTTTAAGCAGATGTTTGATAAGCTTCAGTAAACCTCGGCATATCCTGGTGAGATTTATCAGAGCTTTTTTAGCTGAGCTGCAGATTAAGTGCTACACTTTGGTATAGCATTTCACCCCTCGGCGATAAAGCATGTAAATACATCTTATAATAATAGACACCTTTAAAAAATGAGATTATTATTAATATTTAGGGCTGCATTCAGATTAATAATATACATAAAATATGATAAAAAAATATGCAGCCTCCTCTTTAAAGTTAAATATGATTCAGGTTGAATTTATTATGGATGAAATTTCAAAAAAGCAAATAAAACTACACTGAGAAACCAAGGCGATCACAGACTACGAGAATGAAAATTTTTACCAACTGGGTTTGTAATTTTTGCGATTCTGGCATGTAATTTTTAACAATTAGCTTGTAATTTTTGCTAGTCTAGTTGGTAAAAAATTTTCTTTCTCGTAGTCTGCGATCGCTTTACCAACTAAGTTGATAATTTTTACGAGTATTTTTGTAAATTTTACAATCCTTGGTTTCTCAGTGTACGAAGTTTTAATTAGCTTTTTTTGGAACTAAAAAATATGGGTTTGTTAACAAATCGTGTCAGTACAAAGTTAAACTTCAAAAATGCGTTAAAATATTACAAAACTTCGCATTCGCAAAATTTTTTTTATTTACATAACATTTAACTTTAAAGTAAAATAACCTTTGAACAAATTAATATTTTTCTTCTGAAAAAAGGCAAATTAAAGTTTACTTACAAAGCATTATGAACATAATCTATAAAATAATTTTTGTTTAAATAATTTAGTAGACAGCTCCTAAAAGTTTTATCTTCTAATTATAATAATTATGTTTAATTGCTTTAAACGATATATTCTTGTTACTTCTTACTTAAATTTGGAATTAGTGACGATAATGCGGCGTTTAATATTTAAATTTTTTTTCTTGAAAAAAAATTTAGTTTACGCAGCAAGTATTGCTTTTATGCTTTTAATTGTGCAAAAGTAAAAATGTCTAGTTTAATAAATTTATTAGATACAAAAACTCAATTTTGTATTATTAAAATCTGTTTATTCTTATTTCTGCAGCTTAATCAAATTACAGCTGGTAATTAAAGTATATAATACAATAATAATAACTGGTTTCTTATAGTTCTAAAGACTTAATCTTTCAGAAAATGGAGAAAAGGAGAGCAAGAATTATGTCTATCAAATGAATTTGCAAAAAGTGTATTATTTTGTTAATAATAAAAATGTAAGCGTTACTTTGAATGTAGAAGGATTGATGTACTTGAAAGTTACAGGATTACGTTCATACGCAGTTTTGAAAAAATGAGCGCTTCTATTTCAACAAAATCGAGTGAAAAAATCGATATAGGCTCAAGTCCGCAATTTAAAAAGATTGGAAAAGCTCTTCAGAAACCTTCTAGAGTGACAATATCCAAAAGTAAAATGGTACGTTTATAAAGTTTTTATTTGGGGAAGTGAAATATTATCGAAAGATTACATCTTTGTAAATTATCATGTTTTCTATTAAAAATGTTGTATCTTTGTGTTACTACAGTTTTCAAAAATGGAAGTCGATAAAAATGAACCGATTCTGGCTACTAATTTTAAACTTTTTATTTTTGGTACTATGCAAGTTGACACAAGTAAAGTAGGTACTGGCGACAAACTCACTGAAACCGAGGAGGTAACTTTTATAGTCAATAAATTCAATTCATACGCAGGAAATGATTTTACTTATTTTTTAAATTTCTACAGGACTTATTTTGGGGACGAGGTTGTCGTACCTATTATTTGTATGGAAAAGAAGAAAATGATACATATGACGTTAGATTTGGGTATAACCCAAATGGTTGTAGAATCAGTTTTTCAGAAAATCCACAAGAAAGCGACGATAAGTTTTTAAAATCAACCATCTGCAAACCTATTATTAATCTTGTTAGTATACATAAGTAATATGTTTTATATAAAATTACTGTGTTTTCCACAAATTTTTGCAATATACTTTTATATCTTACAGGGTTACTATCCAACTTCATTTGCAAATGCCACCGTATATAGAAATAAAAAAACTTACATCCGGTAATAATAAATTATTCATATGAAGATACATTTACGAAAGGCTATTTCCACATAAACACAACGTATGCATTTTTATGTTTCTCTTCAATTATTGACACGAAAATATATTATTTTTATATAATTTTTCAAGCAATTTTTTGTAGCTATTTTATAGATTCAAATTTCTACCAATACCTTATCTTATTAGAGAAAAATATTTGTGATCTTGTATACCATTTCTTGCTTTCATTTTCCAGAGTAAATGTGATTCTGATTAGTACAAATACAGATGAATCGATTAACAAATTCGAAGTCAAGAATGCCAAGTCGGTAAATCAACCTATTTATCGAAACCTAAACAGAAAAATCATAAACTCAATCAATAAAGATGATTTACATAAAGTGTATAAACTATTAGCTTGTAAAAGAATTCTAAACAGCGATGCTTCTACAATTGAAATAGCTATTGAAGTTGACAAATTTTCAGATAAAAATAAGTTGAAGTACCTTTTAGATTTATGACAACGGTGCAACGTAATAAAGTGACACAAATTATAATTATCCTGATTTGATATTTAGTTTTATGAAATAAGTTTTCAAGCTTGTTTGAATAATATTGAGCTTGAGAACAATAATTAATAATTTTATGAAAGGAAACAGGTGGATAAAAAACTCGAAGCCACAATATTTTTTGATAAGATTTCATTTACTATGGGAGATTGCTAGGAAAAATAAACAAACAATCCTCTCTCGTTTGCTTAATACTAAAATTATCACAATGAATTTTCACGTAAACCGTAACATACAGTAAAATCGCAGGTTAGCTTCAAAGATTCGAATTAATTTTCCCTTTTTGATCATCCACTTCTTCAGTCGTTGTGTTTGTGTCTATGTATATAATCGTGTTGCAAAAGAAAAATGCATTGAAAACGTGAATGTACATTGAGAAATAAGGAACGAACAACTAGACTTGTACAAAGTATATACCTTCACCTAAATTAAGTGGACAGATTCGTTTTCTATCTATACATAAAACGCAATTAACCTTAAGACAAAACATTGCACGGCACTGTTTTCTCCTTATTGCCACAAAAGTTTCCGTACTAACTATACATCTGCATACGAAAAATTCCTCTATAAAAAATAAATTTACGTCTTAAAACAAAGTCGACTTATTTAGATAAAGAACCAACATGATGGAAATCCATGGAACCATGAATGCAGTTAACAAAATGCCTTGTAAAAAATGAACACAGTTTTGTAAGGACAAGTAACCTTAAAATTCTGCTATAAAAAATCGAATTGTACAAAAATAATATTTTATTGCGGGCCGAGCGCAATAAAATACATTTGACGCAATTAGAAACTAATTACATAGCTTTCCCGCGTGTAATTAATATTCAAGAATATTTAAATAATTTTTCGAGGATTAAAAAATGTAATTTATAAAGAAAATCTGAAGATACTATAATAAGTAGACGGGTTTTTAATTTTTTGACGGATTCGTTTTCATTCTCAATGTTTCCATATCGTGGAAGATTTTTTAAATTATGCTTTGCTTTACAATTCTCGTTGAAAAGCTTTGCTTGGAGTTAGTACGCAATTAATAAATAAGATTTTCAAAGTCGTTCAAAGAAGTGGCCACATTTAATTCGGACTTGGTCCATTTCAACGGACCTTAAATCATGAAATCAAAGTAGGTAAAATCAGTTACGGATCTATTATATAATATATTAAAGCTAGTTAATATTTACAAAACCAAGATTCAATTAAAAAAAATGCACAAAAGAGTTCGATTATGCTTTCATTGATTTCCATCAGTCTTAAAACGAAACTAGTTCAGTCCCGTTTATAAATTCACAACGCAACTATAATTTACTGTATATACAAGTGTGTTTTAATTAGTACAATTGCCGCTTAAAAACGCAAGCTCACAAAATTCATTTCCTTCCAAATTCAACAAATGCTTTATCAATACTTGTATACTTTGTCGTTCTAAACGAGTTAAAGAAATTGCTTTTACTTTCCAAAGAGCGTCAAATCACATTTTCTATTATTATTTCGCTCTTACGCACTAACGGAGAAAAAGATAAGGCTCGACGTTTTCTCGTTCTTGTTTTCGAAAGAAATCAAGAGGTAACATCATTTAGAAATGTTACCTGTCGCAAAATTTGAAAACTGTGTATTAAATTTAATGAAATTTGTTAGCAAAAATTTGAAGGTATTAGAAAATATTTTTCGTTTATAATATAGGTTATTAGGATACATTTATCAAAAATTTAAGTTTACAACAAGTAATCCTCTCATATAAAACTGTGAATGACGCCTTCCTTTCGAAAACAAGAATATTTTCAATTATTATTCCAGGCAGAAACTGTTTGTACAAAACGTATTAAAGAGTACAAAAAGTCAAGTATTACAAAAATATTCTAATTACAAAGTAATTAAACATAACTTTAATTCAAACCTTCTCGTTTTTGAAATATACATCATTTTAGTCTAATAGTGAGAATTGAAAAATTGATTTATGATATGTCTGTCTTTTAAATATAAGAATTGATATGCAATCTTAAAAAAAAAAAAAAAAAAAATCTTTTGTACAAGTAAGTTTTGCCCAGATTTTGTCAAGAAAATATACAAAAATATGACTTTACGCAGAAATATCACAATAATTTTGCTGAAATTTTTACCCTGACAAAATTGCGTGATTTTAAATTATCTTTACGCATCACCAAAATCCGAGTAAAGTCACATTTCAACTTTGAACAATCAGATACATCTCCCATACAATCGCAAATATCACCGTCAAATTCGCTTTCAAATCATTCTTTCATTTTCAGAAATTTTGTACAGAATTTATGGCCTCGTTACGAATTAGATTAGTCCGTAATTTAAAATCACTTGAATGGAATGCATACAATTTTTGAAAATCAACAAACGAAGTCTTTTCGTAAAAGGTCGTCAAATTCTGTCATAAAATCATTCGTTTAAATTGACTACGATTTGTCCCATAATTATCCTAAAAAATCTAGAGTATCATAAATATTCTTTTCTACTTTTATATAGTACTTCTTCATCAAGCTTTTAGCACCTATGTTTTTTTTTATACTATTATAAAATATACTCATATTCTTGTTAAACCGAAATATCGAATGAAAGCGTTTGCGTATTCCTTTTAAAAAAATCAAAGTATGCAACTTAGTTGTGTGTATAAACATACAAAATTCGATCAACTCATTTGAAAAAGGCAGATTATGTACAAATTGTTCTGTCTACATCTAGAAAGTTCATTTTAAATATTATGCATGAAATTTATACTCGTCTAAGCGTGCGATTATGCTTGTAAAACCAGAACTGGTTACGATGCACCATTTTATGAGGGGCGAAGTGCTGAATCAAGCATTCTACGAAACTCTTCGCTTTCTAAACAGTTTTTGCTCTGAGAAGCTGTTCAATTTTTTATTCAAACTAGTGTTTTAAACATCGAGGTGTTTAGAAAGCTAATCCAAGACAATTATTCTCCCGAAATAACTGTTTCATTACTGACGCTAAATAATATATCCTCTTGAATATTTGTTCAACCAAATATATACTTCTATTTAGCTACACTTCGCGAAGTATGAACAAAAATCAAATAGCTTCTTTTCAATCTTAACCGAAAATACTCATCTCACTTTCATTACCCACAGAAGTCAATTCCCTTCGTTTAAAATTCGTTTAGGAATAATCAACTTTCGACGCGGATTTCCGCAACTTCCAAACGACTTGCGGCGAAAATCAATTTTACAAAAAATCATAAAAAGTCGCGCGAGTCCCGTCGCCTGGATAACATCCAACGTTCGAGCGTTCTGCGATTGATCAGGATTAGATAAGCAGCGGCGGCGGTGTGCGATCGTCGGTCGAACTGTCGGTTGACCGACGGAACAGATCTCAGAGAAGGCAGAAGCAGGAGGAGCTGTTCTCGCCGGGTATCGGCGGCTGCATTCGACGCGAGAAGACCTTCAGCAGCTGGCAATGTACCCTGGAATTTTTTTGAGCAATTAGTTGAGAAGTAATCTTGTTAAATAGGTGAAAACTAGAATGAATACGATTTTTATTTGAAATATTAAGTTTTTTTTACTTTCGTTGGATTTCTTTTGAGACTTTTCATTAAAAAAATAGTTTGTCGGTTCAGATTAAATTTCTGCTATTTAATTAAATAAAGACATTATCAGTTCTCAAATTGAGTAATATGTATACTTTTACTTAAAGCAAATTTAAGAATTTTCGTTTATTACTTTTAGAATTTACAAGTGTACTTAGACATTCTACAAAAAACTGTCTCGTCTGTTAATGCTGAAATTCCTTTGAAAATTCAAAGCCATTCGAAAGAGAAATAAAAGACTCCATTTGAATTGCAAGTGCTTACCTTTCCGCCCTCAAACAAATACGAGATCACGTAACGAATTAAATAGTACACGAGCTAAAGAGCGCTCATTAAAGTTAAACGGAAAAGTTACAAAGTTCATTTGCGTTTTACTGCGTGTACAAACGTATAAGCATCACCTTGAAGAATATTAAAGCTTCTAATTATATTGTTTGATGAAGTTTCTGCCGGTAAACGAAAGTTTTTCACATTGAAACAAGTTAACGAAGAAATGCTTAAGATAAGAGTGCAAACGATCGTAAAGTGAAAGCCAAGTACTTCTTCGTTACGGTAGGTATAAAAATGCGATTTTAAACCCTGCTTTAAGAGCTTAAAGTGCAATTTCGCGCCTCCCAGAGTGTAGAATAAGACATATCGTTAAAAAGTCAGTGTTTATTATCGACTGTGCAACACTGCAGGCCGAATTGAAAGCAAACGAACCACTAACACTTCCGTTTTTTCCAATCGATATCAGAATGAAAACCGCTAAAAACTCCACCTGATTTTGACGCTGGCGGCGTCGATGACCTCGCCGTCGCAGTTCCAGACGCTGAGGTTCGAGCTGCCCAGCTGGGAGCAGGGCCCGGTCACGTTATTCCTCCGCCCTGACTGGTCGTTCGTTTCCGCCGGTGCCCGGAAGGTGAACTCCCGAGCTCGGTACACCTCCACGAACGGCAGATCGTACTGGAATTGAACGTAGTTTTTGAAATAAATAAGCTTTGAGAATTTTTTGGAAAGAAGTATAGAAGAAGGTTTGAAAAGTATTTTTTTTGTATTAAAGTAAAAGAATTTTTTATATTTTATTAGTATTTACTACTTTTTCAGACCATTTCCCCTCAAGCAAAAGCTTATACATTTAATTGCTATTTTTTGCAGCACAACCGCCCATCCCATTCCCATTAATTATTGCAACCCTCCCAAACGAGCTCGTAATTTAATCCGGAAAAAAGGCAGCAAATTATTATACCAGTGTTTTGTCCTTGCTGCTGAGCCTGAGCAGCATGCGAATGTTGTTGATGAGGGAGGTGTGCCTGACGAGGATGACGTCGACGCAGCCGTCGCCGATGTGACAGTGCGGACTGAATCCCATGGGGCTCTTGGAGCAGGCGCACGACACGTTCGCGCCGTTCACCATGAAGAACTTGCCCCGGACCGTCAGCCATCCTGTAATGCGATTTCAGATGTTACTCCGTTAGCCGAACTTTATTGCCATCCGTGGAATTAGCATTGCTCTAGGATTGGGGGGGGGGGGGCTTTTGGGGTTGTTTTCTTTGCAGATGCTTTTAAGTGAATTAGTTTTTGGTTTGGGTTTTGAAAGTGTATACAATTGTAGGTTTGATTCTGAGGTTGTTTTAAATTTGTCGTTTATCGAGGTCAATATATTTGTGGGTATAAATGAGAATTAAAAACTAAACTACTACAGAATACATTAAAAATTTATCGCTTTAACGTATATTTATTATTAAAATTATATACATAGATTATTTATAAAAATTATTGTCATTTGTTAAAAAAAATCAAATATTTTTTATCATTTTACAATACCAATTTTTTATTCTGTAAGTATACAGAAATCGTATAAAAAATATTATTATTTTCGTACAATATATAAACACAATTGTTAAGCATCAGTAAAATGTGAAATAAAAAAATATCTATACAATTTCTAAAATTATTTAGTATCTTCGTTAATTTTTTTTTCCTCTTCGCACGTATTATTCTCGTTTGTCAACAACTTTCTTTTCATCACAAACTTATCACAAACAGCTGAATCAAATTTTGTCTTCCTGCACCCCTTGCGCTTATGCTTATAATACTTGGTTCAAAAACTCTTGTCGCAGACGTCGTCGTCAAGTATAATCCCTTCATGGACCAATTGCTTGTGAAAGAAAACATCATTTTTTTTTGTAAAGCCAATACCGCATACGTCGCAGTTAAATCTTATTCCTTCGTGGGCAGATTTCTTGTGAGCTCGCATCGACTTTTCATACATAAAATCCTTACCGCAGACATCACAGTGAAATGTTTTTCCTTCGTGGGCAGATTGCTTGTGCATGAGCATAGTATTTTTTTGAGTAAAACCCTTACCGCAAACGTCGCAGTTAAGTCTTTTTCTTTCATGGACAGATAGCTTGTGCCTGATCATACCAGCCTCTTGAGTAAAACCTTTACTGCAGACGTCGCAGTTAAATCTTATTCCTTCGTGGACAGATTGGATGTGCACGATTATGTGATGCTTTCGAGTAAAGCTTTTGCCGCAGACGTCACAGTCAAATTTAATTCCTTCGTGGGCATATTGCTTGTGAGCTCGCATCGACGCTTCATACATAAAATCCTTACCACAGATGTCGCAGTTAAATTTTATTCCTTCGTGGGCAGATTTCTTGTGAGCTTGCATCGAATTTTCATGCATAAAATCCTTACCGCAGACATCGCAGTTAAATCTTATTCTTTCGTGGGCGGATTTTTTGCGAGCTCGCATCGACTTTTCATGCATAAAATCCTTACCGCCAACATCGCAGTTAAATCTTATTCTTTCGTGGGCGGATTGCTTGTGCATGAGCATATATTGTTTTTGAGTAAAGCCCTTGCCGCAGACGTCGCAGTCAAATTTATGTCCTTCGTGGACAGATTTCTTGTGAGCTCGCATCGACTTTTCATACATAAAATCCTTACCGCAGACATCGCAGTTAAATCTTATTCTTTCGTGGGCGGATTTTTTGTGAGCTCGCATCGACTTTTCATGCATAAAATCCTTACCGCCAACATCACAGTTAAATCTTATTCTTTCGTGGGCGGATTGCTTGTGCATGAGCATATATTGTTTTTGAGTAAAGCCCTTGCCGCA
>JAWWEO010000036.1:21227290-21293195 GCA_035582975.1 Ormyrus labotus
AAACATTTGGTTGCGCATGCGCGTTTGCGTTTATATTGTCACTTCTCACGCGTGACAAAGTTAGAGAATAAGGCTCCAGAACCCCAGAAGCTTGATTGGCAACGTCGAGATTGCAATAGGTATATACCTATAGAGATGGTCCTTCGGTCAAAGTCAAAGGCGGCAACCTAATATTTACTTTTCCCGCGCGAGTCCAGCTTACCGGCGACGAGAAAAAACAAGGTAAATAGTCAATAAATATATACGGAGCTCTTATTTGCTAAATAATGAGTGGAAAAGCAAAGAGAACAAAGAGAATCCGTTCCGCAGGTCTGTATAAATTTATTTTTAAATTTAAGCTTATTATTTAGGAGTAATAAATAAAAACTGAAAAATAAAATACAATAGAGTTTTTAATGTTACAATTTGCATATTTTAAAATATACAATAATGCAAATTCAATGTTAAAATATAGCCTGCAGACAATCAAGAAGTAAAGAAAATTCTTCCAAACCTATATGGGCCAATGATACTTGGTTGCAAAAACATGCAGGTGAAACTTTAAATACAATTGAAGATAATGATACTAAGCAAGATAATGAAGATGCACTTAAAGAAGGAAAACAAAATCCTCAAGTATATTTTGATATAAGTATTGATAAAAAAGAAATAGGAAGAATAATCATAATGTTAAGAGCAGATATTGTACCAAAGACAGCTGAAAATTTCCGATGCCTTTGCACTCATGAAAAAGGATATGGTTATCGAGGCAGTACATTCCACAGAATTATTCCAGAATTTGTATCCTTTTTTTAAAATTTTATAGAAACATAAAATATGTTCTTAATTCCTTCACTAAAATTTAAAATAAAAATTTTTGAAGTAAATTCCTTATAAAAAAAATTAGACGGTCCAAGGTGGAGATTTTACAAATCACAATGGTACAGGTGGAAAATCTATTTATGGGCAGGCATTTGAAGATGAAAATTTTGACTTAAAACACACTGGGGCAGGAATATTGTCAATGGCAAATGCTGGACCAAATTCAAATGTTTCCCAATTTTTCTTTTGTATATCACCTACTGTTTGGCTCGATGGAAAACATGTTGTTTTTGGACATATTGTTAGTGGTTTAGATATATTAAAAAAAATAGGAGAATGTGGATCCAAAGGTGGTAAACCTTTACAAAAGGTTGTAATATCTAATTGTGGAGAGCTGACCTAAAATTAATTTAATATTTATAAACTTTTTATAATTTTATAAATTTTAATTTAACACAAAATAAAAAGTTTGATATAATGTATCCATAAAATACATATTAAAAATATGAACATATTTCCGTAACGAACATGTATATAACAAAATATATATGTACACAAAATTCCATTTTCATTTTTAAGGTTGCAATCAAAAGCTCCTCATTTAATTTATAATATTAAAAGCAAAAATTTGGAAGCGAATTTGCTAGATTTTATTAATTCGATATACCGCTATAATACGTATAAAGGATCATTATACTCGATCCATAGACAAGTCGATTTGAAACCTGCGCGGCTGTACGGTCATTATCAGCTTGACGCACAGGCTTTTTTCCGATTGGAGTCGCACCTACAGTCTAAATTATTGTATGCTGATTGCTGATTGGTTGAAAAACTATTTTACGTACTCTGGTTGGAGGAATTTGGTAAAGGCAAAACAAGTATGTCCGGCGTTGATTGTAGGTTCTCCCACCTAAAATTAGATAGAAGCCACAAGACGACGCAGTATCGGGGGCAGTTGGCGGATATTAGCTGAACGATCGAGTCACTGGCTTCTGGATTCGGTTTAGGTGTGAATTATGGGGGCTGCTTTTAAAAATTCAACCACTTGCAGAAAAAGTCGGGTAAGTTATTAGCTGCTACCATTTTAGTGTCTTTCTAAATGAAAAAAACCATCTGATTTTTCGTTGTTGTGAGGCTTCTAATGCTATTGCAACATACGTAGCATTGCTCAACAGCATTATGACATTTTTTTTTCATAATACATAAATTTCGAGAATCAGGAATAGTTCTATTTATTTTGTCATTAATATTATTCTTAATATTTTTCCTTTATAAATCGTTTCTGGGCTTACTGATCAATGGGAATGAAGAAATGATAAAAAGTGTATTAATCAGCAGCCTTATGTGTATTGAAAGTCTCATGGTATATAGTTTGCATTTTACAGCATTTGTGTCTAATTGAGGCACAAATTTATATTATACAAAGAGTAAAGTTTGTTGAATGTTCAATATTTTCTAGTTTGAGAAGTGGCATTCATAATGTTTACGTTTCATTGTTGACATTTCCTACCTATCCAAAATCAGATAAAGCACAAAACAATTACTGAAGTTAAACAATTGCTATTGTTAAATAATTTTAATTTTTACCCAAGGTTTCTGAACCACGTATACATCTGAATAAAGATTTATATTTGGTTTATAACAAAAATTTTAATTTTAAAAATTAAATTCTGTATTTTATAACTTTATTTCATTCAATTATTTCACCAGATGAGACACTTTTATAGAATTTCCATTTATATAAAAGTTTTGAGATTCTTAAGGTAACTAATAACTAAAGTGTTAATTAATATTTAATGAAGAAAAATTGTAAAGCATAAGTTTAACAAACTCTTAAAACTATTCAATGAAGATCTGATATCATTTAAGTTGATTCTTCATTTATTAACTTTATTATTCGTTCAATGTTAACAAAAAAACTTGTTTTATTATTTTAAAAAATATTTTTTTTGTGCAACGAAATAGGCATGTATATAATAAATACAAGCACACGACGCATTTATCTCCATGAATATTCTTGAGATGCAAGAAAATTACTAAGGAAATATCACTTTTGATTTTAGGTCAGTAGAATGGTGTCAAGGTCATACTCCTAGGAAGCGTAGATACAATTACGAAGCCCAGGAGTCAGATATCCAACTGTATAATACTACAATAAATCTATAGTTTAATGATTTTCCACTGATTCCAAAATAAAATTTTTGAATACCAGTTTAATTGAAACAATTTAAAATTTGTAAATTTTTTGTGATAACTACAATTACCTAAAGGATTTTGTAATCAGTATTCTATTCATTGTAACATAATGGGATCTTCAAGACCAACTGATAGATCTCTTGGAGAAGCAACATTTTTACCTCAGTGGATGAAGGGAAAATTTGACACAAGGTATGTATTATACTGATTGTAAATAACTACTTATTATTAAAATTTTATTCCACCTATCATTAACATTTAAAGAAATTGAACTGAATATGCTATGTCTTGATATAAGAAATACATTTCATAACTACATTTCATTGTAGCTTGTTAACTTTCTTTTTCAAGCATAAATCCCTTTAATTTTAAAACTGCTATGAAATTTAGAAACGTGTTTTCATAATAGGATATATAATCCATTATATAAAAAACGACCTGTTGGTAAACAAAAGAAAACAGCTGTGGTTTAACTTCTGTCTACTGTTTATAAATGACAGGTACTTGCATATAGATATGCTCATGTACCATTACAATGAATTCAATGAATATTTAATTAGAAGGAGCAGTGCAATAACAAAATAAAGTGCTAATAATTCCATCACTTTGTAAAAACTTGCCTTCTGTATTACAAAATACTAGTAAATTGAATTGTTTGTTCTTTTACGCGGATGTAAATCGTGATGCTATAAATCTGTATTTGAAATTAAAAATGAGATTATTCTTGACTGTAAAAGATTAATCAATATTTAATAATTTGACTACATCGCGTTGTCGTCTTGCTTGCTAAACAAAAACAACGCTACGTAGGCTCACGTGCTGAATTAAGTGATTATTAAGTGATTAAGTCTTTTTTACCCAACAATGCGATAAAGTTGCAATTTTTTCGCGGCTCGTGTTTGCAAAAAATTCACGTCATAAAGATATCTCTTTCGCCGTATTATTAATTAAAGGAGTAACCAAGTGTCAATATCTTTCGCAAACCGTAAAATGTAGTCTTGAAGAAAAGCAAGCTTGGCGGAAAGCGAGTCTTTTTGTTGGCCCCCAAAGAGTCACGAGATCTGTCCGGTTTTATTTTTAGGCGGTCAGTGAAAGACGCGCAATTTATCGTTCGGCCTCGCAGCTCCGCTTCTTTTTCCCGGTCTTATTTAGTCGATTATCAAAGGTTGGCTCATTAACCCGTCAGTTTTTACCGGATTCGCTCGCTGAGATGCTGACGATTCAAGCACTTAAAAGATAAAATATCGCCCCTTCCACCAGCTGGCGGCATTAAAACGCCGGTATACCAGACGAGACTTTGTGTTATGTCTGATGTTGAACGACTGAACTCGCAATATTATGTTTACCAACATTTTTTTCCTAATGGATATTTTTGTTTTTGAAAAAATCTACATTTGAATACTCGCTCGACTTTGTCTTATTGATGCTAACGTCAATTGTACGTGGAACGCTTCTCGCGGCTGCTAATCGATTTCTGTGCGATGACACTCGAGAATATTTTTAACGCATCAGCCGCGAAGCGAAGAGTTCGATAACTTTGTGTTTCTTTTTGCAATTTGTACCTGAAATCATTGGGGGGAATAGGAACAATATTATCGCCCAGAACGTCAACATTATTTTAAGAGCAATCGCTTCACTGAATAATCTACTCATAAGATTGTTCTTTCAAAATTAATAATAAATAATAATTTACTATCGAACATTCATCTTTAATCCATACATACAAACAAAAATTATGAAAATTTTATTGATGAAAATGCGTATGTGTAGGGAACTTGTGCCGAATATGAGAAGTATACAGCATTTCTCACATTAGGAGTTTCTTTCTCGAAGGTATACTTATTCTTTAATTAGAGGAAAGACTTATTTTTTTTTTATGTTAAGCTTTAACTCATCCACTTTCAAGTGTATAACAAATGTTTTATATACCCTTTGTTACCGAACCTTGTGAATGAAATCTTCTCTAATCACTGCCTTTGACAATAATATTTACTTTCAGTAATTAATTCTCCTCAATTTCCATATAAGCGGTTCTATGAATAATTTTAAAAATGTGACGTTTTGTCTTGTTAGTGGATTAAGTATTAGGTACGTTTCGATAGTAATGTATTTGTTAAATAAAAATGGACAAATTATCTCAGTGCCATTTTTAGATTAATAAATATTTACTATAAATACGCAGAGAGAGTTTTTTGCGCATGTGCACGTTTTTCCTATATGTATACAAATATTTAGAACATTTATTCAAAGAAAACTAAACGTGATCGAAATAATATTACTTAATGTAGCCCTGCCATTCCCCATTAGATCAGGTAGGTACAGCGAGGTACAGCTAACAGATAAGCAGCGAGATAACAGGAAGTCAGCATTTTTTCAAATTTTCCTTTTTAACTCTTATTTCCCGCCAAATATTCTCTCCTTGAAGGTCACCTGCAGCGGGACTTTGGATTGACTGTTCCTCGAGCGATCGAGGAATTGTACTTCCGATGATAAGTGCCGTCATTGTAAATAAGTGCATGCCAAGCAAAAAATTGACTTTCGTTTTAATTTTCAAATTTAGGTACTTTACATTAGACTGCATTAGATTCGCTCAACAAATGGCGATTAGTTTGTTACTTAAAAGAATCCATTCGATAACCTTACATTGTACTTAATCTCTTTACCTTGAGAATTTTTCGGTCGGTGATTGCTCAAGACGTTAGAAGAGCATTAGAAGGTTTTAAAACTTGTTGTAATGTATAAGCTAAAACGAAAATGCTTGTTATCGAGAAAACTTGACGAAATTTAAACGGATTAAACGAACGTGAAAATGTTTTTTAAATAAATAATATTAGAATATTTTATTTACGTTATTAGATTTTCAGAACGGTTTTCGATTGAAATAGTTTACTTTTTTCAAAGAAAATATCTACGAAATAAATGAAATAGCCGATCGCTTCAATATTTGATTTCCGTTTTCAGGTTAGGTGTTATAAACCCTTAGAAATAAAGATTTGTAAATACGCTGAGAGGCACTAATGCAGATCAAAAATCCATCAGTCGAGAGAAATCGGTAGGAATAACAGACCTGTGTTTTCGTGTTGCAGATTCGATTACAGTGAAGGTACATTTAGCCCCCCGGCTGACGACACTTTCTTTTGCATTCATTACCCGAAGTACCAAGAATCGGCGAACGCATCGAGCACAAGCAGCAAGGAGGGTTTCAGGCCAATCAGCGAGATTCTGGGCAATAAGACCGAGGCCACCGATGCTTCGAGCAAACTTCTAAGCAGCCAAGTGCAGGGCAGCGGCGGCGGCGCCGCCAGCAAGGACTCTAAACGGGCAGATATCGACTTTAGCAAGCACCCGACAGCCTGCCATCCGTTCGTACCGATTGCCGAGCAATGTATGTATACTAAGATACTTTCGAATGGTTACATTTAGATAAATAAATAATGAGTGACTATCGATCTAATTTTAGTTAAGCAGCCGAAAATAATAGTTGCCAACAAGATAAAAACCAAGCACGAAGCAAACGACGATGAGTTCCTCAACGCCAAGAGCACCGAGTGCGGCAGATCGATCTTACACGTAGCCAATCAAATAATGTCCTCTAAGTTCGGCAAGTCCATCTCTTCGGACTCGTCATCCGGGACGCAACAGCAACAGCAGCAGCAACAACAACTCGAACAGGTAAGTAGGAAGGAGGGATTTCCTGCTCTCGATCGGTGATTCACGGTGTATCGTTTCTCTTGCAGCACAAAACATTCAGCAGATCTCTGCCGGCGACCCCTCTGGCCTCGCCGAACGGCACGCCGGACAGCTCGCCGAAATCTCGTCGTCGGATGTACGGCAATCGGTTCTTCACGGGTACTTTCGTGCCCGATCCGAACGGCGAACAGCGCCAAAAGAGCGGCTGGCTCTTGAACATCCTCGGACAGTCTCGCGAGATGGTTGTCCCCAAGATTGAAGAGGAAGAAGAACAGTTCGAGCCGGTTCCAGCCCGGGCTCTCAGCCGCAAGAAGTCCATCTCCTCTCAGAATCTCACCTACGTGGGTAAGGAAGAAAACAAATCGCCGACAAGCCAAACCTCTTTGGCCAACAAGCTGCAACCGAAACCTTCCGAGCTCAGAGAGATGAACTTCTGGACGCCCACTTCTATGTAAATCGCTCATTCTTTTCATCATTGCTTTGTCACGAGCCGTCAAATAGTTTCCAAAAAATCAGTCTCTGTTACTGCTATCTGTATTGTTTTCGTCTATTATTTACCGACTTGAGCAAACGCTATCTTTCTTTCTTTTATTAAAAACCAATGTTTTATTGTTAAGCTATAATCTGCGCTCGGTAAGCTATTAGTTTACAAGATAATTATTTGGTACTTCAAGCTACCATTTGGAAGCTACCACTCTGGACAACGAATTAAAGTTCATTAAATGCTTACTCATTTTTATAAACACTTGACACAATTATTTATACAATTCTTACGTGATAATAAATAGTTTCAAAAAATTTTAATAACATTTTACGCCTATTGGTACTCTCTTACATAGCATCTAAAAGGAAAATATTAAAAAAGTAAAGTAATTATTTAAAAATTTGCAAAATATAAGAGAGTATAAGTAGAAGAGTATTATTATTTGTGAAAAGATTCGTCAAATCAAACGAATTTTCTAAAAAGTTAAATAAACGGATTTGTTATAGCTGTAATAAAATTTACTCTGCTACTCTCTGTAAATTGTAAAAACTATAAAATTAAATTTGATTCAGCCAATACATAAGATATACAATTAAGTGAAAAGTATGCTTAAATATTTTTACTTTATTATTTAAATAAACCGTTTATTTCTATTTTTTTAAGTTAGAACTTTTGGTTATTTTTATTGCGTTAAGGATAAATATAGCAACTGGATGCAAAAAATAAGAACTTTACCGATTCAAATAATAACAAAATAAAGCTTTTATTCATAATAATTAGTATTAAATGTTACTTAAAATTTTAACTTGTTTAAAATATTACTGTTCATTTTTTTAATAGTGGGAATATTGTTATTTAAGTAAGAACAGTTTTAAATACGTTTATTTGCGCATGTATTTATTTGCGCAATTTTTATAAATTTCTTGTGATTCCTTTTTTTTAGAAAGTTACATATTTTATAGCGGTAATAGAATAATGATTTTAGAGATCGTTTGTCTACTCGATGACAGATTAAAAACAGGTTGAAATTAATTTGCTATGGAAACCTATTTGAAGAAATGCTCAAAGCCTCATCTTGCTATTTGTCAAATATTTATATTCTATCTAACATTTTAGAATAGTCAATAAAAACGTAGTACTCCGAGATTTGTGAAATAACATTGTTTACAGTAATATATTTAATATTGATTAGTTAGCCGAAAACATAAAATAATATTTAAGATGACGATTCGTCTCAGCCTACTTTGCCGTGAAAAGACCTCAGAGTAGATACAAAATGGGTTACATATCAAATTTGTAGCCTTTAATAGTTTTGTATTTACTCAATCCCTAGTAAAAATTCACAATTAAAAAATATAAATATCAATTTGGATCCAAATACGCGATGAAAAAATATAAACATCAACTTGGATCTATTGAGCAAGATTTTTTACAGAGTCAATTTACATTATTTTAAAATAGTGTTTCTCCGTATTACGATGTATACAATACTGCTCAATAATTATATTTATACAACGAGACGAAAATTGAAAAAAGTATTTTATCATTAATTCAGGATTTTTAGAATACCAGAATTTTTTCAAATTTTTTAGATTTATAAACCGAAACATATACTTGAAATTATATTTTTACCAAAATGTCATTTCAGATAAGATTACTGGATGATATAGATATAAATAGCTTATACCTGGAAAATCTTATAAATAAGAAATTTATTGTACTTTGTTCAGAAATTTTTGTTAGCTTTAAAAACTTGACGTTTTCAGTAGTTTTAAACTGTCATAATAGACTTCTAGCCCAAATTTCACCTTTGACGTCAAATTTGTGCGTGTTAAACGAAGATAATAAAGATAATTTCTGCACACTTTTAATTTTATGTATATAGTTATTCCTGACACGAAATGTTTTAACTGTCCCTAAATTGTACTGTTGTTTTAATAACTCTAATCTAATAAATAAAAATATTTCAAGATACAGTTAAAAATTAAAATTCAACTGATATATGTTTGTATAATTTATTAATAAATTAACACAGTGACAGTGCAGAAATTATGTGATTTTTTTAAAGCGCAATGATAGATTAAAATTGGTATTTTGCTTTTATAAAAACTAATATAAATAATTGTAAATAAAAAATCAGAATTTGAACTTTTTAATTAATTTTTGTATTTAAATAAACTTAATTTGAAAAAAAATTGTAACCATGGCGTGAAAAAAAATTAAAAAATTATTGTGTGACGTGCATTTGAAACTAATTCATTTTTTATCTGCGAAAAAGCGTAATTTTTAAAAAGATAACGTTACTTATGCTTCACCAATGCATAAGAAAATATAAAAAATGCTTTATAAGCAAAAATACTTTGCCCAAGAAACGGATAATCGTAGTTAATCTTTACAATACCAAACAATATTAAGTAAATTATTTTTAACTTTTTGTTTGAAGATTCAAAAATAAAACAAGTTGCATTATAAAAAAAATGTTTTTTGTTAATCTCTAAACGATGAAAGTTATTACAGTTGCGTCATCTTACTTTTAATATAATATTATTAGATTAAGAAAATGTTAAAATAATAATTTTCAGTCTTTTAAGCATTTATGATTAATATTGTTTTAGTCTTTTTTTTCTTAATTCAACTTTTGCAAACAAGAATAAGAAGTGTTCCTCTTAAAAAACGTAATTTCTTAAAATAAATAAATAAATTCATCAGAGTGACTAGATACAAGTTTTGTTGGGCAGAAAATGATTTTATACTAGGGGTTGCAGCGACGAAAATGTTATTTCGTTTTTTCGTAATTTTATTGAAAGAAATTTTCTAGTAGTACTTCTATGTCGTCGTTATTTTCTGAAAATGAAAAGTTAATTCATTAAATACCATTAAATACGTAGCGATTTGCCTCGGGTTCTGGCGGTGATTCTACTGCAAAGAGAAAAGATCGGGTCTCGATACGGGCTTCGGTTTCACGAAATCGAATGGCTCCTCGTTCCAAAGGTCTTCTACTTCGAGATCTGTTTTGAAAGCGCTCGACGGCGAGTCGGCAGCTGATTTTCGCAACGGCTCCGACTTGAAAGCAGCGTCTTCCGGCGGTGATCACGAAGAGCATGTTGACCTCGGATTGCAGCCTTCGTGGGCCAGTCTGCTTCGCTCGACGGCCAACTGCAGGAGCAGCATCATGTACCTGACCTCTCGTTCGGCGTCGCGAGCGGCTTTCACCGCGGACTCGAGGTTGAAGTACATCTCCATCATCCTGAAATCACTCATCGCAAAGGTGAATACCGCACTGATGTCCTTAGTGAGGTCGGGCCAGGTATTAATAAATCAATTATAACTTATTAATTATATATATAAATTACAATAAATTATAATTCAACCAGATCTGCGATGGCAGCACATGCTATTACATCGTTTCCCCGGATATCTTTCCAATTATCAGGTTCATAGGGTATCATTGAAATTTCATTTAGCAGAGTCTACATAAATTTATTACATCCATTCTCGATCCATACAATCTATATAATATAAATATTACGAGAATATATCGCAGGTGCCGACGAAAAGACTATCCAGCTCAGAAATGCCACAAAAACAATCCCCCATCAGTATTCGTCACGAAAAGAATCTTAGTTAAAAACCGCCACGAAAAGAATCTCACCTTCAAAAACTCTACGAAAACTATCCCTCTTAAAAAAGTGTTCGCGAAAAGTATCCCGCATCTCATGGGATTCTTTTTGTGGCGAATGCTGATGGAGGATAGTTTTTGTGGCTTTTTCTAGGTGAGATTCTTTTCGTGGTCAATATTCATGGAGGATAGTTTTCGGATGAATCGGCGATATATCCAATGATACGTCTTTTTTTTATTATTATTACGTATTTATACGTTTAGCTTCATTAATATTTTTTAATCAGTTAATACTACATTCATCAATTAGATTGACTTATTATTATTTAAAATTACAAACGTTTTTAAAGTTCATTTACAATTTTTCTTGGTGAAATCAATCATGATATAATAATATTTATTTTTACACGCATTCAATCAATTAGAGTCCAATCGGTATCTTTTAAAATTGCATATAATTAAACGAATACCGAAAATATCAACAATTCTATTTTTATGCAATATAAAAGAACAGGTTATTTTTAATTTTCTCAAGTACAAATTATACATACACTGAGAAGCCAAGGTGAGTAAAATTTGCAAAAATATTTGTAAAAATTACCAACCTACTTGGTAAAGCGATCACAGATCACGAGAAGGAAAATTTTTACCAACTAGGTTTGTAATTTTTGCCAAGTGGTCTAGTTGGTAAAAACTTTCCTTCTCATGATCTGTGATCGCTTTACCAAGTAGGTTGGTAATTTTTACAAATATTTTTGCAAATTTTACTCACCTGGGCTTCTCAGTGTATACAATTATTAGTTTTTGCGTTTTATATAAAAGAATAAATAAGTTTTAGTTCGATGCATATATAATAATGTTTAAGAACTTTTAATATCTTTCAACGTGATTCGACTGCGATTAGAAAATGCAATACGATTTTGGGGAAAGTATAATTTTTCTATTGAAAAACATAATTTTAATAAAGCAGATATTTTTTTATGCTTTCACCGTTGGACTTACTAATTGGGTTGGGTATCATCATTTTATCATATTTTTTGCACAAACTGACTGGGGGGCCTCGGCACCGTCACCTTATTTATAGTCAATAAATCAAACGTTTTTACAATATATCGTGCAAATAAAAATTATTAGTTTTTACGCTTATTAAAAACAATAATGAGAAAAGGATATTAAATAAATCTGTTAGAAAATCTTCTATAAAAGGATCCCGGTTGCAAGCATCCTATAAATTCCAATAGAAAGGGTGCAGAAACCGCATAACCTATTCGGTTTTTGCACCAGAATCTATGAGATTTTATTAGTTTTTATAAGATCGTTTCAATGGGGATGCACAACCGAGTTGTGACTGTCGACTTACGATGTCACATGATTTTTTTTATACAAATATTCACGTACAAAAATTAACAATTTCTTAAAAAATTCAAAATTAATTTTTTGAGGGACAAATAGCATAATTTTTGTCAGTTTTGGGATATAACTTTTTGAATTTGCGGCATAGCGCGCCCTCTAATGGAACTTTGACACCCGTCATCAGATAAAATAATATTATGATCATGATCGGATAATCGGATCGGATGAAAGCAAAAATTCAAAAAGCGAGCGAGAGAGATACGCATACTGTTTAGCACGCTATAGTTTACTATACTTCAACTTTGCGACGCAACTGACAACAGTTGCTGATACGTCATATGCAATTTCGTGCAATGATAAAATCAGATAGAGTCGCTGATTTCTCAAAATCAATAAAGCCGATCGTTAATGAGAAAGATAAGAATCGGTTTCTTACGCTGCCATTATTCATTAACTTACACTTTAAAGAAAATAACATTGTCAATAAGTAAGTACACTGTGCAATATATATCTAATCTCGACCGATTCGTACAAAATTGAGTAATAAGTACCTCCTTTTTATTTTTACTCCACTTTGCAATCTACATTCTGCTTTCATAACCTATTCGAGTATTTGCTCCTCAACACTGGAAGAGTAAAGAGACACACTTTCAATCTGTCTTCATAAATCCAGTAAAATAATTAAATTCAGTATAATAATTAAATAAATAAATTACTTATTTATTTTATTTTAATCATACAGTACAACTTCTTTTTTTATTCATTTTTTGCAGATATTTACTTTCACATAAAATACAACAATGCCTGAAGTGGAGTTTTGTAGCAATAATGCTACTATTTCTAGCATTTTCTCAATACCTACAATGAAGATAGAAAGTTCTATTAGACATTTCTTAACTGCACTAGATGACATCAATGTAAAAGACATAGAAGGCAATAGCCTGCTACATTTTGCAGTCACTTCCAATGATAAACATATTCTTATGTTACTCTTAAGTGCTGGAGCTCCGATTAATGATTCAAGAATTGATGGCTATACTCCACTTCATTTGGCAATAGAGTCTGGGAAAGAAGAAATAGTTCAAATTCTTTTAAATTCTGGTGCTAGTGTTAGTGCAAAAGGTCTGTTTGGTAGAACTCCTTTGCATGTGGCTGCTTATGCTAGCAATCAAGACAAACAAAAAATTATAAGAATAGTAAAATCAATTTTAGATATTCCAACTGACCTTAAGGTAAAAACATTTAAAATATAGCACTATAGATTAAGATAATATGTTTAGTGTTTAATACCTAACAAACTTATTTATTTTATAGTCTCTCCTCAATTTATGTACAGACTCAGGTGAGACACCTTTATTTTATGCCATAATACATGACAGTGAGGGACTTGTAAAATTATTCTTGCAATACGGGGCAAATGTAAATGCAAAAAATAGAGATGGAAAAACTCCTTTGTACTTCGCTATAGAATTTAATAATTTAAAAATTGCCAATGTTCTATTGTCAAATGGAGCAAGAGTCAATGATAAAATGAACAATGGTTTCACAGCTCTTCATGAAGCAATCAAACAAAGAGCAGAAAAGAGTGTTGAATTACTTCTCAATTTTGGAGCTGAGACAAATGCAAAGGATATTTATGGTAAAACACCTCTTCACTTGGCTGCTCGATTAAATTACTTAGATGAAAGAACAATGGACAAAATAGTTAAACTCCTTTTATCTAAAGAAGCAGATGTTAATGACTATACAAATTCTGGAGAAACTGCTTTTCATTGTGCAATAATAAGTGGTAATGAGAGACTGGTCAGACTTTTCTTAGAATATGGAGCAAATGTCAATATAAAAAATTACGACGGAAAAAGTCCGCTACACTTTGCTATTCAATATAGCAATAAAAACATTGTAAAATTGTTGTTAGAAAGAGGAGCGGATATTGACGATCGGACAAGCGATGGAAAATTAGCTCTTCATGTTGCAGTAGCAGTAGAGGATGAAAATATGATAAAAATTCTTCTAGAATCAAATGCCGATGTTAATGCAATTGACAAAAGCGGGAAAACTCCGCTCTCATTAGCTTTTGAAGTCGCTCATATGAGAAGTATTTATAATCCATGGAATGGATTTTGTCCGATTCATACCGACTTTGGACGTGATGACAATATTTTTGAACTATTAATAAAGCACATTGCCAAAATGACTTATGTTTGTGAAGAAAATCTGAAAATGATTAGCAACAATGAAAAATTGAACACATTTTATAAGGAGTGTCAAAAAGAATTGGAAAAGATGAAAGCAAAGATAGTATGTGATAATATATCCATGTATAAACTTTTAACAAAAAGTATCAATGTACTTGTAGGCTATGCTAGAAACGAAAATTTATTGCGAATATTTCAATCAGATTTACTTGCTATTGATTTTCCTATCTATTACTTTATGATAAAAGAAAGATTTTGTAAGGCAGAAAATAAAAAAAATTTATTAGAGCCATCTGCAGTAATACTTGGATCGCTTAGTAAACCATTTTCTTTGCCGGATCTTGTTATAAATAAAATTTTAAGCTACATGACGTTAGAAGATTTATCGAATTTAAAAAGAGTATAATAATAAAAGAGCAAAAAAAATATTTTCGTCACCATTTCTGATACTTTATAAAAATAAGATTCTCTGTAAATATATTGTTATGTTATATTGTTACGTTATATTTATTAAACTTATATTTTTGTAATAAAAAGTTTTCAAATTGTGATTAAAGTTTTCAATTATTGCGGATATTTATTATATATACGTTTCATCGATGTTATATTGTTACGTTATATTTATTAAACTTATATTTTTGTAATAAAAAGTCTTCAAATTGTGATTAAAGTTTTCAATTATTGCGGATATTTATTATATATATGTTTTATCGAGAAATTAAAACGTTCTGTCCAGAATGAGATCATAAAATAAACACTGACATCACTTTGTATTTTAGACATAAAAAAAAATTTACATACGGGATTTTTATTTAAATCGATGATATTTTTAAAATGCTAATTTGAATGCGTCCTTTCCAAATTGGGTAAGTAAGTACAGTTTTGAGATGAGTTGTTTGATTATTTCGAAAGAAACAAATCAACAGTTGCGTATGTCATGTGTATGAAAGTGGGACGTAGTTTGAGGTAAAGATGAAAAAAGAAAAAAAATTCAACAATAACGAATTTTATCGCTCTTATTATTCAAGACTTGTTAAGTGCTAAAATGTTTAGGTATTCTTTTTTCTATGTTAAAAAATTTTATTTTTTAATTGAAAAAGATTTCCGGATTTAAAATGATACTTTCTTTACATATTAAGTAATTATAAATTTGCCCAGAATTTTGCATTTATAAAAAATTTGTATCTATTATTATTGATTATATAACTATTTTATATAACTAATTTATATAATAAAATAAATTATATAAAATAATATTATAAAACGAGACTTTTCTTATTAAATAAATAAAAGTAGCAATACAAGTTTTATCGCAGTTGATAAAATATGAAAAAAAAATATGTTTAAACTATTTAGGCGATGTATATTAGTAAAAGTGCTTTTACGGCCTTTTACGGTCTTAATTTAAAAGCTGAAACTGTACGCAGCTTTAATATCAACGAGTTCTTTTTAATATACATTACGTCGCGTTTGTCATGTTTGGTTTGAGGAATTTTTACGATTGTTAACGGTCAATTGAAAATAAAATATAATGATGAAGCTAGTAATTTTTGTGTATAAAAATATTTTCTGCAAAAGTTATTATATTTTACTTTGAAAAACGAGTGTTAAAATTGCACTGGGCACAAGGAGTCCGCCACCAATGCCACCATCAGTCTCTGGCGTAGCGTAGCGTACCTAATACTCTTCACGCGTATTGCGGATGACGCAGAATAAGAATTGCCGACACCTCAGTATAAGCAGTGCTCGTGTGTAAGTTAGCTGCGCGTTGCTCCTCCCAGCGCCGCTAAGGCAGCTATATACGTGCTGCACAACATAGAAAAGGGATAAAAGCGGGAAAAAGCAATTGTGAAAGTGCGCGAACGTTAGCGCTAATGTAAAAAAGACGACGGACAAAACGCAAAGAAGATTTAAGTAAGGAATACTGCAGAAAGCAGCTAAGAAAGGAGCCGAGCTCTGGCTAGATAGTGTAAGTGTGCCAATCACCGAGACGTCGTCTATTAATAGACTCTTGCGCGCCTCCGCATCTCGCGTTGCCTCAACCTTGATACTTGCTTACCTTTCGCACGTATCGAAATTGGAAAAACAATACTTGGAATAGTCAGAATTCAGGGCAATAAATGCTACGCTGCATTGCAGCTTGCAGCGCCCTAATCGGCCCCTATCTGCTTACGCGCCTCTGTACTGCATGTGTTTTTTTCGACGTTGCGACCTCGCCTCGCGTCTCGCGGCATTTTGAAACCGTTGAAACCAACGGAAATACACATACATTAGCAGTAACTTGTTTTTTGGCGCCCACTTGTCGATTCTTACTTGGCCTTTTTCTACTCATAACCTTGAAACCTCCTCTAGTTATGAATTTTTAAGTTCATTTTTAGTGTGGGACTATTTTATTCTTTAGGCCCTCCTCGAAGGGTGAAGGCGGCCGTACCCAGGGGTTATTTTTAGAACAAATCGCTGCAGACATGTGCTGTGCCCCTGGCGTCTCTTAGAGAGCCCTTTTTCTCTGTGCAGAGCACAGTTCAGTATGGAGCCTGAACAGCAGAAGCACTATGAGCTTAGGAGTCGCAGCCGATCCAGATCCGAGACTCCGCAAATACTAAGCAGGACTGTTGTAGAGAATGAAGGTTCCGAACATCATTATGAGCTAAGAAGCAGAGATGAAAGAAGCAAAGAACGATCCATGACTCCTGGCGAAGTCAGCAGCAGCAGACGATCCACTTCTAGATCCTTGTACGTTTATCTGATTTCTAATACTATGAAATTGTTGAAAGTTTATTTTTACTTTTCTTTTAAATTTATTTATATTTGTTTATTTTCAAAAGAAAAACATCAGAAAAGTCAACAACTAAGAATAAGGCTCATGTAGTATTTAGTGGAGAACACACATTTCCAAGCACTTTTATAAACAAATTATTTAAAAAATTAAGCATAAAATGTTTTTATTTTTGTAATTAATATTTCAATTGTCAGATCACATCATTAATATGATTATAATTGTTTCTTTTTCAGACCTAGTAGTGTGGTAAAGGCACGTACCAAAAATATGGATACGATTGTTGAACAGAATAATGAAACTTTAATCAACAATACTTCTGAGTCGCAGAGCAAAACCACTGAAAAATCAGGAGCAGTTACCAAGAGTACAAGAAAGACAGAACGCCGCTCTGAGCGTCAAAGAGCTAAAAGGCATTTATTAGCTAATGGACAAAATGAAGCTAAAGATGATTCTTCAGATACAAAGTCTGAAACCAAGGAAACAAAGAGGGAAAGCCTTACCCCAAAAAGAATGATGACGAGTGATTATTCGTCAGAAGAAGGTGATAGGGAAGATGTTCCTAGTAGGCCAGGATCTGCTTATGAATTTTATAAGCAGCAAGGAGAGTATTGGAAGTAAGTTCTGTCTAAATACAGATAAGAATCTGTATAAATAAAAAATTAATTTCAATAAGCTTATTGTTGATCTTTTTTAATTTGATCTGTTTTTTATTGAAGCATGTTTCTAGTTTTACTCGTGATTTATTCATTAATTTGTAAGTATCGCGATTAAAAAAATGTGAATAGTTATCAATATAACAGTTTTCAGAATTCAGCAGTATTATTTTAAAATTACATTAACTAGTAAATTTTACTTTACAAAAAAATTATTTTAAACGACGCGCTACTTACGGAATGGCAATAGAGCAGCGAGAGTAAGAGTCCTCTGCAATTAATTGATTGTGTTTACAAACAGCAAGATTTTCAGAGTGGCCTGACCTCTCTATAAAAGAGATTCATTTCACGTACGAGCATCGAGTCTCGCCGTCGTGTTTGCTTCATTGTTTCGAGTTTTTAGTTAACGGTGCATAAAATCCTCGTTATTTTATCAAATTAACAAAAATTATATATTTTTTTTTCAGTAAATTTCCAAAAACAGATTACACTTACTCACAGGCATCGACATGTCGCTACGAAGTGGCACCGGGTGTGATGGCCATACCTAATATGTCGCGGCGATCATTGCATTCAGACAACGGCATTTTTAGTAGTCAGACGTCGAATAGCCAAAGTCTCAGTCAATCTTCCAAGGAAAGCTTTAACGAAGAAAATAGCACCATGGATGTAAACCACATTAATCATGAATTGTCAGTAAGTTCTCTGCTTCTTACATTTGTACTGATAGCGTCATATCTTTGTAGCGCGGGAATGAGCTGATACGTACTAATTTTAACTTCTTTTTTATTACTTGAACTTAGATATGAGCAATTGTTTAAAACTATGAAGTTTTTAATTTCTATTTTAGGATTCAGTTCCACAATTATTACCCTTTAATAGAGGCTCAGGGACTGCAGGTCAGTCAGTTGTATATAAAAGAACACAAATTGAGCATCACACTACGCGGCGTGAGCTTATCTATGAAACTGCAAAAGATAACCAAATCAATGAAAAGTTAGTTGAAAGTTTTTGGGCACTATATTTTTCACACTCGTATTTCTTGAAAATAAAATATTTTTAAATAATAACTTTTTTAATTCTTACAGATATGAAAAATGGGCAAATCCTCTTTTAAATTCTCATTCAGCAAATCGTTACAAATCTTCAGTAATGGATTCAGATACTGAATTAGATGATGCGATTACGGTATCGAGTCGCAAATATCAATTAAATAATACTCAGAGGATTAATAACTTTACTAGTCTCATTTCAACGTGGTTTTATGGGATATTTCATTTGATCACTTTTGGTTGGTTAAAGAAGCAACCATCGTATACTAGTCATTATTACCGTCGTTACGAAGGTACAAACATTTAAATATATAAAAATTTATAGACATATTTTAAGTTATTCATTTAATGTCTCAAGCCTTAAATTCAGAGGTTTATAAATTCATTTACAAACTATAAACGAATTATAGTATTTGCTTTAACATAATATTTAGGTATTTTTTCGGAATTTACCTTTATTCTCTCCTACAGAGATAAATTTAATGTAAAATTTACTTCCAGAGACAAGATGGAGTCAATTTCGACGACGAATTGTTACTATTATGCAGCATATGTATTTATTACTTGTCAAAGTTTTAGTCTTTGACTCGTGGTTGTTGAGTAAAGCTTCCAATATTCGAGATCGAGTCCAAGGACGACGTTCAAAAATACTTTGGCTTGTATTTCTTCCATTACTTGTCTCTATCGGTAAGCAAATGAAAAATAAACAAAAAGTCAGAGAAACTTTTTTATAGTAGAAGATATATCAGGCATAAAAGTAATATTTTTTTTTGTAGTAAAAGATATTTATTATTAGTTTTAATTTCAACTGACAAATTATTTATAAGCAGTTAGTTTGATTTGGCTAAATGGTAATATTTATCTACACAATAAAATGACATTAAATGACTTAACCAAAGCAGAAAATATAATGAAATAACATTAAATGAAGAATAATTTAATTAGCATCGTAAAATATTTTAGTCTTATTTTAATCAAAATATCTTAACTTTACGTTTAGAATATTTCATTAAGTTAAAAATGTTTTTAAAAAAATTATCTTAAAATTATCTTATTTTAAAACTTCTCACTTTCATATTCGAAGGTTTTTTAATGAATTTGATAATCCATATCGTTTTATGAAAAATTTATTTTCATAGTTTTTTATAATTTAAGATAATTTTTTCGCAGAACTAAATGTATATATTTTTTATTCTATTGGACTTAGTGCGGTTTTCATTCTACTTTTGTTTCAGGCGCTTTCGTTGCACAAAAATATACTTTTACTTGTCTAAATTATCTGCGAAACGTTCGTGAAAATATTACCGAAACGACCGGTTCTTATACCAACTTTTCTATTATCGATTATGAATTTTTGTACAAGTATTTGTCGACCTTGAAAAACATACCCTTGCCGACTTTGCCCAATCTGAACTTATCTTTGCCATCCCTTCCAACCATTGGTTGGGACTAGTCTTTAAGTTACCTGCATTTCTCTTTATTATTTTCATTTAATTATTTAATTATTTTCTTGTTTTTTTAAATATTGACTAACCTTTAAAATTACTAGGTTTTCCAAAAGATTTGTGGTTTTCGTGTTAGTGATTTAGTGTTAGTGATTTCACAAAAGATGATTTAAAGTCATTGCTTTTGTTATTTTTAATTTTTGTTCTATGCTGCTTATTTATTATTCATGTTATGGGTGCTATGGGAATGTTTTAACTCACAAAAAAATCAAATTAACTTTCAAGAAACACATATCATTTTGTTTATAGTATAACCAGTTTCATTTAAAAATAGCAAAAGTAGTATAGTTACAATCATGTAACCAAGAACATTTGATTAAATTTACAAGTTAAAAAAAAAGTTGCAAGTTACTTATAATAAAGTATAATAAAGTATATTATATAATAAAGTATATTATATAAAAGTTAAATTCTTATATAGTAGTTTAATTTAGTTACGGTTGAAAGAAAAAAAATTATTAAACTATGTCGTTATAATTCCAATAAGCGAAAGATATTTTCAAGCTTCAGAATAAAAAATGTTTATCTTATTAGCGTATGTAAAAAAAAATATTTTTCAGCTCGCATTTTATTCTAACGCTTGCATTGGTTTACTAATTTTGAAGGGCATTAAAATCATATTAAGTTTTTCATTGTAGACAAAAATTAATCTTTCTATTATTTTGTATTGTTTTTTCTTACTATTTTTTAAATAAAAAGGGAAGGCTTCTAATTGAAAAAAATAGAAAAACGTTTCGCAGTGAATTACCGTGGACACGCTAAAAGTCTTTAATTAATGGGAGAAGGATAGAGGGGTCTGTGTTTTTAACTCTTTAAAGTGGTGGCTTATATTCGAGAGGAAGACTCGAGCTCTGATTGTTTCTCTCGCGCGCATGATGGATCTCGACGCACCTTATCCCGGATGCCGGGTGAGTTACAAACTTCGTCTATCCTTCTCTCTTGGCTTTTTTAAAAAATTTTAAAACTATTTTGGATAATATTTTGAATAAAATGAATGGATGCAAAGGCATAAGCGATCGCTACACACATAGACCCGGGCAATGCAAAAGAACAAACTCTTAAGCATATTATGGTGATTATAAAATGATTTCTCCACCGTTTTATTTTTTTTCACTCTTTCTTAAAAAGTTCTAATTATTTTTTGTTCGTTTAATACTTTACGAATTGTTCATTTCCTAATGTGTCATTTTTCTTTCTTAAGAACAAAAAATTGTTAGATGAACTTTAACTTTTCAAGAAAGCAAAGTTTATTTTTGAACAAATAAACGAAATATTATTTAATACTTTTTTTATTTCTAAACCTCACTATATCAAAACGATATTTTTTTCATATTTTTTCTATTACAGTTACACTAATTTTTTAAAACAATAATTTGAGAAATTGTTTACGTCAGTTGTATTAAATATTTAAATATCTTTCTTTGTTTTGTTGATTAACTCTGTCATTTGGCTGTTTTTGTTTAATACCCAATATTAATCCAAAAAGAAAAATTATTTTATAATCAATGCCTATGATATTGGGTTCTTAAAATTTGAAGTAATTTTATTTGTTTTATTCTAGGGTGTTGGTTCCTGCCCCATGCTTTGTCTACCATTCCATTATCTGCTAAAGAAATCCTTTCTAAAATAAAAAGTGAAACCCAAACAGAACAAAATAACGTGCCTCTTGACGCAAAACCAGATACAGAACTCAAAAAAATATTAGATCTTTTAATTAATCGTGTTCAACATTTAGAAAATGCCAAATTAGAACAATCAGTAAGAACATAACTTTAATCTTAAGTTTTCAACGCATAGAGCATTTTAATCATTTAAACCATAATATTTTTTCTCAGAATCAATTATCAAATGTGACAAAAATTCTCGAAGAACTTAAACAAAGTGGCAGTAATATATGGAAAAATTACGATGTAGGTCGCAGTAAATAATTTAATCGAAATGATTATGTAACTTAAGCAAACTATATTAATTGATGAATGTTTTTTAGGAAAAGCTACTGAATTTGGAACAGGAATTAGATAGTCAAAAAGAAGCTAGAGAAAAATGCAAGTCTGAAGAATTAGATATTATAAGAGTTGAATTTCAAGCTTTAAAGAATCTTTATTGGGAGTTGAAAAGTTGCTGTAACGACGCAAAGAATGTTGTTAACGATGAGGAAATTCGAAAGCAAGCTGATAAAGTTTTTGCTGATTATTTTGGAAAAGATTTTTCAAAAGAAGATGTTGCTAGAATATTTTATATAATGAATTCTAAAATTCAACAGGATGACATTAAAAAATCGACTACTGAAAGCAAAGTGTTAATTTCTGAACCTAATGACCATTTTAATGTAGGACTTGATGAACTTCGTAAAGTCATTTTGGAAATTTTGAGGATTTATGACGCCGATAAAACAGGTCGAGTTGATTATGCTTTAGAAACTGCAGGTAAACTTTTTTGCTTTTTTCTCTATTATATGATAGGTTCCGTTTTAATTTAAAATATTAAATATTGTGTTTTATTATTTTCTCAAAGGTGGTCAAGTAATAAGCACTCGTTGTACTCAACTTTATAACATTCACACTCGTGCCTTTAAGATCTTGGGATTAACATTGTACTACGAGAGCAACAATCCGCGAACTGTAATACAAGGTAGTACGTTGCAGCCCGGCATGTGTTGGGCTTTCCAAGATTTTCCAGGATACTTGTTGATAAAGCTTCGAAGTAAAATTTACGTCACTGGTTTCACCGTTGAGCACGCTCCTAGACTTAATTTACCAAATGGTGAAATGAAGAGTGCACCTAAAAGATTTAATGTTTGGGTATGCAATATTGTAAAATGCAATTGCATATTTTTTTGATAACATATTTAGACTTCAAATTTATTTCAGGGATTAACGTCTGAAGATGATTTGGAACCCGTGATGTTTGGAGAGTATGAATTCTTAGATTCAGATGAGAGTTTGCAATATTTCCCAGTTCAAGTAAGTCTCTCTAAGATAAATGAATAATCTATTTTTAAATTTTATCATCCAATTAAAAATTCTAAACGGTTATTTTACGGGTGAATTTATTGAGTAAAATGCCAACATTAACAGTTTTTTTAATAATATTTAATCAATCATTGTAGAATACAACAATCGCCACAGCATTTGAATATGTGGAAATGAGGATCCACAGCAACCACGGCCAACTCGAGTATACGTGCCTCTATAGATTTAGGGTACACGGAGATCTCGCGTGATCAACCGCACCTACAATCTTCCTATAATTGGTACATTTCATCAAAAAACAAAATTAAGTACGATAAAAATAATCAATACTTTATGTGCCTTCAAACAAAACGTTAAAATATTGACGAAATATGCTTAATCAAGACGCATAATATTTTTTACGCACTAAAATCGGATCTATAAATGCTAAAAGATCTGAACTACTGTAAAAAGTTTAAAGAGTATTTTTATAAAAAATGCCTCTTATTAGTTGTTAAAAATGCTGAGACCTCTCAAAGTTACCGACGGTTACAATGTAAAAGTTAAAAAACGTTAATGTTGCTCGTTATCTATTTGTTGCAGATTCTCAATTTTTTACTCATTTTGTTTAGAGAATCGGCAATGACAGATAAAATTTGCAACATTAGTGATATTGTCGTCGCTTACAGCGACTCTTAAAGCCGGCAAATGTACCGACGTAAGACAGTACAAATTGTAAAGCCACATATTAGTTGGTAGTCTCTAAGTCACGCTTTTTATAAAAAGAATTTGTCATTGAGTGATATGTATAAACTATGTAAGTCTACTCGTATTTATAAAGAAATTAAGAAGTTAGGTAAAAGAAGCAGCTTGCGATGTAAACTATTTGCAAAGCACAACGATCCACTTATTCTCAAACGTTTTTTATCTATTTATTATTTTATTTATTTGACCGATTTTGATAATGTCGCTGATAACTTAATGACTTAGAATAAGGATAAAAATTAAGTTGAAGTCAAGAAGGAACAAATTAGTTATTAATTAATTTTTACAATTTATTTCGCGTTGTCAAACTAACATTTAAGAATTTTGCAAATAGACTCTAAATCCGTAGAACGTGGTACAAAGCGTTTGAGAATCAAAGTGACAATCTATTATTCTAATTCCTAATACGATAATGATTTGCATAATACGTGAAACTAATTATTTTTCTGTTCAATCAAAATGGCTTTTTCGATTTAAGTTGTATCTATGCTTGCTTCCTGTTTTTGTAAATTGCAAAGAATTTTTAATACTTAAATTCTTTGCTCATGACTGAGATTTTTATAAATTCGATTTTTCACTTTGTCGATCAGAGAAGGAGTCTTCTTTTGGCACGTAATATACTTAAATAAAAAGACGTTGCGTGTGACGTTAATTAAAATATGAGAAATATGATATTATGCATTACATAGCATGGAATTTAAAAGTAAAGCCTTCCTTTTTTATCCGAGTGGCATCTGTATGCACGCTTCCTATTTGAATAGAATTTAAGATTTGTGAATAAATAAAGAACAAAAGACTTAATCATTACCTGTACGTTATTTATTCAACCAAAATTAATCAAAATTCCATTCCAAAAATCCCCTATGTAATTTTTGTAAAAAAGTATTTAATTAAGGTACATTCATTTGAAAATCAATTAAACTTTTACACTAAATTAAAAATAAATAAAATGAATGCGTTCTAAAAAAAATTTCTTTTTATATAATATATACGTCTAATGTTACCGATCGAGTTAAATGTTCAACAGGTGTGTTGATATACAGCGTAGGACTGTTTGGTTTTTTGTTTAAAAAAAATAAGTCATTTGTAAAATTTAAAAAAACGCGCAAACTAAACGTTTGCAGATTAATAAAACAGCAATGAATGAATCTTTGCTATATTCCTGAAATTAAGGTAAAAAATCAAGAACCAGTTTTAATTTTTTTATAAGGAATTCACGTGTAATGAAAAACAAAGCAAAATGGAATCATAACCTGTTCCATCTCTGCCGCCTTTTTATTCGAGTTTACAAACAATTTAAGTGTTCACATTATACTTGTGAGATTAGTTAAATTTTATCCATGGTTGAAATTTTCATGAGAATATAAAAAAATTATTGATTGTGTTACCAGATTTGAAAATTCAATGCATAAAAGCGGTTTTTATAATTTATTGGCTTATTACAGCTAGACGTTTTTTCAGTGAGTACTTTGTTTATGCAATTTAAATATAATTTTTGGATGCTTTATTTTGGTTTAGTAAAAATTTATGATTGTTTATCTTTCAAATAAAAAATCTATGATATGCCTATGTAATTTTTGGATGTTTTAGTTTGAAGTAGCAAAAATGTATGTTTATTTATCATTCAGATGAAAAATTCATTTTGCGTGTGCTTAATGTAGCTAATACTTTTATATAGTTATATTTTTTGTTAGATAAAAAGAAAGCAAGAATATTTTGATGGCAAAAGTAATATAGTTAAAAACTTTGATTTATTTTAAAATATTATTATTACTTAATGTAAAGCATGAATTTTATAAATTTTTTTATTCGAAGACTAGAAGGTCTAAAAAATGGGAACCAGAGCAGTAGCTGTAAGTACATCCTCAGGTCCAATGGTTGTCCCAGGTGATGCTAATTTAGCTGGAGTTTTAAGACTTTTAGAAGATTTAACAAGATTATCAGAAGATAAAGATACTGCAGACATTGTTTTTCTTCTTGGTAGAGAAGAGTCACCAATCTATGCTCATAGAATAATTATGCAAGCTAGGTGTAAAAATTTTTCATCTGGAAAGCGGATAGGCAGTGCTGGTAATCCAGCTCCTATAAGAATGCCTCATGCTCATCCAGAAACCTTTAGGCAGTTTATTCACTACATATACACAGGTAATATTATTCTTCAAGATAGTGGAATATTTGAGATGTTGAGCTTGGCACAAGAATTAGGAGTAGATGAATTGTGGAGAAGTTGTGAGGAACATGTATCTGTAACATTAAGTCCAGGCAATGCTTGTACGCTTCTCAGTGCTGCACTGGATGCTCAGGAACGAGTTCTAGGTGGAAAAGGGGCTTGTTCTTCCTTCATCGAGCGATGCTTTGCATATATAGGAGAAAATGCTGTGGATACTGTGAAAACTAACAGTTTTTGCAATTTACCAAAGGATGCAGTGATTAAATTAATATCGTCTGATTATCTTGGCTTAGAGGAGGAAGATGTTTGGAGAGCAGTGCTAAATTGGGCAAAGTATCAAGCAGGAGTGACTCAACCCACACAACATTGGACAGAAGAAGAAAGAGCCAGAGTTTGTCAGCATTTGTCTGGTGTAATTAATCATGTGAGGCTCCTCTTGATAGACAGCCAAGTTTTTGCAGAAGAAGTAGAACCTACAGGAGCTGTTCCTATTGAACTATCACTGGAGAGATACAGGTGAGCAAGTACCTTTTGAGTTTTAGTTACTTTGAAACGTTACGTTCATTGAAAATGTATGCGGCTGCACAGGTACGCGGCTTTGCCGAACAAGCATGCAGATATCTGTTCGGATAAACGACTGCAGCCTCGCATTGGACCATTTCTCTTCCCTGGCTCGCAAATTCTCTCGAAAGATAAGATGGGCTTTCAACGTCTGCTGAATCAGTGGTATGGCGTACCCAAGCAATCCTGGCGCCTAATCTATCGGGCTTCGAGTCATGGATACGCCGCATCTACCTTCCACCGGCTCTGCGATGGTGCAGCACCCACTTACGTTATTGCTCTCGGTAAATTGATAAAATTTCATTCTATCTCTACGAATTCTTACTCTTTTCTCAAATAAACTTTGTTATTCGTTGTAGGAACACGAGGTGAAATTTGCGGAGGCTTCAGTGACATTCCTTGGGGAAAGACGAGTGCCAAGGACCACCACTACATTCCGTCGGAAAAAGCTTTTCTCTTTACGTTAATTAATAACCAGGATGTGCCTCCGACTAAGTACGACGTTGTGAAAAAACCGTTCGCCATCTGCTATCATCCGGACATTGGTCCCATCTTTGGGGCTGGAGCCGATCTGCTCATTTCAAGCAACTGC
Source organism: Ormyrus labotus (assembly GCA_035582975.1). Lineage (NCBI taxonomy): Eukaryota > Metazoa > Arthropoda > Insecta > Hymenoptera > Ormyridae > Ormyrus > Ormyrus labotus. The sequence continues at coordinate 21,254,660 of JAWWEO010000036.1, forward strand.
AACATCAACATGGATAGCTATAGTAATCTGCCGCACAGTTACGACGGTGAACACGCCTCCACCTCGATACTTATGGGTGACTACTACTTTTCCGTTGTCGACTACGAAGTATTCACGCTCAGCAACGCCGGCGCCAATAAGCAGAATCATTGACGTTCCAACTTTGTTTAAAAGTCCTTATTGCATTATTCAAATAGGAGTTTTTAAAAACATTTTTTTATACTTACTATATTAAAAACTATGATTGCTAAAACGACATTTTTAAAGGTTTTAATACGTCGGAGATTGCATAAACAGTATTATATTGCCTATAACGTCCATAATTTGTTGAATGTATATTTTTATAACAAAATTAGCGTAAAAAATGCGAAGTAATTGTAAAATAAATTTTTTAATTTTTAGTTAAATAAAATCGATTTTATCTACAGTGCTTTGTCGGTGCTTTTTTTTTTATATTTAAATAAAAATTAAAGTAAAACGATAAGAAATAGGCTGATTGTTATGCGGTAAGAGTAGGTAGTCGAATGGTCGTGTGTCAGTTGTCAGCTAGGTAAATCAGCGGCTTCGTGTCAACTAGTAAAACTGATCAAAGGCGAAAAGGATACTAATAGCAGCTAATAGTATCATACTACAGCAGACTACATCAGTCAGCGCCAGCGGCGTAAGCGTACACGCCTAAACGCTATACACAAATAAGTTAAGTATATTGGTGTTCTCTGCGTTCACACAGACGTAATGCGTAACGAGAGCTGAAGTACACACAGTCTCAATGATGCAAAGAGTGGGGCGAACGCGAAGTCGCGAGAGCGAGAGCGCGACGGAGCGACGATGCGATGCCTCGGGGTGTGCGCGTCTTACTGGTGGTGATCGCTGTCAAATACACGCTTTGGAGCATCATCTTCTGGCGCAGCAGCAGTGGTGATAAAGCCCGACGCGACCGACCCTCGCAGGTATTGCATTTCGAGCACAACTCTGCTCCTTAGTCTAGTCCTTTCTTGCCTCGGCTCATCGATCCTTCTCTCCATTGTGAGAGCTCTCTAGCGAGGTTCGATGTTTTTCTGCACAGTTGCTGTCAAAAGCGAAGACCCACTTGTGCAGCTTGAGCTGCTCACAAATCGACACGGCCTCGGTGGACCCTTTTAGGTTAGGCTTGCATTTGTTTTTCTTTCGTTTTGTCTTGCCAATTGCCAATTGCCATCAGTTTTTAGAGTTCTTTTATTTGCTGCTGCTGCTTGGATAAAGAGATGATGTTCAAATAAATCTATTGTCTACTATTGCCCCTTTTATCAGCTTTAGGAATCAATCATCAACCACAAGTGATTCATCCAGCTTCCTGCTAAACATTTCACTGTTTCTCTTTTGCTTTGTCTTGCAATAATTGTACTCTGCTTATAATATATACTATACTCTGCTTAAGATATCTTTAAACATGATTATGTAAAAAATAGTTGTATTGAATCTATTTTTATATATTTTTTAAATGTCGTCAAAAGTTTGGTGTAAAACTTTATGTCACAATGGTCTATACTTTGTATTATTAACCATTATCTTTTTATCTAATCTTGCTATAATAGAACTGAATGACCCATTTTTCTTGTAATCTCTCTTTGAATAACAATATTTTTTTCTTGTTTTTTCAACAGTAAGAACTTTATGAAATTATCATGAGGTGAGAAAACTAAAAGTGATAGTCAAAAAGATCTTTGTGTACAGTCAAAATGTACGGTGATGGAGAACTTGAAGTTTCTGAAGGATGGAGGCAGATCCGAGACTTGAGCACAACCACAGATCCTAATATAAGCTCTGCTGTTCACGATGAAGATCATTTTTGTAAATTAATACTTTACAAAGAAATAAGAGACTCTAGGTTTGTAACTTTTTAAATCATTCTTAATACTGAAAATGCATTACCAATTTCAGAAGACTCTTTGATTATTTCAGAATACGAATATGGGATGTGATTATTCTAATACCAAACGTCTTATTTCTTCTGTTTATTGCTATAAGATTCAATCGAGCCAGACTAAAATTGCGAGCAACAAGCAGTCCTATATATCTGGCCTTTTATGGTCTCATTATTAGCAGTGTTGTGATATCAGTTATACGTTGTTCAGTGTCAATGACAGTAAATGCTGCTACAAATGTAGGTGGCATAGCAGACAAAGTGTTGTGGGTCACAGTTAGATTTTTCTTGCTTTCCACAGAAATGAGTGTTGTTATTTTTGGTCTTGCTTTTGGTAAGATTTCCATCAAATATTTATTCATTTAATTCAATCATTTTATTCATTATTGGTTTAAATTATAGCGATACTCGTAAAGTATTTTTAGAATTTATAAATCAAATTTTCTTAATTTTAGGTCACTTGGACAGTCGTTCAAGCATCCGTAGAGTTCTGCTAGCAACGTCTTTTATAGCATTAATTTTTACAATAACTCAAGGGACTCTTGAACTAGTCCTGCCAGATGATACATTTCACATACCAAGTAGAGATTTCTACGTCTTTGGGCATGGTGGAATGATGTTTTGGTTTTGTAGCAGTATAGTTTTTACAATGGTAAATAAAATTTAATCACTTTTGATCAAAAAGCTTGAAATACATTTTTAAACTAAATTTCTTAAATTTTTAGATATACTTGTTTATACTAATTCTACCTTACACAAGATTAAGAGAGAGAGTTCCCAGTATGTAATTTAAAATTAATCCTGCTTTTGAGAAATATTAAAAACTAATAAATATTTCTTTTAGATCGCAAAGGGTTTTATGTATATGCTGGCTTACTTGCATCATTGGATTTAGTTCAGTCTATAGGAGCTGGCTTACTAAATTATACCCAAAATCCAGCAGGATTATGCGTTATCGATTTAACTGCTGTTATGTACTTGACTTTGTTCATTCCTCTTGTCTATCACACGTTCCTTTCTGAATTTCTAGGGTGAGTGAGATAAATTTAAAATTTATTTGAAATTAAAAATAATTAAAAACGACTGATATGATTTTGCAGAGTGTCACAACCGTCGATAATGTTTTCGTACAAGGCCCAGGTTGACGACGCAATGGATGAGGATACGGTTTCGCTACCGCATCAACAAAGCTTCTCCTCCTTGAAGACGGACAGCGATTATATATACCAGGTCCATACTCCGTGTTTTCATGCTCCTCTCTTTCATTCCCAGAATCTAACAAACCCGTCACCCTCACGATTAGTTCAAAGCTCGTCTCACGCAACCCTCTTGTATCAAGACTATTACGCACAACGTCGTCGTTCAGGTCTCAACGCTCAGGCCAGTGCTCCGGACCTGAGAGCAACAAAAAGTTCCAATTCCCGAACAGAAGTCGAGGATCAAGCTACTGCTAGCGTCTCTAATCTACTTTTATCTCCCAGTACTGCAAGTAAATTCGTTTTCAAGCCAAAGAACGATAGCAAAGCTAATCTTTACTCGCAAGACGGAAGCAAAAGCGACGACAGTTTGACAACGCCCGATCGCGACGATGATAGTTGTAGCTTTACCGTAGAAAAGCGCAAGCTCAGATCTCCATTGCTTGAAAATAATCTGCAAAGTATTCTGGATAACAGCCACGAGGATCAGACTGAAGAATACAAATCTGCTGCTGGCTTGAGCGAGTACTTGAGACGCATGCGATGCAGCGACGATGATAACGATAGCGTTCAAGTGAAAATGCTTCCACAAAAATTGGAAAACTCGACCTTCGTCTCGACCTCGTCATCTTCTCAGAGCGAGACTGAATCCTTTACCTCGGCCTCTGAATTCTTTACCTCGTCTTAATAAGACTGATAGAATCGATATCAACAGTGTCTCTTTTGCTTACTTATTTTTCAGGTTCTAGTCTGCTTTTTTTTCTTGAGCTAGTATGACAAAGTTGCAATCTATTATAATTGAGTTGAATTCAAATAGAATTATTTTTAATTAAATTAAAATATAACTTTCTTCGAAAGATTCATAAAAGTAAAATATTTTTTTAAAAATGTTTTTGCTATTTGAGACTGTTATTACATATATATTGTTAATATAGACTGAAAACTTCTAACATGATTTTCTCGTGAAACGAATAAATCTTGTATTTATCAAAATTCATTTTTTATAGTATATTAATGTCTATTTTAATTAATTCTTTGTTCTTATTAAAATTTTGCAATTTTTTATGCGCAACTGAAAACGGCAGCCTTGGTATTGATGATGTAGTGCAAGTGAAACAATGCAAGTGATATAATTACTCAAAACTGGAGTGAAAGTTTCAGTTACGTGACAATCGTAAAAATTACTGATTTGCAAATTTGCAATCCGTCGTTGTAAATAGCGTGTGATTATTCATTTTCTAATTGATTTTTTTACAAAAAGTGATACGATCTTTGCCCCATTTTTTAATTATTTGTATATATTCATGGGCTGATCTCAATTAAAAGTTTATTGCTGTAGTCAATGTAATTTGTTTCATTTATTTAAATTTCGATCAAGGCAATTGCTTGTAAAAATAATTTAGATTATATAATCAAAATAAAAATAAGTTTAGATTTTGTTGAGAAAAAAATTTAGCTGCTTTGAAAATAAAGTTGCATTCAAATGCCTAAATTGAAATAGTTTGTCCCTTGTAATGCTTGAAAAATTCATGAAAAGAGAACAATTATATTTAATATAACTAACTAATCGATTATAATGTTGTTGTATTAAATTCACAATTCGCAAAGGGGCCAAAGAAAAATGTGTTTTTTCTTCTTGCAGAATCACAGCGTCTACGACTCGACACAGTTCGACGTGAATTCGACGCCGATTAATCCGCTCTACGCTGCATCCCTCCAGAGCCCAGATAGTATTACTGGCTACAGCATAGACAGTACTACCGCTCACGAACAAACACAGCAGCAGCAACAACAGCAGAAAGAGGCGAATGGCTATCAGCAATAAATGGAACATCGAAACGATAACACTGTTTTGCAATTAGCGATCGTACTTTTCTGTATTTGCAAAAATATCTGGGCTGCTGCAATCAATCAAGGAGAATTTCACATTTATTTTTCAACTTGAAACTCTTACTAGAAACTGATTTTCTGCATTGAGTTCATTAAATATCAAATTCTTCTTTATTGCTTAAAACAGCCACGAAACAAAAGAGAAAAAATCTCTGGACTACTCTAGTCGAGAAAAAAGCATGTTGCTACTTTATGTATGTATAGGTAAGCGTACAAAATATGCATGTACACTGAGAAAAAGAAATATATAAAAAAGAGCTGAATTATTGCAATTAGATTTTAAACATTTTTATAAATCATAGTGAATTTTCCATCAGTAACTAATTTTCAGTATACGATTAGTAAATTTCAATTTGTAAATTTTGTCACAAAAGAGCTATCAAAATTAATTTACATAATCAATTCAGCCAAATCTCATGACTTTGATACTGATATTTATAATGCACTTAATACTAGTAAAAAACGTAAATAAAATTTTCCAAAACATAGGCTGGGATTTACTGTATGAAGAAAAATTAATGAAAATGTTTTTACGCAAACGAGTTAAAAACTTTTACTTTAATTTTAATAACAATTTGTGACTATCTCTCGTAAAAGTAAATCCTGGTCTATTTCTAAGATTTCATAATTGACGATAGAAAATAAAAAACAGATAATATTGTAAGTTCAAATTTTGTAGCGCTTATTGAGACTTTTATACGCTCAATCTTTAATTTTAATGCATAATCACTTGCGAAAAAATATACAATTACAAGTCATTTTATACTAATTACCTACCAAATTTCATAAACTTCATATAAACTTTATAGAAATTTCTGTTAACAATATACTTACATAATAGTAGTAGATGAATGTATATAATAACTGTAGGTAAACAGGTGATTGCGTGTAATTGTACATAATTTTCTGTCAAGTATTTAAAGATTTTATAAAAAAGATTATTAAAAATGCAATATTTTTTATTTCTGGAACATAAAATTATTCCAACATTGATTTATTGCGGCGGGAAAGAATGTTCGTGCATAAGTTTTTCTTTGTTATAAATTCAGTTTATAAAGTAGCAAATCGATCAAAGTATTAATCCAAAATTAATTCAACATTTAATGTCTGTCTGATCATTTTATGTTACTAGTACTGCAAGAATATTGCGGTAAATTCTGTACTTTTATTAATTTTTTTTTTAATTTGTGGAAAATTTGATTATAATGAAGTACATTGAATGTGCAATGGAATGTTCATTGAACAAAGTAAGAAAAAATCGAAAATTCTTTTTATACATTTTTTTCTTTGTGCTGAATTAAGCACTCGAATTCGACTCCGTCCCACAAAATTCCTTTTTTTTTTGCAAATATTGTTTCTCCTGGAATAAAAGAGCGGTAAATCTTAAATGGAGATTTTCTTACAAACTAAAATATTAAGGAAATTTGTGTGTGTATGTGTGTTTAAAATAAACTTTTGTATAAAACTAGTTTAAAAAAAATAAAGTTCCGTGACAAAAGTCCATAAGACTTTTGTAAATCCATTGAGCTGCGAAATACACTTGCAATTTAAAAATAAAATAAAAATTTACACCAGAAATCAATTAAATTTGTACATATTAAAATACGCGTAGCAAAACTTGTATGAAGATATGTCATTGGTCTTTAGTATTTGATGATAATAATTGGTAACTTAATTAGAACATTTGTTATTCAATAAGTGAAATAAATTCTCTCTCGTAATTAAGAGAATAAGCAAGTAACAATAATGATTTATTGAAGAATCATCAAAGACAAGCAATTGAGATTAATTTTTAAAACTATCGACATTTATTGCAAAGTATCAATTATCTGATGTCAATAATTTCAAAGAAGGTCAATAAATTGTAAAAAAAAAAAGAAATGGTAAAGAAAAACGACGTATGTGACAGTTTAAAATGTTTTTCAGTGTCGGATGATTTCATCCGTGATAAAAATTATAGAAACATTAAGTAATAAGTTAGTGCGTTGTTACAAAGAGCCATTAAAAAGTCTTGTAATACGCAAAAAAGTCAAAGAAAATGCCAAGTGTAAATCGTTAAATGTATTATGTGTATTAAGTATTTTGCTTGTTATCTCTTTCAGACAAAGGAAACCCGATGCGTCCACTATTTTCAGCGATTCTTTTTTGAAAAAAAAAATCATATGAGCATATGATTTTATATTTTTGTAGAATGGTTGTCTTTGAAAAAAAATAAAACGAAATATGTATAAACATGATTTTCAAAATATTTATTGCAATAAGTACCTTTTCATCGTTTCCCTCGCCAAGTTTCCCTGGTAAAAAATGTTATTTTTAATCAGCCTTTAACTCTAACTAACCGAGTATTATTAGTCAGTCAGTAAAGTTAGCGTTTTTCCTTTGACCACTACAACCAGTCTGTTGCGTTAAACTTTTTTTCGAATCGATTAAAATACAAAAATGGTACAAGTCAGACGTCATTCCCCTAAAAAAGCTATTTAATATAAGAGATCGAATCCGACGGCGCGCAGGCCACGTAATACAAAGATTGGAGTATAAAAATAACCGCTCTAACACATCCGTTATTTACAAATTGGACTTTGGCGTCAGGTAAAAATTCCAGGTCTCCAGCGCCTTGGGATCGTTAGTGGAGAGAGCCTGCAAAGCCTTGACGTCTGAAAGAAAAGCAGTCGGCAAAAAATCAAGTAAACCCGAGAGCCCATCGTGCGAGCGGAAGACGTGCTCACCTCCCGTTCGCTGGAACTCCAGAAGTGGCCCTCTGAGGACAGTCGCGGGCACGGCCATGTTGAACCTGGGATAGAGGGCTCCGGAGCCGCTGGCGGACACGGCGTTCGAGACGACGAGGCCGATGAGGCGTCCGGTGGCGCAGTCGAGGACCGGGCCGCCGCTCGCGCCGCTCTGCACGCAGCAGGTCGTCTGGAGCATGGCCTCGGTCACCCGGGAGACGACGCCGAGGCTGCAGCTGGCCGGGGCCGAAGCAGCGAAGAAGGGGAAGCCGGCGGTGAGGGCGAGGCCGCCGCGACGGGCCGCGTCGCTCGCCAGCTCGAGGGCCCGGTAGCCGAGGGTCCGGAGCAGGCTGCGGGAGGCGGCCTCGATTCGCAGCACGGCCACGTCGAAGGGCTGGCCGTCGCGGGTCCGGTAGAGCAGCCGCGCCCAGGCGGGCCGTCCGGCCCGCGGCAGCGCGAGCTCCACGCGGGTGCCAGGTTCCGCCTGCAATGTTGTTCCCAGAGGCTCAGCGTAGGGCCTTCTGTATATGCGGTGAGGATGGACTTACCTCGCGGACGACGTGCGAGCAGGTGAGGAGGGTGCCGCTCTGGGTGTCGACGATGACGCCGGTGCCCCAGCCCGAGGCGCACTTGACCACCAGCAGGCTCCTGTCGAGCGAGTCGGCGAGCTTGACGTAGAGCGGAGCGGTCGGGAGCGGAGCCGAGGACGAGGTCGGCAGCCGGCGGAGCAGCTCGCCCAGGCAGGCCTGAAGATCGGCGGCGAAGGTGTAGTCGACCCACTCGCCGCGGCACCAGCTCAGCGGGGCGAGCACCAGGCCGCAGATCCGCCGGGGCTCCTCCTCCCTGGAAGCGTTAAGTGCACAGAGTGATCGCCGCATATTATCGCTCGGGGGGGGGGGGGGGGCTGCGGTTTATTTACCGAACGAGGAAGAGCGGCGCGCCCTCGCAGCCGGGCACGGCGTTGGCGTCCGTGAGGATGATGCAGCCCTCCCGGCCGAGGACGTTGCTGACGACGCCCCGCGACACGGACTCCAGAAACGCGGCGTTACCGAACGGCGCCGACTCGATCTCCACCGGAACGCCGCGTCGGATCCCCAGGCGCTCGCCGCCCCGCAGCTGGCTCGAGTAAAATTCCCTGGGAAAGAAGTAAATCCAAGGTCAACGAGAGGAAGGATGCAAGCTCCCGGAGCTGCTGTTAGAAGCGTCATGAGAATTATACCGCAAAAGCGCGGTGACCTCGGCGACGTCGTCGCTCGCGGCTTCCCCGTCGACCCTCAGCAGCAGGAAGACGGATAGGAGGGACTTGTCGAATTTGGTCGGTCGATCGAAGCTCCATCCGAAGAAGAGGTCCTCGAAGCTGCGGCGCAGCATCCCGGAGCTCCAGAGCAGCTTGAGGGCGCAGCTCCTCTCCCTCACGGCGGTCCTTCCGTCGTTGTAGTGGACGCGAAATCGCAGGCCGCGGGCCAGCTTCCCGGGTACGGGCAGCAGCTGGGCGTCCCGCTTCCGCGCCTCCTCGAGGAAGGGCCTCGCCTCGAGGAAGTTGGGCGCGAGGAGGGAGCCGTGGGTCAGGAGCCAGGCGGGCGAGAGCATGAGGCCGGAGGTGCCGAAGGCGTCGTCCACCCCTTGCATCCTGCCCGCCGCGTGGGAGACCAGGACGCTCCTGGGGCCGTCGTCGTTCATGGCCGCTGCCGATGCTGCTCTGCAAGGGGGAGAGAGAGAGGGGAATAAGACGGTGTGTATTGGAGCTGTATACAGTGGTGGTGTGGCATCAGCGCGCAAAAATAGACAAATGTCACGATTCCCAGTAACCTGCAATGAAGCGAAAAAATGAGCACGCCTCTGTGCGAGTGGACGATAATCAAAATGTTCGATCTCGATTGGACGTCTTCAATTCCCTCAATTTGTCCCGACTGGCAGTGGCTCGCGCGCGCGCGCGAGAGAGTAAAATTAACTCCTCGCGGCGCTTATTGCTAAGGCTGCTGCTGCTGCTGCTGCTGCTCTCGCACACATATTCCCCCTCGTTACAAAGTGCTCTCGGATCCTTGGTATGTCGGGATATTTCTAGTTCGCGGTTAAACGTTGCTTCGAGAAAAGGCGGCTGATTACTTTTTTTTTTTTTTTTCTTAATCAACTTTCGAGGAAACTCGAAAATTTGCGTATCATCGCATTAGTCGGTATATGTAGTCGCACCGAAAAATTCCAAGTCATACGAAGTTAAAAGAAAAAAAAAAAAGAAAATTGCGCGGCTGACGTAGCCGCGAGAATCCCAACGATTGAATAACGAGTCAGTCAGTAACCCATGGCGATATGAGTCAGCGGCACAGCGCAGCTCCTTCGCCGCAAGAAGAAAAATGCGCAAGAAAACGAGAACGAGAGACGAGCAGTCGGACGCGCGAGGGAACGAATGACTTGCAGCTCGACTTTTAATTGCGGAGCGTCGCATAACTTGGTCAAGAATGAATTCCGGCCGAAGAGCGTACGAGAAAAATTTTCTTCGATCGCGTACGAACGGCTTCTAGCAAAATTTGATTAGTCAATCCTGCTGGAAAACTGGGATATGGAGAGAATAAATGGCTCAATTGCGAGTCGATTCGCGGGACGATATCGAGCGGCGTGCGCGGACTTTTGCAATATATATTGTTGCTCGATGAATTTGTCAAATGATTAATTCAATTGGGGGAAAGGAGTTCGCGATCTCTGGCGGAGCGCGCGTCGTTGCGCGGCAATTGCAAACAAATGGACGGCCGGGTAAAAATATTACTGATGTCATGCCTTCGATCGTAATTGCGTAATAATTTTTTTGCCTCGACGAGCGAGCAGGAAACGTTCGAGAGTACCACCGAGAAGAAAAACTTTGCCTCGCGATCTCTCCTCGCCTGGGAGATTCGTATATAAAAAAAAAAAAAGAGAAGCAACCGCTTTTCAAACGATAAAGCGGCCGATATTAAGGACAGTAAAAATTGCCGGCGCACGTAACGTTAATAGGAGGTATTTCGCTTCTAAAACGGAGTCTACGGTTCTCGCGTGCGTTACTCTTAATTCCTTCTTTTGAAATCGGTTGTCGTGTAGCTCACGCAGCGGCGGCGGCAGCAGCAGCCCCTTGGATGCACATATTTCACAATCAAAGAGCCAAGTGCAGCGACTCGCTTCATCAAATGACGCACGTCGAAAGAGGCGAACTCGCTAAAAACGTCATAAATAAAGCAGCACTTTGTGTGTACGCGCGCTCTGCTCTCCTCGGCTACTCGTCGGGCGCTCGGCGCGGATTAGCTTCGAATTTATTTTCTTAATGAGCGTAATGTAAATGAATTTTTTTTTTTTTAGCGAGAGCCGAGAGCGATAACGAGGCCTTCGCCGCTGAATTATTAGAGGTGTAACCTTTGTTAAAATTTATTAAGTTCCGACGGATGTATAATATATATTTCGCATCAGAACTGAGGCTATCGAATCGATTTGTGTTACGTTACATTTATTGTAATCGGCTCTGCGCGTCGACCGGTTTTCCTTGGATTTTAAAAAGGATGAGGTGTTCCAAATTTAGCGCTTCGACTGTAATCAAATTGAATTTGCGAACCGATAGCGCGCAGAGAGGCCGGAGGGCTCCAAAAAATCGGCTTGACTCACGATTATCTTTAGACGGTATAGATCGTACAGCTGCAGCTGCAGAAATCGGTCGGCTCACGTGAATCGATTCTGCGGCGATGCCCGCGAGCCGATAATCACGTGATTCTCCTCTTTTTTTTGCGCTCGACTCCGGGCGGTTTTTTTTTCGATTTCTTTCTTTTTTTTTTGTATTCTGGCAAGCTGCCCCGACGTACGACACTCCGTCGCTCTCCCGTGCAAAAAGAGGGAGTGGCCTTCGCGCGGGGAGACTCTTCTCCGCCGTCGCGCATCTCCGTAATATATCCTCTTGGCCGACGTTTAGTCGAGAGAGAGAGAGAAAAAAAAAGAGAGAGGCGAACAATCGGTATTCTTTAATTGTCGGTGCCCAGAGTCTATCAATTAACTCGGCGCGGAAAAAGCTGCTCGCGTAACAGATATGCATCGCGGAATTATCATTTCAATGAACCGAGGATAATTCATCATCTTTTATACGATCGCGCGAATCGCTAATAGCGTTTTTCCCACTGCCAGTCGTCGTGTTTTTTTTTTTTTTTTTTTTTTTCGAGGATTTATATTTCTAACGCAACGAGGCAACTCGGCGCGCGACCACCGGAGTTCAGTTTATATTATACGCGAGACGGGCGAGCCGCCGCCGCCTGTTGATTTTCGAGCTCGGCGAGCATTAAAGTATTATTAAAGGCCTGAGAGCGAGGCAAGGAGAGGAGAGAGAGAGAGAGAGATCGAAGCCGCGCGCGGCCGTGATGGAAGGATCTCCTTACTTACCGTCGCGCATTTATTGTGCCGTGCAGTATAAATAAACCTCCGCGGGCGGTTTCTCTCTCTCTCTCTCGATCCGCCTCCTCTCCGTCTTTTATATTCCTTTATAGTTTTGTTCAATCAGCCGGGGCCGCCGTTTTCTTTGACGCCTCAATTTTCCTCGGCTCGCTCGCGCCGATATTCTCGTTTGATTTACATGGAGAGGTGAATGAGTGTGTTTGTACTGTTTTCGAGCTTTTACACAAGGCGTTAAAACGGGAAGACGTAAAATTAAAGTAGACACTCGTTCGACCGCCTAAAAAAACAAGCGGGCCAGCTGACGGGGTTTAAAGTTTTTGCTCTCTCTCTCTCTCTCTCTCTCTCGGAGAATGAAAATTTTGAAGAAATGACGGGAGTAGCTCACGGGAGCGGCACCCTCTCGTCGCTGCGGCGGCGGCTCCCAAGAAAAAGGAGCGAGAAAAGAGAAACCCGTTCCGCGGCGCGGCATTAATGGCATTCATCGCGGATAAGTGGCGGTTCTCAGGCTCTGCCCGCGCCGCGCGGCGTGCGGTGGTTGACGGAAAAAATGAAAAGCGCGCGCGGCTCCCCGCTCCTCGCCGCGCGTTTTCCTTTTGCACGCCGCGCGCGCGCGATATTTTTTTTATTCTCCTCTCCGCCGCTCTCCGCCGCCGCCGCCGCCGCCGCCGCCGCCGCCGCGGGAGAAACGATCGCTGCAGAGCGCGTCTTGGCGCGGCGGCCAGGCCGTTGGACTAGTTTTTGCCTCTCGTGGCGCGAGGCGGAGAGGCGCGCGCGCGAGACCGCTTGGCACCTCTCGTCGCGGCGGCTCTCCTCGTCTGCGGCCCCGCGACGAGGAGAGCCTGCCGGATAAGCCGGCGAGATAAAGGCCAGCTGGCTCTCGCGGGCACACAATGCATACGCGGGAGAGAGCCCCCTCCCCAGTAGTAAAACGTCGTATTTAGTCAGGCGCTTGCGGAATAAGCTCGAATCTCGTCTCCTCTCTCTCTCTCCCGAGGGCGTTCAACCGTTTCAGGGACGACGAGTGCTCGGCGATGTATACGTTATATCGATGCCGCGGCCCATTACATTATATCCGCCGCGACGGCTTATATATATATATCTCCTCCGCGATCGGCGGCCCCGAAAGCCCGAGAACCGAGTAGCTCTCCGCGTACTCGTATATAGAGAGGCGCGCGCCGCGGCTAGACAGCGTGGCAGCCCGGCCGAAATAAGAACCGAGAGCGCGAGGATTGAATGGAGAGCGGCGCGGTGCCGCCGTCGCTCTCTGTGTGTGCATTGCCTCGCGTGTGCTCCTCTCTCGGCCGCTCTGGCACACGCTTACCCTCGGGGGCTTGCCCGCGGCGCGTGATCGGAATCGGTCGGGAGAGAGAGAGAGAGAGAGAGTTTCTCCGCGCGCACTATTTGCGATCGGGAGACACGAGGGCTATTTTCTCGCTTCTTCGTTAACTCGGGGGCAGATTTTTATTTCGAGCTCGATGTACGACTGCTCGAGATGCGTATGTATATTACGAGTGACGTCAAAGCTCGAGCGAGCTTCCAATTGCCCCGTCAAGGGCCTCGGTGTGTAATCAGCGCCGCTGGAGGAGAGGGCGGCGGGCATTATTATACCTGAAGCTCGCTGATCTCTCATTAGGCGGGCTAAGTAGACGCTAGATTTTCACCCCTCTGCCGCCGCGATATGTGACGAGTCGATTCAAGTGGAGGCGCAGCTGCGAGGAATTGCCCGGGGGGGCCGGGGGGATATATGTCTTCTAATAATAGCAATTGGAGAAAGCATCGCGTAGGCGACGACGACGACGAGCGCGCGGGGAAAGCCCATATAGGCGAGAAAGCCGATCGATTTTTCGCTGAATGTCTTTTTTTTTTTCTTTAAAGATTTCTTTTCTGGTTAATAGCGCGGACTGTTAATGACTCACGCCGCCGCCGGCAGTACATACAGCTGACACATGTAAGCCACGCTAGACGGATGAGATTTCCCATCGATTTCGCGTGACTCATACATATCGAACCGGTGTGCTTGCATAATTAATCTCTCGCGTCGAGATGGACCGCGCCGAAAATAGATCCGCCGGAGAGAGATGAGAGAACAAGCCGCTCTCAAGTGGCCTAATCCTGCACGCGCGTCCTCTCTCTCTGTCTCTCCCTCCGTTTCTCTTGCGAGGACGAGAGGAACGCCGATCGGGCGCGAGAGAGAAAGAGAGACGGCGAAAGACGTCAGAGCAGCAGGTGTATAGCTAAAATTCGAGCCACATAGGCAATTTTCGGAGGAGGAAAGGCACGTGGAGGAGAGAAAAAAAAAAAGGCGGGCGCGTGGAAAAAAACGTCGCACGTGCCGGCATTTCGCTCTATTTCGTTCGGCCTCTCGGTGTACCCTTTTTTTTTCGAAGGCCTTCCGCAATTATATTCCAGAGATACACGTTTCCGAGTGCGGGGAGCGCGATTTCTGTGAGCGTGCGCGGTTATGGGTTCGCGAGCCTCGCGAACAATCCCGGAGAGCTTCGGAAAAATTAAAGATTCCGGAGAAGCACGTCCAGTAGCGTTCATAGAATTTAGTCAGACACGCGCCGAGGCCGACTGCGCACTCGTTCCGAACATTCGGAGGGGGGAAGGGAGCGGCTTTCCGTTGAAGTCGGCGGAATATAGTTTTCCCAGAAGCTGGCCCCCATCTTTCGTCATTTCGACGTTGTTTACTCGGACTGAAAGAAGACTCTCGCGGCCAATTACTCGGTCGACTATGTACGCCGCTTCCAACTTATTAGGCGGATTGAGTCGAGTCGAGGGATTTTCTGTTTCCGGTGGCTCGGCAGCCGCCGCGCAGCGGGAAAGAAAGACTCTCTCTCTCTCTCGGATGATAATTCGAAGGGACAGCGAATTTAAAAAACGACGTGCACGCGCGTCGCCGTGAAAAAAAGCCAACTCCAGACGGACTCGACATTTGCATCGATGCCGTCCAGTCGCGCCGAATAAAAAAGACACTCGCTTTTCGCTCTCGAATCGATTTACGTGCAAATTTACCGAAACGCTCCCCTGTCATCGCGCGCCGCGAAATTGGTGGGAACCGCGAGTGTATATATAACCCGCCGCCAAACAAAAATAGTCTCTCTCTCTCTCCTCTCCGCCCGAGTGGGAGGAGAATATATTTCAAAGGAAAAGGACGCGCGAGGCGGGCGGCGCGCCGCGCGTTTTATCGCACGGACACGGGGGTGCAGAGAGCGACGTATACACGGACGGACGGACGGGAAAGAAAAAGAAAAAAAAAAAAAGGAGGGAATACCTGCGCTTGCGCCCGTCGCGCGGCCGGTATATTAGGCGCTGGACGGGCCGCGGCTCCGATCACAAGTCCGTAAACCACCCTCGCGGCAGGAGCAGCTTTGACACCGTAGGCCTCTCAGTCCGCAGTCCACCGGGATATCCGCACAGTGCAAGGAAACGTACGAGGGAACGGGATACACAAGCCGCATTTCCAATTTCGATTACCGAGCCGGATCCAAGGTAGGGACTTGCACGTAGCCGCGAGAGCAGCAGGCTTTTTGCAGCTCGATCGAGCCACGGGGAGAGAGAGGTTGGATATACCGGTCGATTTCTTAATTTGAGCATTTGTAAAAGTAGCTCTCGGGAGGTGTCTCACGCGGCTGCTGCTGCTTTCGTTTGTTTTCGCTAAAATTTTTCCGTCGGCTCGGAGTTTCCGAGAAGCCGCGGGCGTGTCTGTGCACTCCTCCTGTTTCTCGGGAGAGCCGGGCGCACCGATGATGCAATCCTCCGACGAAGGAACACACGGAGCTTAGGAATGCCGGTACTTTGAAAGGATCCGCAGAGGAGGCATGACGTCAGAAGGCCCGGAGAATTATGGGACCGTAAAATTTTATGCCCCGGAGGAGCGCGCGGCTGCCGAAATGCTAATGCTCGGGGGAATCTCTCTGCCTGTTTTCATTTTATCTTTTCGATTCTTTTTTTTATTTTTTCTTCTAAAAAAGACTCGAAATAAAAGCACCGTCGACGCGCAGCGGCAGCGCAGTTTTTGGCATTGGCAGAGGTTAAACCGAGCGGTGACGGTCGCGACGCGCAACGAAAAACCCTTTCTCCGCCGATTTCTCCCGCGCGGCTCCCAGCTGAGAGTCGCGATCGCGACTTTCGTTCGGGCGACTGGCTGCTGCTTTTTTCCTCGCCTCTCGGAGAGGATACCGCGGAAATCGGTGCCTCGATCGGCGCGTATACACACCGTCGCCGATTTCTCTCGCGCTCGCGGAAGTCACGACGACGACGATGACGAGGACGAAGTCGGGGCGGCGCATGCGCGCGCGGATTAATTAAAGCGCGCAAGAGAGCCCGCGGATCCAGAAAGCGCGCGGCGATCTCGACGATTCCGCACTCCGGCGCGCGGCGCGTTGCTTTCGAGCAAGGCGAGCGACTTTCCGTTCACGGCCCGGAGGCTGTCGTTTTATTTATAGAGCGGCCGAGAGAGCGAGAGAGAGAGACGGAGGGATATACGTATGCATCGCATTTGCGACAGAAAAGGAAACGGTGTGCGTGCAGGCCTTTCCATTAGAACGTGTGCCGCCGCCGTTTTACGTGTACAAACTCGGCCGATTTTTCGAGCGGCCGCGGCAACGGGATCCGTCCTCCGCCCTCGACAAAGGCGGCGGCTCTTCCGAGAGACCTCAAATTTTCCAGCTAATTAGTTCAATTAAGAAAAAAAACACGGCATCTCGGCAACAGCAGCGGCAGCGTAGCGGCGACGGCGGCAACGCGACCGCGAGAGAGAGAGAGAACGAACAAAGAGAGGAGAGAGAACAAGCAAAAGAGAGCCAGAGGGGACGAGAGGGAGGGGGGAGAGCTAGCCATGATTTAGGTGCCCGGGAGCCCTATGCAGAATGTCGACGTCGTCAGTCTCGGCGACACTCAGCGCGGCAACTAGGTTTTCGCTCTCTGCGCGCGGATCTCTCTCTCTCTCTCAGTGCCTGAAAGGCGTGAGAAAATCTCTGGCGCGATAGGCCTCCACTACTGATAGTGCGTCGGCGTGGATCGTCGGAACGGAGAGCCCGCGGCAACCGGGCCCGACTGGCACGGATACGGACATTAACTCATCAGGCCGATGCTCCAACACACACGACTGCCCGCCGCCGACGCCGCCGCCGCCGCCGCCGCTGTGTGCTGCT
Source organism: Ormyrus labotus (assembly GCA_035582975.1). Lineage (NCBI taxonomy): Eukaryota > Metazoa > Arthropoda > Insecta > Hymenoptera > Ormyridae > Ormyrus > Ormyrus labotus. The sequence goes on from JAWWEO010000036.1 coordinate 21,271,929, forward strand.
TGCCCGCATTCATCCGAGTTTCTTTCGCACGCAGCTTCGTTCTCTCGTCTCTCGCTCTCTCCTCGTCATTGTCGGTGCCGGCGTAGTGCCGCTCGTACCGCTGATATCGCGCGTACACCGTCCCTTCCTTCCGAAGCGTGCCGAGTCTCTCTCTGGAGTGTCAGCCGGGGCAGCCTTTTTTTTCGGGTACAACCATCGCCGAACGACCGGAAATCGAGGGTGGAAGCGAGAGTCGAACGAAAAAAAAAAAAAATAAATAAATAAAGCAGGAGAGCCATAAATCATCATCAGCCGCGCGCGGACGCGTTTATAATCGATGAGTCGTCGGGCCGCGAGGATGGAGCGCCGCGAAGCCAAGTTCATGATCTGCTACGTGAGCTTCGAGAGCGAGAACGGCTGAACGCGCGCGGTCGCTTCTCGATCCGCCGGGCCGTTGCTCTGTGTGTTGAAGACTTGCATTCATCTCGTATCCATCCCGGCGAGGCCTACTGCCCGCCGCCAGGCCGACTGTACCGATATATCGTGAGTCAGAGAGAGAGCTCGCAGCTCTCGCAGAAGGGGGAGAGAGATAGATAGATAGATACCTCTTTATTCTGCCATCAGGCAAAAAGCAGAGAGAGAGAGAGAGAGAGAGAGCTTTTTCGCGGCGACAGGAAGCCAAGAGTTCTACTGGGTAAGTCGACCAGCAGAGTCTAAAATTCTTTCGCCAACTATATCTATATATATATATACGACAGAATTGAAGGCGGTCGCGTAAAAAAAAAAAAGAAAAAAGGGACGACAAATGCACACGCTGGGCTATTTCGTGAAGGCCGACTGGTCGCTTCGAGAGAGAGAGAGAGCCCGAGACCGCTTATGAGTAAGTATGGCGCCCGCATCGCTATACTGACCTAATCAATTCTTCATTACCGCCAATAAAAGAAGCATATCCCAGAGGCGCACCGCCTCCGTTATTGCGCCGCGGCCTCATCCGAAATTGATCGGGAATCTACAGACGTGTGTCTATATAAACGTCCGTAACATAAAAAAAGTCGGCGGCCGGCTCAATTTATATATATATCTATCGAACCGCTGCAATTGCTTCCTCCTCGGATGGAGGAGGAGGTCGTTTTCTTTTTTCTTTAAAAAAACGGATCGCGTTCGTTTCCGCGGAGGAACTCTCCGTCCGCGCGTCGGTTCCGCGAAAAAGACGAGAGCCGCTCGGATTGGGAGATTCCGAAGACGCTGCACTCTAATTGATACTAATCGTCTCGATTTGCACGCCGCCGCGAATCGGTTGTTGCGTCCGAGAGGCTCCGTTTCGCGATCGGCTCCCTCTTTTTCTCGTCGACCGATCGCTGAAAACGACGGTACACGTCAGCCGCGACTGAAAACAAGAGCAGCGCACGCGAAGGAATCGAAATGGAGAGGAACCACGCGGGTTAATTGGTCGCGCGCTCCGGCCCGAGAGCGACTCGCACACGAGATCCTCGTGACGCGCGGCGGTCCGGCTTTTCGTCGGCGAGCCTCCCCGACGGTTTTTTTCTTTTTTTTTCGTTCCGAACCTCGAATTTTCCAGCGCTCCTTTAATTGTTCCCTCCGCCAACTTTTCCGACGTACCAAGCTGTACGATCGACTTTTATTTCTCCCCGGTCGATGCGTAATACGGCGAGAGAGGAGGAATTCCACGATGAATCGCCGGCCGGGGTAATTATAGGCCTGGCCAGTTTATCCGCCGCGATCATGGAAATTTCGTATGAATCGATGATGTGCGAGAGGAGGCGGCTCTTTATAATTTAGTTGCCGGCGCAGCTTTTTGAGCTAAAATTTCAAGGGGGACGTCATCGTCTAAAAATAAAAATTTATTATGTGCACGAGCTCGTGCGATATTGAGCAATTTTTTTTCTTTTTTTTATTCGGAAATCGCGTTCGACGTGTATATATACAGTGACGCAATCCGGCGCGGCATTTGACATATCGATGCATCGATAATTGGCCATTAATTAAAAGACTCGGATAATTGAATTCGCTGAAAAAAGTTTGCAGTCGCGCGGCGACAGCTGCTTCCCGAGAGCGTATAAATCTAACCGAGAGTCGAAATATATCGGGAGGCGACCTCTTGTAAAAATCAGAGGATCAATGCACGCGCGTATAAAAGTACATGTACATACGGACGTCTTCGCGGCTCCGCGATCCGAGCGACGAAATAGGTCAGTTTTTACATTACGACATCGTTTTCTCGCGTTACGGCCGCCGTACACTGGCGCGCGTTCGCACTCTCGCGCTTCTCGCGCGAATTCAGCGCGCTCGTTGGCCTGTGCCGCGGCACAGCTGGCAATTAAGCGCGCGTACGAGCATTTTTTCTTTTTTTATCTCTCTCTCTCTCTCTCTCTGTTTTATTAAAAAGGCACACTGCACTTGTCGAGAGCGCGTCGCTTTGATTTTTTTTTTTAACTCGCGCTTTTCAAGGACGGGAGCGCGTCGGAAACGCGGGTTGCAATTTAGATCGAAGATTTATCGCGGTTCACTTTCCATTTCGAGCGAAAATTTTTGAGGTCTCGTGCAGTTATTGCACAATATTTTGAAAAAAAAAAAAGAGGAGGCTGCCCTCTCAGCGCGGTTTGTATAAAATCACTTTCTCTTGCTCGAACTTGATTATTAAAGACAAGTCGAAAGTTACTTATCGCCAAAAACCAAAGCGCAGGACACCTCCTCGATCGAACTGAGCTTAAGGGCTCGCTCGAAAGATCGTCGACGAATCTTAAGCCGTCCGCGAGCCGAATCATCCATTACCGCCTGCACTTTCTTCGCGCGAGGGGAGAGAAAATGCAGCTTTCACCTTTGCCGACTACGCCGCGCTTTTTTTTCCCACGAGGAAATGACGCGTTGCATCCAGCGATAGAAATCGGTTCCGAGTCCTCCTCGAGTGACGCGTATCTGGGGCCGACACTAAAAAAGGGAGCGAGAGAGATACCGGGAAGCCCGGACGAACATCGCGCTGCATATTCTACTCGCGGGTTATGTATACATATATATACGCGCGATCCGCGTGCACATATATACTTTTCTCCCGTGTCTTTGGCTTCCTTTTTTTATTCTCTCTCTCTCTCTCTCTCTCTCTCGGGCCGCGGACGCTAAATTACACGGCGGCGACGGCGGCCGGCCGGAGAGAGAAAGAGAGGCCGGCAATTACAATTGAACGGCCGATTATTATGTAGGCGCGCGGGGATTAAGAAGAGGGACGACGACGCGGCGTTTTTTTGAAAATTTTCTGGAAATTCCCGAGGTTCGATCGTCGGCTTCTTCGGGAGTCGACGTTTTTTTTTTTAAATGTTTTAACAACTCTCCGCGGTGGCGACGACGCTGTAATTACATTTTTATATACATTTTAGTCGTGAGCGTCGTGCGAGACGTAAACCGACATGTAGTAATAAAATGAAGCTCGCTTTCCTTAGAACTCCCATTATAAAACGAGCAGCGAATACCTCGGTCGTGCTCGCGCACAGTGGACATTCTGGTCGAGCGGCAGGATCGTCGACGAGAGGTACGTCTTAATTTTCAAAGTACAGCTTTCTAATTCGTTTCTTACGCAAGCGAAGCGAGAAAATTGCGTTATAATCGCGTTACAAAATGATAAAAAGCCCAGTGTCTACAAAGCTGCTGCTGCTGCTGCTGCTCTCTCTCTCTCTCTCTCTTCCTCTCTCACCGATAAATCTCGGAGAAAAAGGGAGCTGCGCGCGGAGCTGCAGCAGCAGCAGCAGCGGCAGCGGCGGCGTCGAAAAAAGGAGAAGCGAGCGGCCGAGCGATCGGCAAAAAGAGGAAGAAACTTAACGAGACCGTCAAAGAGACCGGCAGCAGCAGAAAAGCCACCACTAAAGGGAAAAGAAAGACGACGAGGCCCCGGAGAGCGAACGAGTGTTCGGAGAGCAGCAGGCAGCGGCGGCGGCGGCGGCGGCGAGCGAGGAGAAAAAAAGAGAGAAGAGAGAAGAAACGGCGGCCGCCGCCGCGCGCGATCGGGAGAATAAGACGCGGGGGGTCCTCTCACTCCCTCGCACACAGGCGCACACGTAACGCGCCCGCGAGCCGTTTCTGGCCTCTGTGCACGCGCGCACACGCGCGCAACCCGCACGCACACACAGAGCCGCCGCGCCGCTCGCCCGCGGTGTGGAGAGCCGCGTGTGGAGGGGAAGCAACGGCGACTTCGGCTGCGGCGGCGGCGGCGGCGAAAACGACCAAGGAGGTGGGGGGCGCTCAGAAAAGAGAGAGAGAGAGATGCCAGAGACCGAGCGGCGATTGGTTAGCGGCCCGGCCATATTATAAGCGACTGCAGTACGCGCTGCTTAATGTTAGTCCGAGCCTCCACGAGAGACGCATCTCTCTTTCCTCTTCTCTCCTGTACACACTTACGCACGTAAACGCGCGCGCATTCATTCGCACACGAAGAGGCGACACACGCAGAGAGAGAGAGAGAGAGAATTTATCCACAGCCAGCTGCGCACACCGTTATAACAGAGAGGACCGCCGTGTGTCTACTAAGCTGCCCCGCCGCACACCAGCCAGCGCTTACCCAGTTGTATACAGTGTGCTCCCGATAACACCACTTCGAATTTCGAACCGAGTTCGCGCGCGCTTTTTCAACCCCCCACCCCGGCCAGCTCCAATCAGGTACCGCCGGCGCACACCGCAGAGCACCACACAGCAGCAGGCAGCCCTCGCCAGCACGCTCTCTTCCAAAAGTCCTCTCTCGCATTCTAATCGGTGATACATATCGCGAGTGACAGCTTGCACGCGTTGCCGATATATTGTGCCGGGCGGAGAAAAAGCAAGTCAGTGAACCTAAATCGAGCTGCGTGCACACAGAGCTATACCCACGAGACGGCAAGCTCGTTAATATCGCTCTGCGACCGCCACAGGACCACCACGCACCGTCGGCCCACCGAACTTTCCGGAGAAGCGCAGCAGGGCAGAAAAGTAAGTCAAGCGCTTTCTCTTGTTCGATTCCTCCGTATCGCGAAGCCGCGCGACGACCACTCGGATTTTCCGCGACGAAGGAGAGCTTTGACCGCGCCGCGGTGCCGTTCTCGTCGATTTCGTCGAAAGACACACCGAGGCCCCCCGTTCGACCTGCGTTCGAGCGGGATAAATAAAAACAAACAAAAGCCTGTCGCCCGGTGCGCGAATGTCACAAAAATCGAAGCTCTCCCGTGGCACCGCGGAGATCCGCTCTCCGTTTTTGTGTAATTCGGTAAATCCGCCGACCTGTCGGGGAGAGCTTTCTCGGAAGAATCCCCAAATACCGATGCTCTTCGCCGCGTTTTTAAGGCTCTCTCTTGCGTAAATAACAGTTGCCTGCGTCACGCTCGACTTTCAATGGGAAGCACAGAAAATTTATTATTCGAGGTTTATTATTTACGAACCGACGTCTATGTGCGCGCGCGGGTAATGGTCTCCTTCCTCGTCGTTGCGTAAGCTTTAATTACGAAATTAATATGTAAACATTCCAGAGAAAAACGGCCGATCGAGAGCCCGAGGTTCTTCTCGCCGGGGGATCGCCTCTCTCGACACTTGATTAGCCCGATGTATATGTATATAATAACGATCGGAGAGCGAACCACGGCGATCTCACCCCGCGGTAGCTTTCACCCGTCCCGAAGAGGGGCTGTGCGCCTCCTCGTATATATTTTCAGCTGCCTATTTTTAGCCGCCTGTCTCCTCGCGCGTCTCGAGGGCCCCGTAATTGCGCCGCTACACCGCGGACGAGGGAAGGAAAAATTGAGATGAGATCGATAACGGCCGGCCCCCGGAGGAGGAGAGGCGCGGCCGAATCTCGCGAGGATTCCTCGGATCGGTAAGACGATATACGGGAGGCGGCGATGACGCGCGACCGCGGATCCGTTTGCCCGGAAGGGGATGCAATCGCGCGCCTCGTTATTCCGGGCTCTAATCCCCCCGCTGTTCTCCCCCGCGTGCGACTGTTCCGCGACTCGTGTTCCGATCGAATGTACGCCTTTTTTCGAATCTACTTTCCTATTTATAGACCGGGATTTCGGAACGAACGTTAAATTCCATTCCGGTCTTATCGGTAATTAAACAATAAAAATCTGTGGGCATTGTCGAACGCCTAGATTTTAATAAAAGCTTTGTCGTCGAACAATAGTTTTTTAGACCAAACATCAAATAGGCCCGCGCGAATATATATTTTGACAGCCGGCAGACGGCGAGCAAACATTAGGCCCGAGAATAGAAACGGAATATTTCCGACGATGCACGCGGATCACGAGGAAATATACATATATATCGGATATAATGGGAGGGAGCTTTTCGTCGAGCGAATGTAGGTGAGAGAAAAGGCGGAGGGGCGAAATAGGCCGGCGCTCGGGGCGGCGGACGTACAATAGGGCTGCTCGTTAGCGAGCTCCTCCCTCTGACACCTGTGGATTGTCCCCCACCCGCCTGAAAATTTTCTGTATAAAGTCAGCGAACTCTCGCGCCTTCCGCACCAGTGAACCTCTACGCTGCAGTACTCGTTTTGGTTGATATACATTGTAAGTTTTTTGTTTTTTTTTTACTTGTTAACGAGTTTCTATTAATTTTTTTTTTGAATATTTTGCCTCTTTCTTGTATAAGTTGTATCTTCGCGGGGAGTTATTTTTCACGCGGCTTTCGACGAAGCTGCCATAACGCCGCATAATAAACGTGTTTTTCATCCGACTTTTCTTACGCACCGAGAGATTTCGAGGCTGCGCGTATTTGCGTATCGACTAAATGGAAAGATATTGCGCTATTTCTGAGGAAATATTGACACAGTGCGGGTTATTTTCGTGAAGAGAAAAAACGGTGAAAAAAAAAAAGAAAATGTCTCTCGTGTCGAAATCGGAAAAAGAGGAATATAATAAAAAGAGCAAATACAAGACGAGTTATGCAATTTCCTCGGACTGATAACCGTACCCGGATTGCGCAATGCCGCGCTTCTACATAAAAGACTGAAATTCTTTTCCAATTTGGCTAATTCAAGCCTGTTAGCCTGCCTTCCACGGAGATGCAACGTAGTGTATAAATACAATTATCGTGCAAACAGTTGCCGCCTACCGATGAATCAGAAAATTATTTTAAAGTTTCGTAAAATCGTTCTCTTCGTTGTCGGGAAAATCGAAAGTATGCGCGTTATAAGAGATTATATTTATTTATTTATCAGATATGATACATATATAACATGTTCAGTACTGCTTCTGGGGTCGAGCTATAATAAGCTTATAGTTCGAAACACCTAGTATCGTGTAAAGGTGCACATTGTGCCTGTATATAGATCTGGCATTTTACTAATTAATTAAAGAAACTTAAACTAAAAAATTTATACACTAAAATAATACATTTAATTTTTGGTCTAAGTGTATTTTACAATAGAATATATGTAATTTTAAACATTTATATAATATTTCAATCTAAAACAAGAGAAATAATTTGGAAAATTTAAAAAAATTAACATTAAATCGTACGTAAAATAATCTAATATTTCTAGCTGTTTCGTATATGTTGCCGTTCTTGATCCATATTTGTAACTTCTTTTTGATGTTTTTCCTATGTGTTTTTAGTGTTTTTAGTTCCTTGTTGAGCATGTTGTAAAACTTTATCGCATTAAATTCGCAACTTTTGTATCCAATAGTTTTTTTAACCTGTTTTCCATTTATGTGTATATTCGAATGGTTTGGAATACTGTCGTTGTAACTTCCAAAGGCAATGTAGGCGATTTTTGAGATATTTAATGATAACTCATTTACAGCTAACCAGTTATAAATTTTGTGTAAATAGTTGTTCATTTTAATTTCCGCTAAATTCCTCAATGAAGAAAAGTAAAGGTCCAAGTATAGCACACTGCGGGACTCCAGGTGTTATTGGTAAACTTTTACTTTTATAGCCATTGAATTTTACAACTTGATGTCTGTTTTCTAAATAGTCTTTAATCAGTCCCAGTGCCGTACCTCTAATTCCATATTCTTCCAGTTTTGTCAGCTGCTTATTATGGTTGACTGTGTCGAAAGCTTTCGCTTAGTCCAGGAAAACCGCTATGACAGGTTTATTGTTGCCTATATTTACATTAGTACTTTTATTTTTGAAAAATCCAAACTGGCTGTTTGATATAATTTTGTTGTCCATGAGAAAATTTGTTAGGCCATACTGCATGTGTTATATACACTTGTTAAAGATGTGTTCAAGAGGTTTGTTTATGTATTTTATAAGCAGCTTTAATGTTTTTGTGCTTATTCGATCAGGACCCCCAGCTGTGTCTTTCTTTTCTGTGTAGTTCTTTTTAACTTGTAAATAAAATTTTTCCTTAGTTATACAGGAGTTTACTATTCCTACTGTTATCCATTTTTTCCGTGGAGTCCATTTAGAATGTTTACGAACAACGGTTAAGTTGGCAGTTATAACATTAACTTTAGCTAATAGCTGGTCAATGGCTTTATTTGGATCTGGTATTTTATCCAAACAATTTTCTATAATTTATATCTGAATAATTATTATTGTTTCCACGTACGATTTCGTCCACTGCGAGTGTAGCTAGTAGTGGATAGTGATCATTAAAACTATCGAGAATTTTGTAAGAGTTGCAGCTAGTAAAATCGCTTTTCAAAAATATATTGTCTATACAAGATCCTTATTATAGGCAAACTCAATATAATCCGAGCCGCTCGAAAGTTACCGATCCCAGATAAGAATCGGCATCTAATCAATTTGAATGCATAGGGCACGCAATAATAAGAATAATAACAACGATAAGCCACACGCCGGGGCTTTTTCCACAATATATAATTCCCCGCGAGTACGTAGAATTTCTTGCGTAAGGCGCTAAGGCAGTTTAAAGTCTCTCTCTCTCTCTCGAGAAAATGATCGCGAAAAAATGGCGCATTCAGAGCTGCCGCTGGTACGTATAATACGAGGTGTGCGCGTGTGTATTGCGCGCGCGCGAGATTGTGTGAAAAACACGTGTTGTCGGGAAAGACGAGAGGCCGCAAAATTCGTTCTCGAACCGCGAGGAGTCGTCGTCGCCGCGTAAAACGCGTCGGAGTCGCGCTTTTCGCGTGAGAAAAAGAAGAAAAAATTCTCGCCAGCCTGGAAAAAGGGGGGCCCCTCGTTTATTTAAAGGATATATCGCTGGTTCGCCCCTCACTTTTGCGCCGCGCATCGAAGCGCGTGCCCCTTTATCCTTGAGCGCGCCTCGAGACGCGCGCACGCCGCGAGTTCCGACAATTAAAAGGAGGGCTTATGCGATCGGAGAGCGGGGCACACCGGCTCTTTTTCACCTTTCCTCTTTCTCTCTTCTCGCCGCGATCAAGGTGCAGTTTTCTGCCTTCCTTCTTCTTTTTTTTTTTGGTTCATGAACCGCCCTCAAGGACGCGAATGCATATATCGCATCGGCACGCTCCGCGGCTGCTATATACCTCTCTCGCCTGACGAGAGAGAGAGAGAGAACGATGCGCGACGGCGGTGTGTTACGCTCATTTCCCTCTGTTTACCTTATCTCTCGGAATATTCAATTCCACAAATTTCCACTCGAGCGCGACTCGAATACTGTGTATTACGTAGCGCGCGCGTCAATTTTAACGGGACATTTTTATGAACGATAAAAGAAAAAGAAAAAAAAGGAAAAAAACAGCGCTCGCGCCTAGAAGGACTCTCGGCGCTTATCGTCGTCGGCGGCTGAAACGCGTCGTCGAGAAGCTACGAGGTGCCAAGCGAAAGAAGAGCAGTAGCCGGAGCGAGGAGAGAAAAGAGAATCGAGCGTAAAAATATGTAAGAATGAACGCGTGCGCGCGCGGCGCACCGCGCGACGAGTGTATATAGGAAGCGAAAAGTCTCTTTTCTCGCGAGCCTCTCGCTCAGGTCGCCAAGCTGTCTGAGCCGTCCGTCCGTTCGCTCGAGCCTCTCTTCTCTCTCCCGGTTTTAAAGGCAGCCGGGCTCTCTTTCTCTCTCTCTCTCTCTCTCGCGTGAGAAACGGATAGCGTCGTGTACACATAAAGAGGAGGAGGGAAAGGAGGGAGGAGGGGGGAGGAGAGCCACGGCGCGTACACATGTGTGCCGAGATATAAATGTACGGCGAGCTGAGGGAAAGAGGGAGCGAGCGAGAGAGAGAGGACGCGTCGGGCTTGCCAGCGAGCGCAATTGCGATATTACGCGAGAGAGAGAGAGAGAGAGAGAGAAGTGCACGACTCTCTCGAGGAGTCTTTTTACGCTTTGCGCCTGCCGCTCTGCCGTCGAGTCGTTTGTGAAAAAAAAACTTTTCCTTCGCGGCGGGGCTCATTCAAGTATCGAGTGCCGACGCTCCGCGAGAGTGTCGAAAGAGGCGGCAATAAGGGAGAGAGAGAGATATATATATTCGTCCCGATAAAATAAAAAGACATATGCTCCTCCCGCAATTCTTCGAATCGATTTCGAATTCGGCCGCCGACGCCGCCGACGACGACGACACTCGATTTTCCTCGACTTGATTTCTTTTTCTTTTCTTTTCGGCTCTCTCTCTCTCTCTCGCAAGAAGTAGGCGCGCACAGAGCGCGAGAGGCGGTGCGCGCGCGGAATGAAAAGCAGACCTCGAGAGAGAGAGAGAGATAGCGCGCGGGGCAGCAGCACACACACGACTTGGCAAACATTTTCTCAAGCTCCGTTGAGCCTCGGCGTTTTTGCCCCGCCGCCGAGTTACGTTACGTAGGCTCTCTCCTCCGCAATGTTTTATCTCGGCGGCGTAAAAACAGAGGCCTCTTCTGTGGGCGAGACCGTGAACCCGCGCGATGTGCACGCACGCGCGCCTAATACGCACAGAGAAAGAGAGACACCGCGGCGATCTCGTTTCGGCTCTTTCGACCGATCGGAAATTCCGAAAAGACGTCGTCGTCGTTGTAGGTAGGGGCTTTTAAATGAATTCGCCGCGCGTACGTCCAAAGTTCATTCTCCGCCTCGAGAGAGAGAGAGAGCGTCGCGCGAGCTGCATCGATGCCGGCATTCGTGAAGGAATGTTCAACAGGTGTGCCCCCCGGCTGAGGAGCCGTGCGTCGTCGTCGTCGCCGACGAGCAGCGTCCTTTCGAGCCTGCGCGCACGACGAACGTCTCTTCTATTAGATTTCGGGAGAGGAGAGCCTCCGAGGGGGAGGCGAGAGTCCGCGTGACGTAACGACGCCCCGATCTTGGCTAATCCGGCCGAAAACTCTCGCGATTCGCCGTTATCGGGGGCGCGGCCTTTTTAGATCGCACACACACAAACGTGATCCCGTTCCGCGGAGAGGCGGCAGAGTTCTCTCGAAAATCTTGAGTAAATATTCGCTCTGCCACCGCGGCGCGCAGCTGCGATCGCCGAAGATAAGGGGGGCGCCCGCGCATTAGGCGATATATGTGTATGTATCCTTTGTCGGCGTCGGTGACGGCTTCCTCGTCGTAACGCGCCGGGAGCCTCGATTTTTCGATGCTTACGCTCAGAAATATATACGAGCAAGGACGAATATCGGCGGCGCTCTCGAAATAGCCTCTCGGGCCAGTAGCTTTTATCAATGCGAATGCATCTCTCTCTCTCTCTCTCTCTCTCTTTATTTTTCCAGCGCCATTCGCCGTTTACGTAAAGAGCGCATCTGGTTAATGACACTTTGTGCGGAGAGAGAGAGACAGAGAGAGAGGCTATTTTCAGCAGCTCTTTGTACTCCTCGCGGATTTTTCACCGAGGGAAGGAAAAATCCCTCGTTTTTCCGATCAGCCGTTCGCCGGCGCGCGCTTTTCTTTTTTTTTTTTTCTAGAGCGCGCGATCCCCGTTCGGTGCTGCATTTATTAGCATTGTCGTAACCTGCAGCGAGAGAGAGAGAGAGAGAGAGAAACCTTCGGCGCGACCTGAATGAATAAAACAAGACGACGACGATGCGCAGACACTTGACCGCTCTCTTACATCTCCGGCTGGCTTGTCTGCTAAAGCCCGTCAAAACTTTTCAATTGGAATACACCCGCGCGTGTATTTTTAGAAACGGCGATAATTCCCAATCGGTCGAACTGCTAGAGAATTCAATTTCGGCCACGCCACAATCGCATGTGTGAAATTCTCAAATGAGGCGTGATACAGATAATGAGCGAATTTCCATTTCGAGCGGACTGTTGCATCAGGTCGCCCATCAGATATAATTTTTTTGTGTCTTCGCCGCGATTGGGATCGAATTTGATATTGAAAGTATCGAAAGGACATCGAACGTAAACTTACAATCAGATCGGGGCCAACGAGGATTCGGCGCCCGACGATCGAAAGGAGGGAGAGTCGCGGCTCTCGCGAAAAATCTAAATCGCCAATGCCGTTTGCTGTTTAAGGTCGGCCTGCTGCTAATGGCTCGCGGAGTACTTTTGCCGAGTCTCTTTACCTCTCGAAGCGATAATGGACTTTTCTCGCTCTTAATTAACCGAGCCGCTGATGCAAGCGGCGAGCTTCAATGAAATTATAATAATTAATGAGAAAGACCCTTGACGCGGCCACTCTGGGATATAAATATACATATTCGAGGAGCCGTCGTCGTCATTTCGGTGTTTACGAAACGTTCTGCGCCGCATTTATGTATGCTTTCGCTTTTATTTGTATTGACACAGCCTACCGCGCGGAGAAAGAGGAGGAAGAAACACTCTCGGAGAGCGACCGATTAGGCAAACGTAATACAAAAAAAAAGAAGCAAGCACCCGATGATTTATCAGTTCGACTAAAATTAGAGCTGATTACATCTGTATTTTGAATATTTCATCAAAACCCCGATAAGCCGACCGTCGCGACGATCGAAGCGCGCTAATCGCGGATTTCGGCGGCGGATCGAAAAAGTTTCTCGGAAAAGCCGCGCTCCGCCGCGGGGTTGCGCGAATTCGCCGTGCAACCGACGAGTCAAGGTCGCGGCCGCTTTTTGCCTTCGACGAAAATATTTGTTCCTCGTTAATTTTTGTGACGGACGTCAGAGCGGTGCTCGTTAAGAATGCGCACCGTTAATGCTGGGAAAGTTCATTTGGTATTGCGAATTGTGTGTATCGGTGCTCGATAAAATGACGATAATCGACGGGATGATGCAACACCTGCTTCCCCGATCAAAGTTCTCCTTCCGCGAATGTTTGTCCGGCGCGTTTTCATTGACCGCGTAACGAGATTTATAACGTATATCGAGCGTCGTCGCGCTTTTTTTACGTATCCGAAAGTACTTGAGGCTATTTTTAGAGCCCCGAGTCTATTTCGGCCCGAGAGCGTACACTTTGGGATATTCCGTCGGCGATTGAAATTTTTTTTTTTGCTCCTCCGCGAATCATCGTCCGCTCGTTCGCGTATATATATATATATATATAGGAGCAGCGGCCGAGTGCGCCGCGGCCTACATACGAAAATAAATAGATTCGTTATCGGCTCTCGCTCCGATCCGTCGATGTTTAGGAGAGAGAGAGAGAGAGAGAGAGAGAGAGAGAGAGAGAGAAAAGTTGTTGTCGCAAAAGTTGGCCAAAGAAAGAGAAGAGTCGTCTCTCCGGGAAAGTCCAGCCAGCAGCGGCGGCACGTGGCTTTTTCCCCGTTCTCTCTCTCTCTCCCAGCGGCCGCGGGAGATTTGCAGATCTCTTTGCACCTGTGTGTGCACGCGAGAGAAAAGACTGCTGCTGCTGCTGCTGCTCACCTGTCGAGGAGAGCCAACCGGTCGGGCTCCCCGACTTTTTCTTTCCGTCTCCCCCTCCCGCGCGGCCTTCGTCCTCGGGAGCGCTGCAGCGGCTCTCCTCTCTTTTTATGTTCCGTATACTCTCTCTCTCTCTCTCTCTCTGACGAGGCTGGATTATCTTTGCTTGCAGATGATGCAGAGGCAGGAAAACAGCGGGGACTCGTGCTTGAGCTCGGCGCGGCAGACCGCCGAGGGCCCGAGCTTCTTCTCCTCCTCCTCCGCCGCCTCCAGCACGTGGTCCTCCTCGAGGTCGGTGCTCTCGCTCCTCGCCTGCTCGATGACCCTCCTGCTCGTCTCCTCGTGCCTGGGCATCGCCGACGCCGGCACCCTCATGGCCCATCCGTTCAGCAAGCGCAGCTTCATGGACATCCAGTGCAAGGGCGTCTACGACAAGAGCCTCTTCGCCAGGCTCGACCGCATCTGCGAGGACTGCTACAATCTGTTCCGCGAGCCGCAGCTCCACACGCTCTGCAGGTAATGTACATACAGTCGCCGAACTTCTTCTTCCCTTACTAATCAAAACAAACAACGAGCGCGCGCGCGCGCCCCCCGCGAGAGGAGAGAGACACTTACTCATCGCTCTCTCTCTCTCTCGCGCGGTGACGTCGAGAGAGAACGGCTCCGTCCGGGCACAAAAGAGAGCCGCCGCCGCCGTCGTTCTCGCCAGGCAAATACGCGGAAGGAGCAGAGCTGCACTCCGAGGCGAGAGCCAAACGAGGCGCACACGCGCGTACATATCGAAACTCGGAGATTTCTCTTCTATTTATAGCCTCTTCGCGGTTGCCGCTGCCTTTTGCTACTTGCCTTTGCCGCCTTTTGCCGCGGGACACGCGCACCGCACCGCGCACGTAACAACCTCTCAAGACTCGGCGCGCATTTAGCACCGTTCGCTATTATCCGTTCGCGGCTACTTCGCCCTCCCGAGCCTCCCCGATTCCTTTTTTTTTTTCAGCAATCGCCACGGACACCTGACGGATCATCTTTTTTTCAGAGATATATACCTTTGTAACATTTGATAACGCTAACTCGCCGATGCCACGAGGAAAAGCGGCTGACTAACAAAACAATTAACAAACAAGAGAAAAATGTAGATAAAAATTTGGCAATGTGCTTTGAATCTTTTCAGAAAGAACTGTTTCACGTCGGACTACTTCAAGGGATGCCTAGACGTGCTGCTGCTGCAGGACGAAATGGAATGGATTCAAACTTCCATCAAGCAACTCCACGGAGCTGATCCTGGGGTTTAGGTGCTTTTTATTTTTGGTTTCTTTTATTTATTCATTTATTTGTCTGTTTTTTTTTATTCTTTTTTAATACTTTCTCTCTGTTTTTTTTTATATTGTCAAATCGGAAAGTTTATTCTTTTTTCCCCCAAGACGAAGCTGCACTGAATTGTTGTGGTCGCAAGCGTTGCACGAATTTTAAAGCACTGTCAAAAATTCGAATTAAATTTTTACCTCTCTTTCGACAATTTAACAAAAAAATTATTTCTCGACACATTTTTTTTTATTATCAAATAAATTCAGATATTTAAGTTGTATTTTTGTAAAAAAAAAAATTGTATTCACTTTTAGATAAGTTAAAAAAATAAATATTTAACATTAGATTGGATAACGTGTAAATTTTTATATATTTTAATCGTGTAGCTTCTCCTTAACTCTTAACAAAGTTTCTGTATATATTTACTTTTATTTCGCCTTTCTAAAGTTTTCATTTGCATTTTTATAGTTTGCACATTTATTAACTAGCTCGAAATAATTCAAGATCCAGCAATTTTAAAAAACAAGTTTGGGTAATTCCGTATTAAATCTTGATTAACTAAATAAGTTGCGAGCAATGTATATACTAAATATTTTTGAAGGTATATACGGAATTTCCTAGGCCTTTATTACACTTTACAAGTATCTTTTGATTTTTGAATACTTGTATTTTGAAAATGTTTTTAATACATATATTTTGAATGAAAACTCCGTTTTCCAAATCAAAATTTTTAGGAATCGCTCGAGTGGCGAAATTTTGTTATTCCAACAGACCGGAATGGGACGGAAAAGATTTTTGCGATGCGATATTGATTTTTGGCATCACTTTTTTCGATGAAAAATTTATTTAGGGCGCACGCACGTTTTTCCGAGACGAAAAAATCAATGCAAGTTTTCTTTTTTTTGTCATTCAACAGGCAAAACTGCTTCGGCAGCGAATACTTTACGAGCTGCATTCAAGCGCTGCTGCTTGAGGACGAGAAGGAAAAATTCCAGGAGATAGCCGAGATTCTTGGCCGCAAGAAGTAAATCCCCGAGAGTTTCATGAAAGAGAGACGGTGTCGAACAAGGAGAAAAGAGAAAGACGCACGACGAAATACAAATATAGTCGAAAGCTGGAAGACGAGTACTTGTATATTAAGAAAAAAAAATAAGAAAAGTGAAGAAGGAGGATACGACAGGATGAGACGAAATAGATTCATGGGCTACGTAAGGTGGAGAAGAGTAACGACGGATAAATCTGAATTCGGACATCTATGCAGTTGGACGCCTTTGTAGACGGAAAAAACTGCATGTTTTTTATTTTTTTTTTCTTTTTTTTATCGGTACAAGGTAGTACATTTGCTACATTTTAGAGCTTATTTATTGTGTGTGTGCGCGTGTTTTTTTTACCTGCAAATGGCATTTTTAAAATCTTTGCACACGTTCTCAGTGCAATTTTAGACACGTTTTAACCGTTATTATTACAGCGAGCTTTATTCCGTCTATAAAGATGCCTAAAGGAAGTTTCAGCGGCTTGTAATTTTATGTACCTTTTATCTTTTGCGCGCGGAGAAAAGGGAAGAATATGAGCCTTCTTCTCCGCGCGAAAGATAATTTAGCGTAATAATGCAGCAGCGGCTCGATTTCTTCGCACTAGCAACGAATCGATCCCTTTTTAATTGTTCGATCGGCGGATGGAGTAATGGAAGAAAGCGAGAAAGAGTAGTCACATGCATCCCATAAAATACAAATTCTAGTCGATGAAAATATCCGCGCGCGCGTGTGCGTGCCGTGCACAAGCACTCTCGCTCGAGCAACTCCTCACTCATACATTAAAACGAGGAGGCGCTTTTATGTGCACAGCACGTTTATTACGAATTATTTAATTACTTTTATCATTACTATTATTATTATTATTATTATTATTATTATTGCTATCATTACTTTTGTGTGAACTATATTGAGTATATTTTATATTAGGGACATTGCAGATATTAGTCTTTTATTAACAATATTTTCAATATTGTATTAATAGGGTGATTAGCTGCGCCAGCTCGTTAATTTTCGAGCGTTTTTTTTGTTTTGTTTTGTTTTTTTTTTTCGTTTTTGTTTTGGCAAACATTTTCTAAGACCTTTTGGAAATTTGTAGTTTCTTTTGGAATAACAATTGTTCTTGGTGGAGGTGTTTTTGCATTAGAGTTTTTCAGTATTCGTTAGACAATGCGGCATAGGTGCAAATCAAGTTTTCGATATTTCTCGTTATCTTGCTGTACTTGAAAAGAGTTGTTTACTTTTATATATTATTTCATACTGTAAACTGACCAATTTTTAGATTTCTTAAATAAACTTTAATATATTTTTAAACTTTTGATTTTTGAACTTTACGGGTGCTTTTCTTAATTATTTTTTATATCGATTCAGAAAGCTGTTTGCATATCTTCATAAATGCGAAAAAATGCAAATAAAAGTAGAAAATCAAGATTGCACGCTAAAATATTTCCACCAAAGAAAAAAGGTAATGCTAATACTAAAAGAGAGAGTCGACGGATTTCAATTGAAAATCGCGATAAAAATTGTGTCGTAAAACTAGTGGATAATTGGTGCAAACGCATTTGCTTTGTAACCGGTATTAAGGTGTAGTATTTATTTATTTTTTCATGTCCTGGTAAATTTATTTTGTACAAAAGAAGTATTACTTGTATATTTATTTATTTGGGAATTGAGAATATACGATAGCAGTCTAAACTTCTTCTGACCGACGTCCACATATGGACAAATATTGAATTTACTATTGTGACGAGCCCTAATTTTTTCTTTTATGAAATCGCCGGTGGCATTAACTATTTTGAACAAAATTCTACGGGAAGCGATCACATTATTGAATTAAAAATTAATTTTTGCCTATTATAATTAAAGAAAGCAAAATCTATCCTGACCGCTATTAAATTAAAATGTTATAAAAAATATTTATTGTGGATTATATCTTTAGTAACTCGGATAACCAGAGGGATGAAAGGGGTTGAGGTTGGTAGTGGGTTATTTTTTGAATATATAAACTACTCCCACGCAATTTTTCATTCCAAATCGTATTAGTGTCCACATATATACATTAAGGGATATATGTCTGTATAAATAAGTTTTTAGGGCAAAAGAATAATAGATCCATGGAAAAAAAATGTTTATATTTTTGAATTCATGATGCCGGTCAGAAGAGGTTAAAAGCCCAAAGATTCCAAATTCTGTATTGGCATATCGTTTATTCGATACAAATTTCAAGTTGCAATTTAAAGAAAAGAAATTGAAAATCGAAATTTTTGATGATCCTAACAGCATTCTGTAATACATATACGTACAGGTTTTGATTAATGATACGCAAGAGTGAGCGAAAAATAAGAATGTTAAGGAATAATGAATGCGAGAGAGAATAAGAAAGAAGCGAAAGGGAAAAAAGTATAACAGACCATTCCAAAATCAGTATTGGAAAGTTGTTTCTACGTGAAACGCTACTCTGCATTTTCGTTTTACACAAGAGGGGACCCTCTGATTGCTATTTCTTTTTTTGTAAATTTATTCAACATTTCTTATCGAGTACAAAGAAGCAATTTACGTTTTACTTTTTCTACCAGAATTATTCACAGTTTGAAAAAGCAAAACAGCATCTTTTTTTTGTACTGGTTGCAAATTCTTCAAGTACAAAGAAGAAATGTAACGTAAATTCAATGACATTTTCATTCATTACTTTTTTTTTCCTTATAATTAAGTAAAGTAGAAGAAGCATAATTTTACCATAGTTTTCTTGTTAAAACCGACTAATTTATGTAAAATGAAAACAATTTGTGACAGCCGATAAGGGAAATCCGAAATCTTCTTTCACCATGCCCATCTCTTAACTTTGCAAGTCCTTAATTTCGTGCATAGTATTCAAATTCTATCTACATATATTATACTGAAGAAAAAAACATGTTAGAGAAATACCAACTTCTAGATATACGTTTGTATTTTTTTATTATTAATATTACAATTATATTATTATCATTATGTTATTATTATTATTATTATTTGTATTTATTTATAAAGCTGGGTATCGTGCAAGTGTGATGACATCTTTATTTTCACAGTAGCGACTGAAAACTGAAGGATGCACATTTTTCAACTAAAGCCTTCCGAGGGTTTCGAAAATTTAAATTTAAATTTTCAAAAAGTTCGATTGCTTAGTTTACCTGCTACGCTCTTTTTTCATTTGACCAACACCCTTAAACAATCGTAAAATGGTGTGTGTACATAATGAATTTATATAATTTTTGATAATATGTTTTGCTCTGCTTTTTTGAATTGTATTATTGTATAAAACAAAAGTATTAGCATTAATTCTGCTTTTACCGTTATTTGTATTGTTTCTTATGATTACTAAATAATTTAATTGAATGAAAAACATGCAAAAAACGCAAAAAGCGCGGCGGAGATGAACCGACGATGTAAAAAAAATTGCAATGATTAAGAATGAGATTTATAAATTGTTCTGTGCATGTTTACGAGTGCAAGCCTATTTAAGAAATTTTAAAACAGAGTAAAAACAACCTTATGATAAAGTAGACAAGTTGTATCCTATTCGACGAAAATAAGTTTATAAATTATATCCATTACATATAAATATATATATATAAATATAAATATATATATATACATTATGTATAACGCGTATCATATCGATGACACGGATATCTAAAAAATCTATTATTGTTTGCGTGAATAAACGAATGATCATATATATAGATATATTTTGTAAATTCTTTTTCCACATTATCAAACCTACCTCTTCTTATCCAAAAAATTTTTACAAATATTAAAAAAAAACAGTTTTAAAACTTTAGATTATATAAAATTCTTTTCTTTTGTACTTGTTACATAATTGACATACTTTAGAAGTCTGATTGGTTGCTTCTTTTTATAAGCTTGAAACGAGATTATCTGTCAAACTTGCTGTTCTCTTTACTAGTACAAAGTAGATAAAAAAATAGACACAAGATACGTCATAGATAAAACAGACTTGATTAGTGTATACTGTAATGGATTTTTTTTAAATATTCAAAGCACAGCATATCTTACAAAATAAGAATTCATCTTCAATTTCTGCAGAATATAAACATTTTAATTACAAAATATTTTTAGAATAACAAATTAAGCGTTTTCGATTTTTGGTAGATATTATTATAAAAAGTATAATAAAGGCAAAAAAAGTTTCTGTGACAATTGAAATCATTGATTTTTATTTATTTTTGACGAATTCGAGACACGATTAAACTACAAAAGTCATTAAATTTTTGAATCAGTAAAAAGTTTAGTCATTACAAGTGCAAGTTATAGGTATTATCTGCGGTTTCTTATAAATTGAAAAAAATACGCGCGCAATATAATTGCGCATGCGCTACTGACCTTTCAAGCGCTTGTGAATTTTCGTTTCGCTTTGCTGTTTCGTACACGTGAAGTTTTCTTGGTATCAAGGTTGAAATTTTAGTCCCAGGTGTAACTGCGCAGAACAGCAACAAATATCAATTTGCTCACGCGACTCGATAATTTTCCTTTTTACGTTTTTGGCTCAAAGAAAGAGAGAATGAACACCGTCACGATTTCAGTTCTGCTAATATGCATTTTGTTGTGATATCCGACGATGCAGTTGCAAGTTGTTGGTAATATAAACTCACTGTTTAACGGTTTTGAGGCGCTATCTTTTGGGATATGTGTAAACTTGCATCAAAGTTTTAATGGAAGAAGACGTTGGAAGATAAGTTAGGTAACTTGGATATGCAGCTGTAGATATATTGAATTTCTTAGCTCTTGTGAAATTCAAATGTAAGGAATAAGATGAAAAATGCTTTTTATAGGAAATATTTAAAAGATTTAGAATCAAAAAAATGACGACATGTTTGTGGTTAAAAAATTTTTCGATTTAAATACAGATTAAAATAAGATTATACAATTACAACGTTTTTATATACATAATTGGTTAAAAATTTTCCATTTAAATTCAGATTAAAATAAGAGTGTACAATTAAATGTTTTTTGTATACGTAATCAGTTAAATCATTACGACATTGAATAAAATATCACAAAATAAATATAAATATAAATTTATATCTGCAATTTAAAACCATCATTTTAAAATGTGCTTAGAGAATAACTAATAAGCACAGGAGATAGAAAACTACTTTCTTCTAACAGTAAATATACAATTATATATTACAATTAATAATAAAACGTGTCCTTGCGTGATGACAACCATTGTCATTGATTCTGCTTTACATAATAACGGAGGAAAAATTGACGGTCACAATTTAACGTGTATTTTTCGCGAT
>JAWWEO010000036.1:21293295-21350688 GCA_035582975.1 Ormyrus labotus
AAAAAGTTTACAAAGCTACATGGTAAAATTTCAACGATTGCACTCTACGAGTTGAATGCCAGTTTACATAGTAAAATGTTATACAATTCTTGTAATCTTCCAAACAAAATTTCTCTCCGTGTAAAAGACCGCAAGACACACTTATATTTCGAAAACGCGCCGACTCTTACCTTCGCCGAGATTACGGAATACAATGTTTACTCTCTCCGTTGAGCGTACAAAGGTTCTCTCGCGAAAGAGGTCGAGTGGCTCTCCCTCCGAGAAGCCGCGCGGCCTCTCCTAAACCCGGGCGAATTACGCGACGACCGCGCGTCAATACACGTCTTCTCGCGGCCGAAATTCCGCGCGAAATTGGCGGAGCGGAGCGGCCGCTTCCCCGAAGTCCTCCCTGTTGCCGTGTCTCTCTCTCGCCTACTTTCGCGCACCGTCCCCGTTGCGCAATCGCTCTATTTTCGCGGGGAGAGCGAGATCCGCCTCTTGATTGATGATCGATGTACGCGCCTGTGCAAGCTCGGGAAGATCGAGAGAGAAAGCTTTCGAGAACGCGCGTATTATTAGGAGGAGAAATTGAGGCTTTTAGTCGTCCGAAGAAACAAAGAGGTTTCGAAAAGCTCGGGCGGCCAACACTGGAGCGTCTGTCCACCGAGCCCTTCCTTAACCGGACTCTTTCCTCTACATTTGACGCTCGAAGAACGGAGTGAGAGAGAGAGGGAGAGAGAGAGAGTCAAATTTATGCTTCCTGCGCGCACACCCACTGCACGAGTACGAGGCACGGCTCTGTTCTTCGACTGTGTTTCGAATCGAGCGACCTTTTATTCGTCGCTGCTGCTTTTCGAACTTTTTTTTTTCTTTTAATTTAAACTGGATCGTGTAAGAGGATTCCTAGCGAACTAAGGGATTATCTGGATTATACGCAGTTTTGACCGATTCCGCGCGACGCCTCTCAAAAAAAACCTTGGAATTCTATCATTAGCCGCGGTAAATAAAATTCCATTACACTTTTCGAATATCTAAAATAGCTCGTTTTGACAAGCGACGCTCTCAAGACGATCGACGGCAGCAGATCCCCGAAGTCGCGATACATTCCGTCCGCGTTGGCTTGATACCGTGTTTAGGCGGCGGCGCCTCGACGGCAACGCTCTCTCGACAAATTCGAGCCGAAAGGCCGGACCGAGTCGCGGCGACAAGTAATAGAGATTGATGGGCCGCCGCCGTGCCCGCATCTCTCGCTCTCCTTCCTTGCAGCGCTGCGGCGGGTGTTTTTTAGTGGAGGGCTCCGCGTTCACGAGCTGGAATTGAGATTCACCGAGGAGATTCTGAAGAATATAAGGCGCGCTTCTGGCATTTTGTAGAACTCCGCGATATTCTAATTATTTATCATCCTCCGAAGGGAGTACCGAGTCTTTAAAAGTTGCTTGGAACAGAATAGTTTCGGCGCCGAGGAAAGAATGCATAAAATATATAAGAGCGAAATCATCCGCGCCTCGGCATGGAAGTCAATCATAATAGAACAATCGACGGTGTCGCCTACCGTCCGCTTTCGAATATATCCCGCACCCCCGCGCTGTACGTTACGACGCGCGGCTCTATGTAAATTTCGCATTCTACGACTCGTTGTCAGAGCGCTAAAATTTCAAAGGCCGACGTCGCGAGTTCTTTTCAGACATAAAGCGGTTTACTTTACTGCCGGTGGCCAGCCAATGACCGGGAGGATTATCGCGCCTTTTTTTTTTCTTCTTTTACAACGAAAAATTTTCTTCGCCGCCAATCCCGATCAAAGGTTATAAAAATAATACGTTTAGAATTTTCCATGCAAAAGTAGGGCAGAGGCCGGAGTACCTGGAAATCGTGACGTAAGAAAAACCAGAGACTATTTATCAGACTGCAAATCAGCGCCGCAATAACAATAAAAATGCCTATAACAGCCTAAGCAGCGACTCTCATCCACAGAATCCACATCGATACATAAAACTCAAATCCGTCCCGCGAGGACGCCGCTCCGTGCATAAAAAACCCGGCGCAGCAGCGTACAAGAGCACGCTGCAGCAGCAGCGGCCGGCAATTATGCAATTAAATACCGAGAAGAGGTTTGACTCCTCGCAATTACTCAGCCGCTCGCGCGCGGGGCGCGGGCCGCGAACTCATTGTCGTCGCGGGCCGTCTTCCTCTCGGCGTGTTCGCGCGCTTAATGCATCTAAAGCGACGTCGCGCCCGCCCGCGCGGGGGGCGGCGCGTTATTAATAACGCGCTCGAATAAATAAACGCCGCCGCGCGACGCTGAAAAAGCACGGCAGCGTCTAGTCCGCGGTTTGTTGTTACGAAAAGAAATATACAGTCCATTAGGCGCCGCGCGCGGAGGCCTTCGCGAGAAAAAGGCCGTAATCGATTCCTTTGTATATAATAACGGGTAGGGGTGGGGAGGCGGCTTTCTTGAAAAATGCACGACGTTCCTCCCGCGGCGTGTATGTACGTATATGATTTGTATAAAACGAGAGAGGCAGAAGGCCGCGCCGGCTTTTTGATTGATGGGCGTAATTCTTTTGTCGCGCGGAGGTGCGAGACACGGGCGAAGCTCTCTCTCTCGCGGCGACGCTTTAATCGCGATATTTTTTTTTTTTCTAAATTGAAAGGCACCTCTCGCCCGGGACAATGGACCTTTATTGTTTAACGGCCGCGCCGTGTTTTTTTTACCTATTAGTATAATGCGAGGATTATTAGTTTAGCGCTTCCAAGCTCGACAATTTCGTTGCGTCACCTCGGTAATATAACAAACAACACTTTCTTCCAGCGCCTTGATCGAACGTCAAAGGATGGATTAATTATATATACGGACGCGGTGAGGCTCCTCCGCGCTTTTGCGGCTACTATTATACGCTCCCAAGACCGAGGACGAGAGCCGTTCCTAAAAAAAAAGAAAGAAACGCGCGCGCGCCTCTTTCGCCGCGGTGCTTTTCTCTCTCTCTCTCTGTTTACCGCGCTGATCGACCGACACGTGCGTCTCTCTCTCGCTGCCGCGGCCGCGAGGACAGATGTCCGACTTTTGTAATCTGACTGTGCTCGCCTTATCTGTGAGCCGGAGCTTTTCAGATCGTTATTTTTTAGTTTCGAGGTATTATTTTGCTTTTTCGAGCTGCGGATAAAGGTTTGTTGAGCGAGGACGCTTTTCTGGGTTCGCGGTTCGAGTGATGGTGAAGTGTCGAGTTTTGTATACTCTTGTGCAGAAAGTGAAAAATCTCTCTTATTAGTCCAAATACGCTAGTTTTACAGTGCCGAAAATCAGCGGCGAAAACGCCGATTCACGCGTACGTAACAGCAACATTTATTCTGTCCGTTAACATAATAGCTTCCCTCTTAAATTTAGCGTTTCGCCTCGAAAATAGTCGGCGAGCGTCGCGAAAATAATCCCCCGCGACCAACCTCCGAAAGCGAAAGCAAGACTAGTAAACGAGGCTCGTCGAAAGAAAAAAGGCGCGCGTAACCGTCGCAGCTGTCCTCCTCGCGGCTGCTTACTCGATAATAAATTGAATTTGAAGCAGCGCGTCTGTTCTCTCTCTCGCATAGCCGGCCGTCCGTCTGCCGGCGGCGGACGGTTGGACGCGCGCGGTTACATAAGGGGGGCAGAGTCGCGCGCGAGAAGAAAGAATCTACGTGCGGCTCTCGCGGCGCTGCCAGAAACCCGACGCCCCGGCAAGTCTGGTAATCTCGATTTACAGTCTGACTTTTGACTTTGAGACCGAGAGCTGAAACAACTGTTGAGCGAGCGAGTGAAATTCGGCTGCGAAGGAAGTTTCTTCGCGCGTTTCTTGGCCTTCCTCGTTTGTTCGATTATTTGTGGGAAGCATATTGTAGCATTTTGGGAGATGTATTAAAATAAAGAGACGCCTTTGAGATTTGCGCATTGAGTTGGGCCTGTCCAGCGATGTTATATTCACAATATAGTGAATAGCCCCGGAGGAATCGCGATATTTCAGGGGACTACAAATATAGGCAGCGGAATATAATTAAGTTCATTGCTGCAGGAGGAACAAAGGCGTGGGAGCAGATGAACGGAACCAGATTGGGAAGGTCGGAGGCACAAAAAAAAAAAGCATCGCTGATTTATAACTAGAGTCTGCCTATTTTTTTGTTTAGAACATTAAATTTAAAAAGCAAATGCGACTTCGTAACGACGGTAATTACGGGGACACAAAGACGGAAAAGGTCGAAGGACGAGCGATCAACTATCATAAAGCGAGCTACATATACATTTCGACAAATTCCCCAGACGCGAGATAGGAAGCCTCTCCGTGTCGAAACGGGCAGCGGGAGTATACACACAGCCTCATGGGAAGTCGGCGCAAAAAGAGAGGAGGCCCCGCGAATGAAGGAAGATTGTCGTGCGTACGGACGCGCCGCTCGGGTTCCCATTCGGCATTTCCCACGCGAGAGAGCCGAACCGAGGAAGTAAAAATTACGAGCGCTTCTGTTAGCTTTTGGAAAACGACGGGGAGACCGATAAGAAAGTCGTGATGTGTTTTAAAAAAACTACACTGCACCAGCCGCGATTCTTATCCGCGAAGGATATTCGCGTCTGAATTTACAACGTGTTTAATAACACAAAAACTACGTAAAAAGTATACTCGCGCGCGCAAACCTGTTTCGTAATTATCTAATCGCCGAGAGGAGCTCCATTAGCGGAGGCTTTATAGCCCCCGCGTTTCCCATCCGCGGCGTTCAAAAACCCGCGTTCGTTTATCTCGAATAACAAAGACACACCACGATGGAGCACCGCGCGCACCTTCCTCTTTTATATCGGTTTTTGCGCGCAAAAAATACACGGAATGAATATACCGCCTTTATCGAGAGGCTTTACGACGCGCGTGAAATTTTTTTATTGCGAGAGAGGCTCGATCTCGGAGGAAATCGTTTGTTAGTCGCCCCGAGAGAGAAGAACCTGCCGATGTGCACTGATTTAGCTTCTAATGCTGCGTTCGCGGTTCGGAAGGTCACCTTTTTTCTGAGTGAAAAAACGAGGGAAAAACGAGGATCTTCGTAGCTTCCCCGTTTATTATCTGAAAGACGTCGTTTCTAAGCTGGAACCAATAATGTTTTCCATTACTTTGCAAAGATCTAACAAGCGAGGAAGCGTCGTAAATCAAGATTAGTTAGCCGCTTTTTTACACTTCCCGTATTGTACGATACTCGAATTCTCAATCGATTACAGTACTTTTGTATTGTTTTCTTTGTCGCCGATAGACGAATCCGATAAGGCGAAGTCGACAGTTCATATACGCCGCCGCGGCGATCTTTATCGCGGCGCGAAAAATTGATGATCGATCGCGGATTCGCGACGAAAGCTCGGGGCTTTATAACTTTCTTTCATATTTCACCCTTTATCGCGCGACACTTTTCCGCTTTTCTTTGTAAATACGTTGCGTAAAAGCTCGCTGGCTAAAAATGAAATTATCGCGCGCGAAATGGTACGTTGAGAGGTGAGAAAAGAAGTGAAATGGATCGAGCTGGGAATTGATTGCAATTGGCGGGCGATAAATAGTTCGCGCTAATGAAGATTGATACGAGAGCGCCGTAAGTTACAATTGATAATGAGTTTTGGTAACCGCTTAATTCCAATTTAACGCCGGCGACAGGACTGTCGTGTATTGAAAGGAAAACCTTCCAGATGGTTTACTGTCCAAGTTATAAACCACAATATATCTGGTGGAAGTAAATGTAAGTATCAAAACAATATCAGCAAACGGCTTAAAAATAAATTTTAATCTCGTAAATAAGCCGCGCGCAGGAGAGAAAGAGAGAGAGAGAGAAATTCAGCGGTCCGGTAAAGCTGCAAAGCCCAGAATCGTGAGTCGCCGAATTTCGACCGAAATTCAAATTCATATTCGGCGGATCTCGAAAAAAAAGAAGCCGAAAAAAAAACGGGGGAACTGCGCCGGCGGAAAACCGGTTCTGCACGAGTCGCATCCGTTCCTCTGGCCCGAGGCGCTTGTCCATTTTCGATTTCGTTTTACACTTTGACCCCCGCGAGAGGACCGGCTGGTTTGATTGCTGGACACTCCTGCTTTTCGTCAATGAAAATAACGGAGGCTTCTGTAATAGATTCTTTATCCAAAAACACTTAAAAACCAATATCTCGTTACGCAAAGGGGATTCGATAATTTCCCAGTTTCCGAAGAAAAATAAGCTTTCCCAACGACTTTCCCAAGGTAAATCGATAACCGATCGTTCTCCGTCTCGCCGAAAAATCGGCGGGAGCTTCTTGTGCAACTCCGCGGCGCGCTCTCCGTCCTGCGTCACACGGAGGATACACATATTCGAATTTCGAAAGTCGGATGCTGCTGGGCCACCTTTAAGGTCACGCATCGTCGCGGAAAGGCACCGAAAAAAAAAAGGTTGGGCAAGCGCGCGCATGCGCCCGCCTCGTTTCCATTCGCGGCCCACACGTGCGAGATGTGTGTGTGTGTTTCTGCGCGGGAGAAGATGCTTCCTCTGCATTTTGTTTTTTTTTTTTTCAAACCTCGGAGCTTCGATTCGATTTGGGAGGCTGAATGGGGGGCTTTTGGGAGAGCTTTTGCAGAGTCTGATTTCTCGGGATTGCTCTGTAAATAAACGGCGGGAAGAATGCCTGAAATTTTCACGCTGATGCATTCCGCGAACTGGGGAGGGAAAGAAATGTTAATCTGTCAATTAGGGCGATTGATTGTGAAGCGTTTAATTAAGAAGAAACAATTACGCTAAATGTGTATATATATATATAATTAAAGCGACACGAGAGAGAAGCAAAATTTTCTCGGTGACTAAGACGGCATAATAAGTAGGAAAAGCTTTTATAAATCGTTTTAAAAGAACCACGTTCGCGCGATGTTAATGAACAGTTTGAAGGTTAATAAAGGTGTTTAAGTTTACGCAATGGGCGAGCAATTAAGGTCGCGCGCATTCATACCGTACTCTCTCTCTCTCTCTCTCGAAGCCCGCCGCGCTGCCGCTTAACGTATAAAACAAATCTAAGTATGGAGCGCACGTTTTTGTGCAATTTCGAGATAAATATCAAGAGCCGCGCTCGACGGCGACCGGCAGAAAAATAACAATCGAAGTTACGTAAAGTGGAAAGGCCTCCGTGCGCCTTTTTTTTTTTTTCCTCTTCAAAATTTATGCTCTCGCTCCCGGCGGGGACTTTTGCTCCTCCCTGCTTTCGTCCCTCGCCTCTTTGCGCCGTAAATTAAAAGAGCCGATGTATCCGTTAGGGGTATATTATCGAGTTCGCGCGATGATGCCGAGGGTTATATAGGGTTTTGGGCGACGCCTCTTAAAATTTTTAAGTAGGTCGTTGAATTCTAATGCTCGGAAAATGACTTTTTTATCGGCGACTTCGGGGAAGCCCGACTTTAAAGTCCGATGCGTCGCCGAGTGAATGAACTAGTTGGGATTCTTCCGAGAAGCGACCGAACGTTCGTTTTCGCGGGTAATTTACAGCTTTTTTTTTAATAGCTCGGCAAATAACAGGCTGTGGAATGTCCCGGGGTGTAAATTTAAAATTTGACTTCGTTCTTCGCGAGTAAACTTTCGATCTTGCTTTGAATACGGTATGCTTATATTTCTACTTTTTCCTCCCTTAAAAGGCTCCTCGACGCGGCTGGAAAAACTCGAGCGAAGGTGACCGGCTCGTTAAAAAAGTGTTCGCCGCGTGTAAATTCGGACTTTAGCAGCCACGAAAAAAAAAGAGATAAAGGTTTTAGCAGCGCGATTCTGCATTGTGCGCCTCTAAGCTTTTTACGATTCTGGCCGCGGCGTTGTGTTTGACTCTGGCAGATGTTTGGCTCGAAAAAAAAGGATTCGCACGACTTTTGCTTTCGTTATGGGAGTTTGCCGTTTGCTCTTCTCCGGAGTCTTCGTTTATAAAATCAATTTGATATAATGATTTTACCGCTGTTTTATCGAGAATTGTGATCTATTTTCAAGTTGGAAGTGTATGTCTGTAGGTTTAGATATAGTTTTTGCTGGGTTTGCCAACAAAGCTTAGCTAATAATACTGTTATCTAATTAACAATTGAAGCTCACTAATTACTTGTTAAGTCTAACAAATAGTCATCAAGAAACTTCTAGATTATATTTATTATTGCCGCGAAGACAATTATTATTTAAAACTTATGCGTTTCTTTTACAGTATAAAATGTAAATTTGTTTAGAATTGATTGATTGAAAACTGCGGTACATAATGGCATAAAAATTTGTAAATATCGTTAACTCATTTTTCAAGCGACTCTTTGCTCATGTAGGGTAAATACCGCATCATTCATTCTTATTACGGCTTGCATAACGGGAATTTATTGATCGGAGTTGAAGCCTTAAGTTATGAAATTAATTATAAGTCAACAATAATTGGAGTGAGTCAGCCGTCGAAATAAAAACAAACATATAATCGAAAAACGAATTGTCCCTTTCAGTATCAATGCTGATGTTGTAATTGAATATTCGATTAGTCTATCTAGCCGATTGGAGGTCAGTTAAAATATAATCTTTGGTTACCTCTATAACATCTCGTGCCTTCGCGGGGAAAACAAAGGACTCAAAGTCACCATTCGATACTTTGGAATCGCTAATTATTTTTAAAATCGCGGCGAACGAGCCGCTGAAAAATATGGGCAACGTGCATTTATTTATCAGTGCAAGCCGCAATGAAAACGCAAGTTCTTACGCGTACGAAGCACACCGGGCAAATGAAAACAATTATCTTTTCCATTAACATGCTTAGCTATAAAACGCAGAAAAAGTGTGCGCCTGTCTGGCCGGTGGGAAACCGAGGTAAATTTCGCTTTTTACGAGGATTATTTAGCATAAGAGCCTATAACGGGAAAGTAAGTTTTATTTTCGTATACGCGCAATGCATATTTATGACGTGTGTGCCTACATACACATTTTTTTTCCCCCCGCAGAGCGACTCGCCAAAGCGAATCGAATTCTAAAAAGAGTGTATTCGCATTGTGCGCGCGTCGTCGTCGTCGCGATGGTTATCTCGTTAGATTTCGAGGTGGTATAATTTTTTCGTACGCCAACCTCTTTTTTTTTCTCTCTCGATGCACGCGCCGAATCGGGAACGCGGATCGGACGAGCGATGACTCTCGATTCTCGTTTTTTTGTTTTTGCGACCAAAACTAACCGAAAGGCTGATCTTGATTCTCGACGGAGCGAGAGAGGTGAGTGTATAACTTTTCTAGGAAGCCGAGTCAAAGTTTTACTTCGAACCGCGGCGCGCGCAGCCTTTTTCATTCCTCCTCGTCTAAAACCGAGAGATAACAATTGAATCCCCGACCTTGGAGCGAAAAACTACTTCGCGCGTCGAAATCGATTCGCCTGCGAGCCTCGAAAACGAAAGGAATTAAAGGAGGGACCGCCGTGGAAAAAATACGAACCGACGCGGCGGCGCAGTACACATTGTGCGCTGCGCGCGCGAGATATGAGGTACGCACACGTTATGTGCTAAGGCAATCGCGCCGCGGCTCTCCGTAGCCTTGAGGCGATCTCGCGCGGCGGGCAGGCCTGTCTGTGTATATGTATAAGCTGCTCCTCGCGGCGCGGCTCGCTCCTCGCATTACAATTCGCCATTATCGAGGTCCGATTGGGAAAGAAAAGTTTCGCGCGAGGTTTTTCCGCGGCGGCTGTTTTTTTTTTCTGTTTTACCGGTGTGGAAAAGTCGAAAATTTAATGTTGGTCGGATGGCTTGACGAACGAAGGATGTATGATGTTTCTTTATTTTGGAGCTTCCCGTCTGACTTATCTTGGATATTATCTACTTTGGCGAAATTCGCCGGACGTCATCGAAGCGTATTCACGTTTTTTCTTATTAGTATAATAGACAGTCGAAATTGCCGATACCTGATGGACTTCCTTCTCGAGTAAGCTTCGAACCTTACAATTAATCAGCAGCGCTGATCATCATTTCATTGGCATTGAGCAGAATTAATATATTGATCGCTTAATCCTTTCGTCGCGCAAAGCGACTACCGTGTCTCCCTATAATGAGAGAGACGCGCGAAGAAAAATAAGCCCCGTTAATTTAATTCAGCGTGTACGAAAAATGAGCGCGAATCCCGAAGTTTCGCGGCCGCTCATTAATTACCGCCGAAATTCGGTAACGCCGAAGCACACGCCGGTGGATTATGTAAATGCACGACAAACAGCGAGAGGACAAGTCTTCGATCGGCCCGACGTGTCAATTAATAAAAGCGCTGAATTTCGTCGCGTTTTGCTTAGCCGAGCTCCGCTAATTGCCACCGCGGCGGCATTAGTTTTCGTTGCACATTTTTCTCTTTTTTTTTTGCCGTCGGATGCATCGTGCGGAATTTTTTTTTTGTTTTTCTCGTCTTGCGATTGACGGCAAACAACTCGATAAAAATTTATTGAAAACAACGTTTTTCTGCTGTTGTCAAATTGACGTAAAAACGAGCCGACTTACTAAAATTTACATCAGGTTTCGGTGGATCCGCACTTGTAACCCAAATTTTAATTGCGACCCGACACTTTTTCTTCTAAAAAATACGAATCTAAACTACATTGTTTCCCAAGAAACTCGCGATAACCAACTATTACGAAACGCGAGACCCCCAAAAAAAAAAGCACCAACAGCGACTTTCCTCAATCCTCTCCGCGCGCGAGCAAAAAGCTCGTCGCTCCCAGAGCTCTTCTCGGTCAATTAGCATTCGTTTTTCCGGCGACCGCGCTTCCTTTGACTCGCGCCGCCGCTCTGATAAATCGCGCTCGGCTTTTTATTTATTTGATGGCCGGCGGCAGGCGGCGGCGGCGTTGCCTCATCGCTCTCTCTCTCTCTCTCTCTCTCTCGCGTTTTCCGCCGCCGCCGCCGACGAATTATAATCAGCTGACGATTGACCACGTGCGCGCCGCCGCCGCAGCCGTTATCTCTCTCTCTCTCTCGAGCCTCGACTCGCGGTGTAGCTTTGCATAATATTGTAGCGCCGGAGGTATTTCGATTCTGCGCTTATCTGCGTAGTTTTCGGAGGAAGGCCGCGGGAACGCGTTTCCACGGGGGGACAGAGCCGCGAGCCTCTTTTTTTTCTAAGCGCTTCGTGGGTTCCGAGCGGCTTTGCCGTAGACGAGAGAGCAAATAGGAGGCGAACCACCAGCTGGAGCGAGAACGTTTTACTTGTACGTGCTGTGCAAATAATTCGACACTTCCTTCTGCGGAGAGTTTCGCGGAAGCTTTCGCGAGGGCTTCGAGGAGAGTCGTAAAACGCGCATCGACTCTCCGCTCCCACGAGTGGCCTCCCGAAACTATTTATTTCCCACTCTCGAGTGTGTGTATCGCGAAAGTTTTTTCTCAAACGCGCCGGAGTTGAAAAAGACCAGCTGAATAATAATTACCAACTTCGAAGCAGTGTCCGTCGATCCCGCCTCCGAGGAAGGAATCCTCTGCCCCTCTCTGCCTCTCGCAGCAAAAAGGCCTAGTCGATCGATAAACAAAGCCAGGCAGGTCTATGTGTCAGGTCTCCGCCCACGCACAATATTCTCCTCTCCGTCCTGCTCACTCCATATCACTGTTCAGAGAAGCCTTCGGGCTCGCTCGAGGCGCGATACATATATATATATTATACAGACGCAGCGACGCACGCAGCCTGTCGGCGGCGAAAACACACACAGAGGGGGGAGGGGGGGTGGGGTGGCGCGTAAGTACACGTGCTCTCTCTCTCGTGGTGGCCCTTCGATCGCGAGAGTCTCTTTCTCGCACCGCACTCCGGGGGCAATGTGAGAGAGAGAGAGAGAGAGTTGGCGGCTCGGCTGCCGGCGCGCGACTGCCGCCGATCGAGTCGCCGCGGCCTAGATCCTCCCCCCCCTCCCGCCGCGCGCCACCGGCCGGGGCTATTTTCGGAGGCTGTCGTCATTCGCGCGGCCGTTGATTCGCCGCCGCTGACGACAGTCGGAGCGAGAGATTGGCGAAGTCGCGCCGGGAGAGGCGGCGAGGATCTCCGCGCGCGGAGGGTTGGGGAGGGGGATCCGAGAAATTTCGAGGGCCCCATGAATATACAGAAGAGCGGAGGAGAGGATGTACGTCCGTTTTTTGGGATGTTTCGCTTTCGCACGAGTTTTCCGAGCGCCGAGGCGACGAAGGACTGTGCGAGGCTTGGGAAAAGGATGTTCGGACGCTTCGGCGCGCTTGCATAATTTATTTATTTTGTTTTTGATGGATTTTTCATTAGAGAGCTCTTAATTTCGCAGAAAATTTGCGGGCGGATCTGCCAAAGCAAAGATTATTAAGCGACGCGTAAACGTTTTCC
Source organism: Ormyrus labotus (assembly GCA_035582975.1). NCBI lineage: Eukaryota > Metazoa > Arthropoda > Insecta > Hymenoptera > Ormyridae > Ormyrus > Ormyrus labotus. The sequence continues at coordinate 21,305,577 of JAWWEO010000036.1, forward strand.
AAAAATAAAATTTCTTCAGAGTTATCCCCAACATATACAATAGACTGAATGTTGCATTGTCTCGAATTTTAGAATATGAATTATCGCCGCGCGCGAGAGAGCGGAATTATGTCATCTCAAAAATTACCTTTAAAGTAATCGTTGAGCAATTCGATTAGTCAACGCCGCGAGAGATCTATGATAAATTACTAATCTCGCGCGGTGGGTACTTGTAATGCGAGGTTTTCAGCTAATCATAAGCGGCACACCGGCCGCTATCTTTTTCTATACGAGTTCGTATACAAGATATTTAGACGCGGAAACTCACGTTCTAAATTTAAAACGCGCGTTCATTACTATCTAAACGCTAAATAATTATTAACCGCTCATTATTATCGCTCCCTCGGATCTACAATCAGCTTCCACCGAACGCACGATTCACCCGGTAAACCGAGGCGGAGGAAAGTCCGCGGATGTACATATTGGAAAAAGTCAAGGCGCGAAAACGCGGAACGGCAGATCGTCTTCCCTTTCGAGAAAAGCGCGCGTGGCGATTATAGACATAAATCGGGTGTAATACAGCAAAGAAAGAAATAGCCGCGCGCTCTCGCATACATTATATTCCACAAAGCCAATGATGAAAACGAAGACAACGGGGGAGAGAGAAAGCGAAAAAGCAGGTAAGTGGATATATACAGATGCGCGTCGTAATTCCCGGCTTATATTCGTCAAAACTCGAGCGTATAAAGTTCGAATATAACTAATATTTCAGCTGCATCCGTTAATAATGGGGGAGAGGATGTTTACATCTGGGGTAATAATCCGCCCGAGCGAGAGAGAGAGAGAGAGACGCACGCGGGCGAGCTTTCGACGATACATTATAACAACTATTTTCGCGCTCAAGGAAACGACGCGGCGTTTGACTTCGGCTCGACGAAGCTTTTGATCCAGAGCGATTCGGTTCGCGCGCTGCTCTCTGTTTATCGTTTCTGGCGCGTTGCATAAGCGCTTTTAAACTTTGACTTCGAAATCTATCGGACACAAGCGCGCTGTTATATATGATTTGATGTTTAGGTAAATTGCGAGTTTGAGAATTAACGTCGTCGACGGAGCTGAGCGGACGGGTTGATTGGGAATTTTAAAGTGTATATCAATTGGATTCGAGCAACGTTTGATTTTGAAAGTTTTTTAAATTATTTGGAAAAAGAATCTTATCTCGAGAATGCGATGATTAAATAAGAATATTTTGAAAGATTCGTATAATGAGAAAGAGTAAAGTATCACGTTATAAATGATATAATACATTTCAGTACTCGGTTTTAACAAGAACGAATTTACCCAAAAGATCTTTGCGAAACTGCTAATCAATCGCACAAAGCTCGCACTTGAAATTTCCATTTTACCTCACCTTTCAAATTCTCTATACATAACGACGCCGTCTATATATTCCTACCCCTTCACCGAGTCAGCCCCGCTGACTAATATATATCCCCGGTCTGCCTCCGAGCCTGAAAATTTCAATAAACCACGTCCATCACTTATTAGTGTCAAGTGTCAGAGATCAGCGGCACCGCGCGACGTTATAACGTAACGGTACGAAAATAATACTCGCGCGCCGAGCGCTAATCGAAAAGCCGTATAACCGCGCGCACCTGAATTTGATCTATACGCTCTCCGAGAAGAAGAAAAAATAACGTATTCGCGCTCGAGTACGAGCGTAAGGAATGACGCGCGTCTGGTATGCGCCTAAAGGGAGTAACCGTATGCGCGAGAGAGCGAAACAATTCGCTCGCTCTCCGCTCGCTTTGCATAAATCGAATCATCGCGCGAGAGCTGAGATGCTGCTGCTGCTGCTGCGAGAAGGAGGAGGAAACGCCGACGGAGGAGCCCTTCGGCTCGCTGATTCATTCGTTCTCCCTCGGGCCAATTAGTCCTGCTTAGTCGCGTTGTCAAAAATTCGCAAGTATCGTACAAGCCTTTCCCAATCAACGCGCATAATAAGAATTTCGACGCGGCGAGCGAGAGCGAAAAACGTTTTTTTTTTACGCGGCGGCGCATATTGTAACACTGTTTGTCGGTCTCTCTCTTTCTCTCGCGACGCCTCAAGGCTTTACGAAAGCTCTCGGTGCGGGCGCGTGCGGGAGGAATGGGCGCGTAAATTAATAGCGCGGGAGGCCGGCGCGCGATTGCAATCTGCAGCAGCAGCGAGAGCGAGCTGCGCGCACACACACGCACGCACACACGTGCGCGCGGGAGAGGCTATCCCGAGAATTTCTGCTCTCGAGAGAGTGCAATTGTTCTGTCCGCGGAGCGGCGCGCGCGAGATATATACGTGCCGAGCGTGCATAATTCGCCCCCGCGCTCTGCTATGTGTTACGTATCTTTTATTTGAGCTCGGATATGGAGATATTTTCATACCGTCTTCTTGGCGTTTCGTTGTACTTGCCGGTGGCCTGCTTGAGAATTCGTCGAACGATTCTTTTTTCTAATTGGTAGTTGGATGCTTTTCCGATAAATTAAGATTCGTTTGATAGGAGGCTTATTGATTATACATTTTTTCCTTCTTCGAGTTTCTTATTTCCTAAAATTAGGACAAGTATTTTAATTGAAATTTACTTTAAATAAATCATAATAAAGTTCTTCACGTTGAAATCGATAAAGATTAAAGCAAGTAATAAGAATAAAACGAATTTTTTACGGTACGTCTGTGTATATTCGCAGGAAGCTCTAAAGTTTTTGATGTTTCCATAAATTATAAATATTGGCGCGCTGCCACGCTATTGGTCAAAATTGCTTACGCGTGCATGTACAAGCAAGTGCAGACGATAGGCACGCAGTATGAAGAACTTTGTTTAGGTTAATTTTAGTTTTTAATATGTTTAAAGATAGTTTTAAGTACTACAAGGCAAGAAAGCCGCCACCGGATTTGAAAGATGTGATTGATATAAGAAAGATTGATAATCGATTTGTAAGTCTTTGCAATTTCTTTGCTTATTACGATTTAATAAAGTTATTGATAATTTATTTTTCTAGGTTAGAAAAGTCACTTTAGCTGCGGAAACTAGCCAAGTTGATTTGAAAACAAACTTTGGACTAAAACCTTCTAAAAACTGGAATATTTATGAATTTGTTGATATTCCTGGTAAGTTTGTAAATCTTATTAAAATTTAAATTCTTATTCCCAGACGGCAAAACTATCCCAAATGAATTCTTTTTAAGTCAATTTCTGCTTAAAAAGAATTCATTTGGAATAGTTTTGCCGTCTGGGATTAATAATAATTTTATAAAAAATATTTTTTAGGATTAATTTTAATTGAAAATCCATTCACTGTCAAAGGACAACAAGAGTGGATTTTAAGGTGTTTAAAAGATTATGCAAAAAAGCCAAATATTTTAAATATAGATGCACATGGTTTATTAACAGATGATACAACTTGGTGGAATTCTTGTTTTGGGTAAGAATATTATTAAAATTTATATCCATTATATTGCATTAAAAAACAACTAATTATACTAAAACATTTTTTAAAGAACCACACCAAATCAGGATCTATTATCTAAACTAAGATGGGCAACTCTAGGATATCATCACAACTGGGACACAAAACATTATTCCGAAGACTTAAAAACAGAAATGCCACAAGACTTGAGAGATCTTACTAATTATTTAGCAAAGATCTTAGGATTTGACCAATTCAAAGCTGAAGCTGCAATTGTTAATTATTATAGAATGAACTCTACTTTAGCTGGGCATACAGATCATTCTGAGGTATTTGTTAAAGCTCCTTTGTTTTCTATAAGTTTTGGGCAAACAGCAATTTTCCTCATTGGAGGACAAAAACAAGAAGATCCTGCTCATGCATTATTTTTGCGTAGTGGTGATATCATTATTATGTCAGGCAATTCCAGATTAAGGTATCATGGAGTGCCAAAAATCTTGTTTGATAAAGATGAACCATGGAACTCAGAAGTCATTAACAAGACAAAAAACGAAGATTGGCAAAAGGCAAAGTTCTATATATCTGAGGCTAGAATAAATCTAAATGTAAGACAGGTTCTAAAACCTGGACAGATAAGTTTGTGAAATAGTGAAATTTATGATATATTATCATATTACTGCTTGTATATATGTATCATTAATATGTACAGATATTAATTCTAAATATTTTTAAAGAATGATTTTTAATAATTTTTGTACATATTTAAAAAAAAAGAATTTATTTAAAATAAAATTGTTAATGTATAAATTTGTGTATATAATTTTAAAATTCCCGGTTTTTGTGGTTCACTTTCCGAATTCCGCCTTACCAAGTCGATATTCCGGTCAGTCAAAGTCAGCTGATCAATCTTATTCCTGTCTACTTGTGATACCAGAAAATATGTCGGGAAAGGATAAACTACCAATTTTCCCCTCTCGGGGGTGAGTATTTTGCAAATTCTGTCTTGAAAACATTAAATAAATATTTAATATAAGTCACTGAATATTTATATCAAATTATTTTCATTCAACACGTGACTTTTCCTGTCACTTTCAAGGCTAGAAAAAATGGGTGTAACCCTACTTAATAAAATCTACTATCCAATTTGCGCAAAATTTAACTTTGTCTCGTGACTATCAGATAACACAATTACAAAGTTGAAAACAAATGTTTTGATTGATAGTTTTTAGACATTAATTGATAATTTGCTGTAAAAAATTCACTCCTTCGTTTATGCATTGCACCACTATTTGACTTTCTCTAGATAAACAAAGATTTCAGAAACACTTTGTATTACAGAGCCCAAATGTTAATGAAATCTCGATTAGCTGGTGCACAAAAAGGACATGGACTTCTTAAGAAAAAAGCTGATGCTCTGCAAATGCGTTTCAGAATGATTTTAGGAAAAATCATTGAGGTAATTAAAATTTCATAGCTAATTATAATCACCTACATTGTACTACTTCCTTTTCTGGAACGTAATTACTCTTTAATATATTTTTAAATCAAAAATATGATTCATTAATCATCAATTTAAATAAACTTATTTCTTTTGATCATTAAAATGAACATTATTGTAGTAAAATATATCCAATCAAAATAAATAAGCTATATTTACTTGTGATTCATAATTTCAAAATTTTCAAATTTAATGACATCATAAAAATTAGTAAAAGTAAAAAAAGTATATTTTTTAGGGCAATTGTTTTCAGTTGATTTTTTTGTTATTCATTATTTTTATTTCATGTATTTATCAAATTAAGGTTTGCAAAATTATATTAATCTAATATGCTAATTTTATTTGTTATCTAGACCAAAACGCTTATGGGAGAAGTGATGAAGGAGGCAGCTTTTTCCTTAGCAGAAGCAAAATTCGCAACTGGTGACTTTAACCAGGTGGTTCTTCAGAATGTAACTAAAGCACAAATCAAGATCCGTTCAAAGAAAGATAATGTGGCAGGTGTCAACCTTCCAGTATTTGAATCCTATCAGGATGGCACTGATACTTATGAACTGGCTGGTCTGGCCAGAGGTGGTCAACAGTTGGCCAAGTTGAAGAAAAATTATCAAAAGGCAGTAACACTTTTGGTTGAATTGGCTTCATTGCAAACAAGTTTTGTTACCCTGGATGAAGTTATCAAAATTACAAATCGTCGTGTTAACGCCATTGAACACGTAATCATTCCAAGGATTGAAAGGACACTGGCTTACATCATTTCTGAACTGGATGAGCTTGAGAGAGAAGAGTTCTACCGCCTGAAAAAGATTCAGGACAAGAAAAAAATAGCTAAAGCCAAGGTACAGAAAATTAACCTTATAGTTTTTAAAATTATTCCAATTTTAAATCTAAAACTTAGGAAAATATATTAATAAAAAATTATTTTTAAAATTGTTAAATCGTAGGTGGAAGTTGAAAGAGCAAAAATGATTGCTGCTGGAAGAGATGATGTTAGAGGCGTTGCCAATATGCTTGACGAGGGTGACGAAGATATCTTATTTTAAGAGCTGCAATTGATAGTTTCATTTAAAAGGAAAAAATGCCGCTAAATTTATTAGTTATGATGAAAAAACTATAATGAGTCTCTGGTCGAAATTATGCATTAGCTCCCAGCTAATTTCTGTCACAGACTCGTTTTGTATTCCATCTTTTTTAAATAACTTTGAAAGTTTTTCTTAGAGAAATCGTATTGTTTTTAGTTGTATCCGATGGTATTATTTTAAACAATTGTTACAAATATTTTTAACAAGGCGCAAAGAAAACACTTTTGTGTTTAATATTAAAAAGAGATAAATGTTAAATACATTTTCTGTTTTACTTCACTCTTGCAAGAACTTGATGTTCTGATGTACATTGTAAGATAAATATCATGTGTTTAGAATTTAAAACCGTTAAATTACAATATAAATGAATTGCTCTGTATGTAAAGTTCGCAAATAAGAGAAAGTTAATATTTAACACGAGTTCCATTTATATAATACGTAACAGTATCGTATTATAAACTTTGAAAAAATCTTCCTTCAAATTCCCTTTTCACAGAATGTAACTTTAAAAAAATCGGCTAAAAATTTATTATCTTAAAATCAGTGTATTAAACATGTATTATGGATTTTAAAATTATTTTTAGTTATTTGATTTTAAAACGATTTAATAAAACTGCCAAAAAACTGGTAAACACCTAGTTTTATTTCTTTAGTATACCATTGAGACCTTTTCTTTCAAGAAAATGCATGCTATGCAATTGTAATGACTTTTAGCAAAACAAGATACTTAAGATATTTATAGAAATAATTATAAAAAGTATAATTCTAATACACCGAGATAAAGTTCCTTTAATATTTATTCAATACTTTAATGGTCTCATAAAGAATTCAATTAAGTTTTTTAATTCAAAATTCTATTAAAAAAATTTTTTAAATGTGGCTAATGAAAACAATTCAACTGATGACAAAATCATTTAAAATACACCCATTTAAAAACTAGACTAAATATCCTGTTTTGTTGGTATAGTTTTCTGATTCTAAAATTATTTAAAAAAAAACTCGAAATTCGATTCGAGACAAGTGCAAATCAGGTGGCGCGGAATTCAAACTTCGAAGCTCGTCCAGCGTCGAATGCCAAAATCTTTTCTGTCATCGATTGCACCAACACTATCTTTAAAGTCATGATTTTTGCGGTGCCAAAAAAAATCTACAAAAACACAAGTAGAAAAGCTCAAGTTGGCTTGAAACGCATATCGAAGCGCAGTCGCGCTCGAGATAAAAAAGAAGTGACGTTTCCCGTCCGTGACGTTTCCGATGGCGGAACCTTCATTTCATACAAATCAGTAATTCCCTCAATGTTCTTCCGTTCCTTTCCCTCTAGAAGACGCAAAAAGCAATTTAGCATTTTGTCTCGATCGTTGGATTTAAATCCCTTTTCATAAACTCGAAAAAAAAAACATTCGAAACAACGAACATCGACAACAACATCAGCGTTTGAAAAAAAACAAAGACAGAGAGAGACGCAGAAACAGCTGGAAAGTATAGACACCGTATACCGTCAGCCGTATCTACATACATAGGTGTGTGCGTGAGAAAGAGAGAGAGAGAGAGAGTGCAAAAGTTGGCTCTTTTATTATGCTTCGGAGGAGCGCGAGGAGCAGTGAATTGTCAAAGTGAGAGCGCAGGGAGAGACGGACACAAAAACATATACAGTGCGCACGGAATATGGCTGCCAACGAGCATCAGCAGAAAGTGAGTAGCCCGTTTTTTTTTATCAGAAATTTTGTTTCCTGTGTCCGCTGTCTCCATTTTTTCACAGAATTCCACCTACGCTTTCGCTGTTGAGAATCAAGATTCCAGCGAGACGTCGCGATTGAGAACGTAGTTCTGTGCGTCTTTGATTATCGCCTCCTTTTGTTTTCCTTCTCGATATTCGCAGCAGAAAAGGCACAGATTTCAGACGACTTTGTTTCACTTTCGATTTCAGCTCGGCATTATATCTGTGTTTTTTTCTCGACTTTGCTCATCGGGATGTTTACATCGGCAGGCGAGAAACAGCTGTCAAAGTGACAGGAATATTCGATCTTGGTGGAAACAGAATTTTCTCCTTTCTTTTTTAAAGGACGTTTGCGGAGAGCCTTTTTTCTGCTGCTTCCCGTCCGTTTCTCATTCTTTCTCCGTCTTGCTCTTTCTCGAACGGAGAGCGATCAAAATGGTTTCTTTGTCCCGTGTCGTTGCAACATTTTCCGTAACGAAATTTCGTTGGTAGAGGATTTTTCTATCCTCTCTTTGGCAGCACCTTGTTTGTTGATAACGATAATGAATTCTGTGCCCCTCTCCCCCCGATTTTTTCGTTTTTGTCAGTGAAGTATGCAAGAGATAAGTGCAGCTGGCTTTTCTTTCGCTGTTTTCCGGATAGGAAAATTAATAACGGCGCTTGAATTGACTTTTCTGGGAAATTGCATTCTTTTGATGTAATAACGTTCGCTTTTGTGCAAGTCACTTTTTGCTACCTTTTCATTGATAGTTTGGCTGAATTTTCTAGTTAAGACTTGGCTGATTTGCTTTTAAAAACATATGGCTAGTAGATAAATATTTCTACTTTTCTGATTCAGAGAGAAATGTACTTTCTAATGACTTAGATTTTTTTTATAAATATGTGGTATTGATTAAGACATAGATATTTTTACTTATGTATCTATGTATCTATCTTTTATTTATATTGGCATTTGCTACATAGTTGGGTAAAACCAAACTGAATAGATAAAACTATTATCAAGTTCTAAGATATAAAAAAGTTTATTTCAAAAAATAAATTGCTTTAATTCTATTTAATATGTAAGCTTTACTCCATATGTCATCATAATTGACTAAAAGATCAATTTTCATGAAGAAAAATAAATACTTTTTTTAATGTACTTCAGTATTTTAATTTAATGAGTCATGATTTGTGGGTCATTTCAGTATGTGACTATTTATTCATTTGTAATTGAGTGTATCAAAGTGACTTGATATTGCCACTGTAAATTTACATAATCATTTTAATTATTAATAATTATTAACAATATTTAAATCTTTTATTTTTTATTTATTATTTTTTTATTGAAAATATTAAAGTTTATAATTTAATCAAAAGTATAAAAATGTTTTGACATTAAATAGTAAAAATTAATGGTAAAACAATGGTACTCACTACTTTTTTTTTATTCTAATGACTGAAGGACTAAATATGAGACCATTCTGAAGAATACAAAATATTGCTGTCTCAAACTGTTTATGAAATTTGATACAGGAGGAAGAGGATGGACATGAACCGGCTCACCATGCAAGAAGGCCGATGAATGCTTTTCTTATCTTTTGTAAGCGACATAGAGCTGCTGTTCGTGCTGGCTTTCCACATTTAGAGAATCGAGCTGTCACAAAGGTCCTAGGAGAATGGTGGGCTATGCTCTCCTCGGAACAGAAGAAAGCATACAAAAATTTAGCTCAGGAGGTATATAATGTTAACATTTTTGATTTTACTTTTAATTCACTGCAAGTATATATTTTCTCTGCACTTGTAGTGATGATTGAACTGTAGAAATATATTTTTTTGGGCTAAATTATAATATTTCTAAGTTGAATATTGTATTTAGTTAGTAAATCTTGCAATAAAATTTGCACTTTTATCAATAGCTTGTTTATTAAACATTAAAATGGCTGTGAACTTGTAAAGTAGGTTTTTCCATACATTCTAACAAAATAGGATCTATTTTTTGTAGCCACTAATAGAGACACATTTAAAAAATTAGTTACATTACATGCCCTGAATATAATATATATTTGTTACAATTTAGTGAAACTCTCATATATTTTCTGATAATATTTTCAAAAAATTTTAAATGAAAATTTAATAAAAATTTATAAAAATTAATGAAAATTTAAAAAAAATTTATTTACTAATAATCTGTAACATTTTTTTTATCAATATCAGTATAAAACCAAGAAATAAAAAATGCTGATAAGTTAGAAAACTGTGTTTCAACTTCCTTTCCTAATTTTATATACAACAAGTAAAAACTGGAGACACAGTAAATAAAGATAAGTTTATCTGTTTAGAGAGTGTTCATTAAATTTTTTTATTTTATTGTAGCAAGAACTATATTATAAAAATGTTTTTGTAATTATTATTTTAGTATTTACTTATTACTTAAGTTATTTGTATAAATTTAATATAATTGAAAATGTAGATAATTTAGTTTTTTTTGAACTACAAAAAAATTTTGAGGTAAAATATGTATGACTATCTATTCTTCTCATGTTTATTGCATTTTATTTTTATATAATTTCTAAATAATATGAATTTTTTCCAGTACAAAGATGCATTTTTACATGCCAATCCAGACTTCAAATGGTACAAATTACCAGCGCCTCCACTTCGTACATTAAATACAAGACCAACAAATAAAAAAACAGACATGCAGTCTGATAATGGATCAGACATAATCAAAAGTGATTATCTTACTTCAAATTTAATCAAATTGGAAGAGGAGGATTCAATACAACCAGGAAAGCTGGCTGACGAATCTCAAATTGGAGGATTAAGCTCTTTATTTACCCCTCAGAAAGCACACTTACAAGATTTCCAATCCACAAATAATGCTATGTCAGAGGATGAAAATATAGATAATCCTGAAGTTCCAAAACCACCTAAGAAGAGATACACAGAATTGCCAATTTTACAGGAGACAAAAGAAGATTGTAAAGCTGATTTATTTGGAGATAAAAAGAAGAGGCCAGAGTCAAATAATAATAATCATCACCTTATGGTAAAAACAAAATAATGTAAATTTTTAATATTTAATTACATGCAAATTGTAATAGTTGATCTTAACATATATAGAATGAGGACGATGAAAGTGAAGGAAATCAAACTTATATTGAAGATGGTTCGGTTGAAGATGCCGCATTTCGCAATGAAAGAAGTTGCAAAGGCTTACGTTATCAGAAATTCTTTGCTGAACAGTTAACTACTACTCATAACGTAAAACAACGTCGAATCTCTGGTTTACCAAAGTATGTAAAGTATTTTATATTCCTATTCTAGATTTATTGCATTGCAATAACATATATTTTTTTAGCATTGATCACAGTAGAGAAAGAAGAAATTCTATTTCTTCAAACGTCAGTGAAAAAACGGACTCCTTGAGTAGTGAAGGCACTAGTTCTCGGGGTGATTTGGAACATCTTGTAGAAGGGTACATAAATTTCATTCATTTATTTTAATCCTTTGAATTAATAAATTTTAAAATAAATACATTTTCATTTTATAAATGTTAATTTAATAAAAAAAATTAACTTTATATTTTTGTTGTTTTGCAAAATATTTGTAATAGTAATGATTGAATTTTTAAAAGTATTAAGGTATTTGAGAATAGTATTGTTAAAATTACGAAAAAATTAATTTACTATACTTTATGGTTCAGGGCTGAGGGTAATTTGGAAGCTTCAAAACCCGAAGATACTGAGACTGAAGGGGCTGAAGGAAATATCACATGGATGGCGCGGAAAAGGTTTAAGGCTGAGTAAGTCTTTTAATTAATTCAATTTCAATAATTTAATAAAGAATAGAAAGATATCTTTAAAACAAATACCCTTAATAGTTTTAAGTAATTTAAAACTGGATAAAGAGCAAAACGTAACATTTTTCGGGTTTCTCAATTTGTTACAATATTTAAAAACACTTTTTTCGAAATTTTAATCGTTACGTTTCAATGATTTAGGGATTTCAATTTGGAAAAAAAGATTGAAGCTTTGCCTTCTTTGAGCTTAGAAGAATTTCAAGCTATGAAAAAACAGCAACGAACGAAAAAGAAGAAGATTTTTCAAAAAGTTGGTGGCCCTTCAAAAAGACAACGTGACAGTTCCCCAGAACAGTCAGAAAGCAAATTGGAAATGCAAAAGGAAACAGATAAGCTATTAGTCGGAAGCCAAAAGAGGAAAGCGCGGAAACAAAGCATTACAAGAAATACAATAATAGTTGATTCACCGATTATTAATGAACAACAACAACCTAATAAAGGTAATTTCGATATTCAATTTCTAAAGTATTGAGTATTATTTGATGTAAATAAACAAAATATTTTTAGCATGGTGTGCATCTCCGGATCTTGAAGCACTGGCTTGCTTAGCAGCAGTTGCTGCTAATCGTACGAAGTTAACCAAGTCGTAAGAGATTTTTTAATGATTTTCCGTTTCTCCAAATCTGGTGCTAAAAAGCGTATGAAACGGATTTCGATTTTTACCTTTCTTCTCATTAAAAAAAATTCTCGCTACCGATTATAAACGTCACGGTTCGTACTTTCATTACAATGCTAGCGTTATATATAAATATATATAATTACTTTTATATATTTAATATTCACTCGATGTTTAAAGAAAGGCGAGTTTCTAATAATTAGGTAAGAACAGAAAAACAGTGGAAAATACATACAAAGACTTCCGTAATAGAGAAAGTAAACGAGGGGGTTTTCAAGCACGAATGCACCATTTGGTTCAGCCTGGTGTATATGTACATAAAAGTAATAGGTGCAGTATTATGAATTTTTTTGTTCGTTAGTTCTTTTATTTTGTCAACGAATATACGGTTATATAATCAAAATGTATAGACTTAACTGCATGCAGATTTGTACGTACAGATAAAAAGTGTGCCTTGTTCATAAATTCGCGCACACGAATGATTTTTTTAATTTATAACATTATTTTTTATGCATGAAAAATTGAATTTTAAGACGTTTTAAGTTATAATTATATATAAAGTGAGAAGAGGGCAAAGAATACTGCAAACCTATGTTTTACAAACGAAACTTGAAAAAATTTTTAGTGTAACTAGTGTTATTAGAATGTTATTATTAAAAATTGTTGTTGATGGTTTATTTCTTTTTCCATGATCTTCTCGCTGTTGAACTTTAATTTAATTTTATATTTAAAAATTTTCATTATACAAATAACACAAAAATCGTACACGTGCGCTTGAAATTATGAACAATTTACGATTATTTTATACCAAGCAGAAGTTGTGAAGTAAAGGAGTCGAGGATCTTTTTATAAAATAGAATTATTGATTGGAGCTCTAACGAAACATAACTTAAGTGCTTAAAAACTGAAAGAAGTTTATTGAAACATGGACCAAAACTTAGAGAAGGAATTATTTATGTACATGAAAATGACATAAAACTTTGCCTATAATAATGAGTGAAAGCTCGAATCTTACGGAATAAAAACTTTTATTTTTGTAATAAACTTAAATTATTTTCATTGCCTTTTACAAAAAATTTAAAAAAGCATGTTAAATTCTACTAAGAAGGCAATAATTTTAAGATAATCAATTTTAATAAAATTTTGGAGAAACGTAATTATGTGAGTGGAATACAAAAAACTTTTGTACTGTGCATAAATTTTAGAGTGTAACATAAATAAAAGTTTTACTCGTGTAGGGTACTAGACTTGCCTTAGAAAACTCTTGACTATATTTGCTCCGATCGATGATTCTAAATGCAGAGAGATGATAGACTCGCGTTGACAAAAAATTAAGGCCACTAATAAATAAGTGTAAATGTATATTTATAATATTTATATAGCTTAAATGTATCTAATACAATATATCGTAACAAGACGAAGGATTTTTGTGTCTGTCGTATTCAGAAAATGGCGAAAGTAAGAGACTTGTCTGTGATGATTTTTGGCTAAAGGAATTTTTAATGTTTTATATTTTTCTATATTGACACTGACTCTTTGATTTCGTTGAACGAAAAGATAAGATTCGAAGGTTTGTTCTTTATTAATATCTGGTCATTTAACCAGCAAAGCTTGCTAGTTAAATTAAAAGAAAAAGTTTTTCTTTATTTATCACCGACCTTTTACGGGTGAAACAATATTTTAGATAGATATTTATTACGAAGATCGAAACTTAAAATAACGGTGGGTAGAGTAATTTTTTCAAAAATTTATACTGAATAATCACGCAGTAAAAATTCACCAGTCTCCATTAATAGAATTTTATCACCGTACTGTATTTATTTTTTATACACTGTTTCAGTGGGCTCTAATAGTTACTAAACGCAGAATAAGCAAAGGTTCCAATGAATGTTTTTGTTTCAACCGAGTCGGTAAAAATTGAACATAGTTCAATATCAGCTGTTTACTTCTGACGCATACATGGGCAATAAGTTTTTGTAAGACTGTAAATAGTACAATACTAGGGGAGTATAATTGCGGTGAAAATACAAAATAAATAAAGAAAAATGTGGATTTCTTTTAAAAAAGCTAACAAGTAATAAGGTTTATGCTGACCGTTTGTGTTACGATTTGTCCGCCAGAGATTGTATGCATGTAACGGATTATACTTCAAACGTGCCTTGTTGAGATACACCGGGGAGCGATCATTGCGATAATTACGAGGATGATAAACTTTTTGCAAAATTGTTTTTGCAAACTATATATACAAATTTTTGCTTCCTCCATTCAGGCGTCAGTCGACGATGAATGTTTTTTTGGTGAAACTTTTTCTCAGAGAGTTTTTACAAAAGATTTAACTATATTTGACACAATTGTAAATGTAAACTATATTTGACTCGTGAAGAAAAACAAAATCAGTAGGTTTATCTGACCACGATTGTATAATGACTATATTAGTGGAGTTTTTTCGGATTTTACTGCACAAAGTGTGTATTAGCTTTAAAAACAATGTAATTTACACAAAACATGCAATAGAATAATATATATTATATATAAATATAAATATGTATACACACATGCTTGTAACATATTGTATAATGTTTATATCAACAATAAAGGTATGATATTTTGATGTAAAAATGTGTAGTACTTCCATAACGAAAAATTATTACTTTGTTGTACCCTTTCATTTATTATTTAAACTGAACTGTAATTGTTGAAAATCGTCAAAAATGTAAAAGTAGATTTTTTTTTATATAATTAATAGGTATAGCAGATTAGGCTACTGTTATTAAAAAATGAAAGTATCAAATCCGCAGCTATCTGAAGCTTTAAATGTTAAAAATCTAAGAATTTGAAAAGTGAGGATCAAGGGTTTAAAAAGTAAAAAAGATTTAAAAATTAAATTTATATTTATGTAAAAACAAGAATTCTTATTTGTCGAATTCATAATTAAAAATTATATTTAACAATTTCATTAAGATTTAATCCTACAAAATAGGATTAGCATAAATTTCTTTAAAATTTCCTTTGAAAAGCTCGCAATCTGAACCAACCGCGATTTACAAAATTATATATTATAGCTTTATAAAACGAAGATCTCGATTAGAAATTATCTCTTTATTTGCGTCGAAGGTTCATCGGTCATAATGGTACTAAGCGTGCTCGCGAGCAGCGGCGACAAAGCGTCAATCTGTTCCTTCAGCTCGTCTTTGTTAAACTGTTTCCTATTCTCGACCAAGCAGTCCATCGCCTTGATTTTCAAATCGCCAAAGTCGAACAGATCCGCCACCGCCAGGTAGCTCATGACGTTCTCAGGGCAAACGTTGCCGGCCAGCGCCGTTGCACAATGTCCTCGCAGGCCGCTGACTTCGTACTTATCCGCGGCGAAGAGCAGATCCATGACGACGCTGTCGATGTTCTCCACCCTCTCGGCGTAGATGAATCTGAGCAGCTCCTTGACCACCTCAGAGGTGAAGTCCGTTATCCTGATGACGTTCTCGACGCTCTCGCACATTCCGTGGGAGAACATCGCGGCGAAGACGCGGCTGCGGCTCGCCAGGATGCACTTGTGCACCTTGAACTCCTTGCCGTCGACGACGATCTTGAGGTCGCTGTACTCCTCGCTCAGGAACAGATTCTCGAAGTCGATCGCACGCGCGGTCACGTACCTACAGTTCTGCTCGAGGCTCCGCTGCGGGCCGAGGCTCGTCTCCAGGAGCACGTCCCTCAGGGTGATCTTGCAGCGGACGGTGACGTCGCCGCCGAAGATGTTCTCGTAGACGTAGTCGGGACGGAGGGAGTGAAAGTAGAAGTCGACGCCGTTCTTCTGGGTACGATGGAAGTCGCTGGTGTGCCTGCTGGCCTCGACCCAGTGGGGTCCGATGATCGCGACGTTGACGGTGACGTTGAGCGTGTCGTCGAACTCGCAGTGGAGATTGGCGGTGAGGGTGAGCTCGTGCGCGGCGGTGGGACCGCGCGGGTAAAGTTTCAGGCGCCACTCGAGCGCGCCGCAGCGCGAGTAGGTGAAGAGGCTCGGGGACTCGATGCAGTCGGGCGGCTTGTGCACGACGCCCGAGAAGTTACCCACGTACCAGATGAACGCGTAAGTCCTCTTCACGGTGTGCTTCTCCGAGATGTCGACGGAGGAGACCGAGTTGCTGATTCTGACCTGCTTCCTTTGCGCGTCGCTTTCTTCGTTGTCCTCTGGAGCACGCGAGTACTGGTCCTCCGCATCTTCCTGAGCTCGCTGCTCGTCCATGACAAGCTTGGTGTTTGTACTGAAAAAAGCTCGGTGTTTCACGTGGTTTTCTCGGCAGGTGTATTGTTGCAAGCGGGCCTGCTCACCTGCTACCGTTAGTTTTTTTCCAGTTTACAACATTGGAATTTACAATCTCTGTCGTTTGAAATTGAAAGCTTTTCTTGATTGCTTCCAAGTTACAACGAAGGGACTGAATCTGTCTCGTTTCTTTTATTTTCAGCCGAGGTTAAGATGTTTAATAATTTTGTTGAAACAACGCTATTTTTAAAATAAATTTAATTCGAATTCTCAGTAATTTCGTGCAATTTATATTAATTATCCCATTATTATTTAAATTTTTCATATACTTTTAAAAATTTTGCACAAACACAATAACTTATTATTATTAATTTAAATTCATACTTAGAAAAATGCATGCTTATGAATAGAATTCAAGAAGGTACGCAAAAGCATTATTAGTCTGGTATTTACTTTCCACCAGGACATTGTATATGACAAAATTGCAGCCTCGGGTGGAATCGGGGCGGCATTGCAATACGTAATGAATGGAACATGTATAAAACTAAAGTAAAGTGTATATTTTGCGCTAAAAAAGAAATACTGCTCCTGCGGAAAAGAAACGATAAAATTTATAAATTTAAATCGTAAAATAGTGCAGATACACACATAAAGATCGAACGTTAAAATTTATGGTTTTTTTAATAAGTTTTTACAAGTTCCTTTCAAAAGAGACGTACATTAATCAAAAGTCGGTTGAAAAAATTTTCTGAAAAATTTTACCAAGCGGTATTATGCAGCAAACTCGATAAGAGAATGCACTGAAAAGTTTCCGACAATTATCACTAAGATTGAAAGTTTTTTTTATGAGATAGTGAAATGATGCCAGCCAGAGAGTCATAAGGTCATAACTTTCTTTTTCACTTCAAAAGGCCAAGCCAAATCCAACTAAAAAAAAAAAAATAAAAATAGAAAATAAAATTTGTTAAAATTATTTCAGATTATTTGTTAAAATTATAGTTCAGATTAATAAAAGTAAATGCTTAATTATTTATGCAAGTTTAATTTAAGTAAAGCTAATTAATCTTTGAAATCGAAAATATCGCGTCCTCGGGAGTAAAAAATCGTTTTACCGCTCAATAAAATTGTAGACTGTAGAGGGAGTGAGACGAACATAACCCTAAAAAAAGAGCGAGACGGAGCGAACACTCGGCGCTCTCGTATATACAGGTCGTATAAATAATCGCGCTTGGCGCGCGAGAATCGCGTCGGCGGTTCTTCTATTTCCTTGCAAGTAATTTCGTGAGGTGAAACTGCGCCAGTTACTAATAGTTGTCGTCTTGATGCCATGAGGAACGAGGCAGTATCATCATCCAGAAATCGTCTGCAGCCGCCGTCGCCGTGTGACAGTAGGCTGCTGCAGCTCCAGGATTATCTAATATAACAGCACGATCGATAGGGACTTTTCCTCTTTGCCCAAGAGGGAGTAATCGGGCTCACTAGGAGGTTTTGCCAAGGTCGGGACGATTCAAAGTCAGTGAGAGCTGCTAAAATCTTGAAGATGGAGGTTAGGATGGCACACTTCGTTTACTTAATTACAAGCTTGTTTTGCGCTATTTGGCGTTATTTTACTTGAAAACTGTTTTTTTTTAAAAGCTTTTGTACGTTTACATAAGGGGTTTTAGGTTTTATGGGATTACAAAAAAGTTTTGAGAGATTAGGGGGGTGACTCGTCAAGTGGTGTTGACAAGTCTGCGGAGAGCCTTTTCAGTGCATCCTTTGCAGTACAGTTTAAGTGTACAATGGTTGTTTTTATAGAAGTAAGAGTATTTTAAAATTTTTATCATAATCAAAATAGTATGCAACATGATGATACTTTTTTGTAATTATGTACCGTTTATAGTTTTTATTGCTAAGAGTTTGTATTTCGTATTCTTTAATTTATAGATTGAGCCTAAGGTATTTGATCGTTTAAAAAATATTCTTAAGTTTAAATAAAAATAAATGTATTTTAATAAAATTTTTCAATATTAATTTTTCATAAACTCAAAACAAAATTATCGTCAAATTTTTAATATTTTATATGTTGACCTATATACAAAAAGTAATATATTTTTTTTACATAGATCGATGAGTGCTCTATCAATGGTGACTCTGGGGCTGAAGAAGATGAGGATGAGGAATTGTCACATGGATCTGCTACTGAAAGTTCTAGCAATAGCAGTGAGAGTAGCACCACTACTGACAGTGGAGAAGAAAGTGCAGATGAACAAGCTACAAGTACCTCAGAGAGTCATACTTCAGTGGATGAAGATGAAGAAGAAAATGAAACAGTTGAACACCCAGAGGAGGAAAGTATCTTGCTCTTTATACGTTTAAGTTCTTGTATTTATAGGTTTTTAATGTATTTATTTGCTTATAGAGGTGGGAAATGTGTGTCGCTGGTGGATCAAAAGTCAAACTGCCTCAAGATTTGTGTGAACACGCATCTATTTTTAAGGAAATGTTAGATTATCCAAGATTTTGGGATGAATGTTTAAGTGAAAGTCAAAAGGAATCTTTATATAGTTTCTTGCCAACTTTTCCAAAAGACTGCAATATTGAAGCTGAATTAGATAAAACTCTGGACATGCTTTTTCAAAAAGAGCTTCATAGGTACGTAAGACATTAGTTAAATTGAAAAAATATCAACTGTATTAATTTTGCAAACTTTTTTTTTAGATTTGGTGTTTCCCCTTTAGATGATTTTCACAAACACCTGTCTGCAGGACATTTCAGACCAGATATTAAGAGAATGCGTACTTTAGTTAAGAAAGCTCAAAGAAGAAAATTTATCTTTGAAGAGCGAAAGCGTACCTATGAACTTGCAGGTGATCTTCTTAAATCAAGAGAAAACCTCTTAACAGGTGCATACAAGCAAGGCTTTAGTCAGCCTTCTCATCGTCCCATATCGAAATTACAATGGAGGAAACCAAAGCCTGCCTTAGGTGATTACTAATAAATAATACATTTAAAAAAATTTGTTTAATATTATCTTTCTTATATTCTAATGTAAATCAAATTAAAACTCTTACAGTCGAAGAGCGTACGCAACTGCGGTATACGGAGGAGCTCAGTGCAATAAACGCTGAGCTGGGGGCAAGTTCTCGATTGGTACCGTCGGATTCAGAATCCGAAGATGATGACGGCAGCAGCAATTGTTTGTTGACACCTGCGCAAGCTAGCACAGGTGGAAAACTTCAACAACAAATGCAATTGCTTCAACAGCAACAACGAAGAAAGAAACGAGCAGCACTTGTTGCTCAGCAGCAGCAACAGTCTGTACCTACTCGGGCCATGCATTTATCGTGCGTTATCTTCAATAATATTAAAAAGATTTATAATTTACTTAAAAAATTAAAATTAAATTTGATTATTTTGCAGTCCTGATGACGATGCAATAAGGCCTGTATATTCAACGCTTCAAAGAGTTGGAGCTGAGTGCGGTACCGTAGGTCCAACTTTGACTGCTCATACATTGAGGCCAGAGCTGAATGACGATTCGTATAAATCAATGCTTATTGCGCACAAAAAAAGGAGAGCTCGAAAAGATGTAAATTTTCATATGATTGCACACTTAACATTAAGGATAATCTCGATTTGACTGAGTTCACTGATATTTAATATTTTTTCTATTCTGCAGGCTCATCCAGAACTCAATACACAAGGCATATCGTTTTCGGACCTAATGCAACGCGCGCAAATGGGTCAGAAACATAAACTATCATTATCACCCCGAGTGCCTACATCAAAAAAACGACTGAAAATGGAACCACAACCAATTCCTCCAGTGCCGCCTATAAAGATAAGCACAACACCAGTAAAGCTTGAGAGTGACGCCACCAGCCACACAAGCGGGGACTATTCTCTTCAAAGCGTTGACGAGCTAAAACACAACGTAATTGAACAGCCTGATCAGAAACCTCCAGAATGTCTTCTCGCGAACGAGCATTTGGTGAAGCATGAACCTATTGAACTTATGGAACAAAAGTACGAGATTGAACCACCTGCTGATCAACCACCACCGACTTTGATGGATGAAGAGCATGAACCTGAATCTGATCCAATAACCAATGATATTCCATCCCCAATTACGTCAATGGATATTAAAGAAGAGATTGAGGATATGGATTATCAGACGGAAATAAAAGTTGAAAATAACTTATTGGTAAACGAAGAAATTCCAGTTTCTGTATCGATACCTGCAGAAGTCGAAGAAGAAATTGATAAAAAGGAATTAGATTTGGATAGTATAGACATGATGCAGCTTCCGATTCAATTGGATGACGGTATTGATATACTGGCTGACGTAAAGTAAGTAATTTATTTATAATGTAAATACAGATTATTACTGCCGATTCATTTTTATTTATTAATTTATTCATTATTGCGTAGGTGTGAGGAAGATAATGTTATTACAATACCGGATAAAATCATCTCAGACTCTATAGTCGAGGATATTGTGATGAATGGTGATGAACTAATGCAAGAGACTCACACGTGTTTCTTCTCATTAATAAGGGACGCTTTCTTATCAAAAGGAGAGTATCGAATGAACAGGAATGAAATGAGAGATGCTGTTATTCTGTGGCAAGATAATCCAATATCTCCTTTAAATGATTGGTAGATACATATTTATAATTTTCATTTTTATTTGAATTTGAATTTTTTGTTACTTATTTCAATAAATTGTATTACAGGTATTCTTTTGTCCCTTCTTGGCCTGCTCTTGTACCATTAGCGTTAGGTTTTCTTGCCGGGGAAGTGGTTTATCCACAAGATCAACTTTTAGACGGTGATCAAGAACTAGTACCTTACCTCGAAAACAAAGGTCGGGGTGTTTATGCTTGGATCGGTGCTGGACGAGATTCCGACTCGCGGCTATCAATGCTGTGTACTAAATTCTTATTGTATAAGTAAGAGCTAGAAGTTTATTTCAATTTATCATTCATTTTGTTTTTTTCGATTTTATTAATAAAAATGTTTTTAGGGATTCGCTAATTCCTCCAAAACCATCCATGCCAGCAACAAATGTCTCTTTAAAACAATCGCATTCGCAACAACAGCAGGCAAGTTTAGTGAGTGTAAACAACCTTGACACAGTGGGAGTACAGTCTATGGATACCGCAATAGTGTCAACGGACAGCAATGCTGTGGTGGATGGTGTATCGGCAAGCTCGCCGGAGTGGGAGCCGCCAAAAGCTTTGTACCCTACAGACTGGAAGGTTAGACCGTCCACAGCTGAAGAACGTGAAGAATTCCGCAGGCAGGAACGCATGCGGTACGCAGCACCGCATAAGGCTTTTACCTACAGAATGCATGGGTATTCGTCAGTTGTTGGACCTGTTAAAGGAATATACCAACACAATGCTGGTAAGGGGTCTATCCATTTATTTATGACTTATTTTTGTCATTTAAAAAACTGCATAATGAATTTAAATATACATTTTACATTATATTTTTAGGGTCAGGTTTGACAAAGGCTCGTGGTCATTCATTGCTTGTTCCGGATAGACCCAACTTTGTAACAATTTTAGCGTTGGTGCGTGATGCGACTGCTCGGTTACCTAATGGTGAAGGTACACGAGCTGACATTTGTCAATTGCTTAAAGATTCTCAATATATCCAAGAGGATATTTTCACTAACGATAAGGAAGGCAATTTAAACTCTGTTGTCTCTGGAGCACTTGATAGGCTGCACTACGAGAATGACCCTTGCGTCAGATACTATCCTAAAAGAAAGGAATGGTTATATTTGCATCGCGCTCGATCAGAGTCAGAATTTGGTAGGATTGCAAAAGGAAATAAGTTATTAATATGCATCAAACATTTTTTTTTACATATGGTTGTTGTTTTCTTTTTAGAAATGTATCACCAACAACTTCAGGGTGTGCCTAAGAATAAAAAGAGTTCTAGTGGCGCATCGAGAAATAAGAATCTGCAAGCATCAAGTAAAGTGTTAAATTCAAATACAAAAGAACAAGCTACGACAATCGTCAAAGAACCAGTAACAAAAAAAGAGAAGAAAAGTTCTAATCAGTCAGCTCCAACTATTTCTAGGTAAAGAAAATTTCTTTAAAAAATTAGAATGTCAAATATGTAATAAATAAAAATAACTAACTTTTTTTCAAAACGTTTCTTTATAGGAAAGAATTACCAAAAAAGCAAGAAGAGAAAATTATGAACGTAGTGGACCAATCTGTTTCAACAACCGATCAACTTACATCAGTTTTATCACCGCAGCAACAACAGCAATCGCAACAGGTAACTGCGTTGTCTTCGCTTTCGCACCACTCGGCATCAACGTCGTCGATTAACATGAGCTTGCCGAATGCTAATTTGACGCCAACAATAGTGAGTGTTGTGACAACTGCTTCGGCAACGAGTAGTGTTGCTGCTCAGACGATACTTAGCACAAGTGCTCCTGCCACCACCACTTCGGTTTTATCTTCCATTTCCTCAATGCCTGTCATTGAAAAAGAGTGTCCGGTAACAGTCATTTCAACAGTTGTGGAACCTAAACCCCAGTTAACGATGAGTGTGGCAAGAGGTACGCAATTATTTATTAAATATTAATTTTGTTTTTAATCAAAATTTTATTTTCTCAATTTTAGAATTATCTACTATGACGAATTTAACATCGACAATTACAGGTACATCAACCATGAAAAAGGTTACTAACGTAAATATGAAACCTGTGGCAGTGGTGAAATCAAGTGGGACGCAAAGCCTTTTGCAGTCGAATCAGCAGCATTTCCCACATCAGCAGATTCAGGTTTCAACTTCTGCTGGTTTGCAAACAATTCGATTATCGGGTCACTCGGTGTTGCAATCGGCACAGCCAGTTTCAACGTCAACGACAAGCGTCGCCACGATTTTCCCTAGTTCTGCTGGTAAAACTGTGTTAAGTCAAGGTCAGCAGCAAACGGTGTTAAACACGCAGGCCGGTAAAAGCATATTGCAAACTTCGAATCTTAAGCAGCAACAGACGCAACAGCAGCATGTACTGCCAGGAAAGACGTTGCTGGCTTCACAAATCAAATTAGGTATGATTTTTATTTTAACGTCAAATTAACATTCTAAAAAATTAAGTTATTATTAAAAAAATATTTTCATTTAAAACAGTGAGTTCTGGTCAAATAAAGTCACTTTTAACGGGCCATGGATTACAAGGTCAGACGATTTTTATTAAACAGTCGCCTGCGGCTTCAACGTCGCAAGCGGCAGGTCAGGCGGGTCAAGCGACTGCTCAGGTGCAGCAACGAATGGCTGTAGCAACTCCGCAGCAGCAGACTTTACAAGGCGCAGGCATGCAAAGAATAATTGCACAAATCGGTGGAAAACCGATTGCTGTGCAAATTCAACAATCTCCTCAGCAACAACAACAACCGCAGCAGCAACAAAAAGTTTTGGCTAAGGTGCTTACCAATACCGCTACGGGCCAGCTCATTTCTGTTGAGAGTCTGCTGGCACAGAAGGGATTGAAACTCGCAACAACTACTGCGCATGCTAATCAGCTGGCTAGGCAGGGTAACAAAGTTATTCAGACGCAATATCAGGTAAATTATTCATAATATATTCATTTTTTATAGAAAAATAAAGGAATTGCTACGATTTCATTTAAACTGTGATTTTACTTTGTGATTGATTTATATTTTAATTTATTTTTAGGTCGTCACGCAAGCTCAAACTTCTGCTGGTCAGCCTAAAATAATCGTCAGTTCTCAATCACCTCAAAGTCAGGCGTCTGGTCAGTCTCAGCAATCTGCGCAGCAAACAGTGCGAATGGTCACAGCTCAATTAGCTGGCAAGCCCATCGTCCTAGCAAGTAGTGGAGGAGCTAAAAGCGTCGGTGTCAATGTTGCTACCGGTGGAAATGTTGTCATTGGCAAGCAAGCTACTGCTGGCCAGCAATCGGGTCAACAGCAGCAGCCAATCATTCTGCCGAGCCAACTGCTGAATATCAAGACTCTTCATGGTCTAAAGGTTATACCAACTGCAGGTTTAAAGACGACGGGAGCAGCAGTCTATGCTAGAGTTATTGCTCCTACTACAAGCCAAGCTGCGAATGTAGTCGTGCAGCAGCAGCAACAACAATCCCAGCAACAACAAACCACGCAGCAACAGCAATTGCAACAGTTGCAAAATGCAAGGAATAGTCCCTTTAGTGGATCGCAGTGATAGCAAGCTAAATTATTTTTGGATTTGTTCTGTTGTTAAATTGTTGACGAAGTGTGCTTTGGAGTGATGGATCGTAATGAGGCAATGGTGGTATTCTGAGAAAAGAGCCTGAGTGCTTATTTTTGGTTATGTAAATAAAATACTAGCTTTCAAAATATTAACTTTTATACTAATTCATAGTGAAAACTGAAGATTCACATGTTCTGAAAGTCTTGGCAATTTAAAGAAATAAATGATGATCTATCTTTACCTTAACTTGATTGAAATAAAGTTTAATAAAAGACAATAATAATAATTAACAGAAAAAATTTGTTTAATTTAAACTCACTAAACTTGTTTTTTTAATTAGTGAAAAGGATACATCTTTGCAAGACATTGTTCAAAGATAGATTTTCATTTAAAATGAAATGCTAAGATTTTTAAAAATGTTTGCGTCTTGGTAATTTTTTCAAGAGCAATAATAAATGTAACTTTGTCTGAATGATTATGCAACAGATTATCTTTTCTCAGTTTGATAAATCATCAAAGATCTCATGCTATGTTTATATAAAGAATATATAATACCAAAACTTCGCGAGTGCAACATAGAATACTTCGTCAGCACAGACAACAAAAAAGTTTTTAGTGTAAATAGAAAATTTATGCTAAGTATTTCCGATGAACTGCAATAATTATCTATGTTTTTTAAATTTACGCGCAGTGTCGGTGTGTAGTGTTGATGGTGACTGTTTTGTGCAAAGGATTGAGCGCATATACGTATGAATTTCTAGAATCTACTTAGGACGTACGCAAAGGACTTGACTCACCAAAAGTCCAAAACAGTGTTTAATAATTAATTCTATGAATAAAAGAGTTAAAATGATTAGTTTCAATTTAAAAAAAATACATTTGTGACGGTGTTTCCTTGGTACCTCATTTCTTGTATAAAATTCAAGAAAATCAAAACATCTTTCGATGTATACGTAATGCTTCTTATTTTCTTTGTTATTTTGAAAATGATTGATATTGTCAATGAAATAATTTAAAGAAAATAAGAGAAATTCTTGTGGATTAATAATAAGTCTTAGAAAAGTAGGATTTACCGTAGGAGAGAAAAATGTAGAAAACAAGATGAGATTTTTATCTGTGAATTACCTTTTGATACTTTTATTGCATCAGTAAATATTGGTTTTATTCGACAAAAATGTGTAAATAATTTTTATTCCGTTTAAATTATTTTTAGCCTATCAAACGAACAATCACGTTGTACAGAAAATTCAATTACGCATTAATTTATTTAACTAATTGTATAAAAAAGAAAAAATAATATTCTGAAATATTGTAAAATTTTTATTTCCTTCACACTTATTTATTACTCGTAATTCTTGTAAATTTTTTGTAATGCTGAGAACATTACAACGGTTTAAATAATAGTTTATCGAGAGTGTGTACGATGGAAAATGCTAAACTGAAAGTATGTGATTATTTACAGATGCTCTCGGGTACAAAGAAACTGTTAGGAATACATTTTAAATACAAAGGCACTCGCATTTGAGGGGCTCTTGCAATATTTCTAATTCGAATATATAAATAAAAACTTACTTTCGATAAATTCGTTATTTAAATTAATTTAAAATTTCTTAATCCTATGAAAAATTTCCTTTACTAAGCTAATAAAAAATCTAGCTAAACTTGCATTCTCTAGACAGCTACGAAAAGGACGTTGCTGTCGTGTCTTTGGTATACTTCATATAGTTAAAAATGATGAACGTGTTTTAATATTCATCGTCTTTCAAACTTTATAGTTTTTTGAAGAAAAAAGAATGATGAATGTTTCTTACAACACGCATTAATATGAGAACCAAAAAATACTTTTGTAAGGCGATTGAAATAAATTAATTATTAAAAGTAGCAAGCAAAACTCCGTTCTAAAATTATTCATTACTAGCGTAGTGAGTAAATGATTTTAGTGAATAATTTGTTTTATGGAAAATAAACTTTTCACATTAAATAAACTTGCTACTTTTGTGCTAGTTTTAACGAATGATTAAACTTGGTACGAAACTTATATTTCTTTGATCTTTATAAAATGCATTTCAATACTAGAAATTTGTCGTTTATCCAATGGCGAATTATTTTCAATTTCAATAGTATATACTTCAAGTGTAAATACAAGTTTTACCATTGGTTATGAAGTTCAATTAAATTTGCAATCCAAGAATAAAATAAGTTTCGTATTTCGAACAGATTGTAAGATATCGTTACTTTCGCATGGAACAAACAAATTTCATGAACTTGATGTAAGTAATGAAAGATTTTACAGAATCAATCATCCGCAACGCACGCGTCCATTCACTCCATTTATGACAATTCTAATAAAGTAAAAGTTCCAGTAACGAAGTACGCTTCTGTCTTTGCTACAATGAGAAATATACAATGAAAAATCATAGTCGAATCGAGTGTCTCGCCATTGGAACTCGCGCGCAATATATACATTCTTTTACATAAATACAATCAACAGTTCTCGCGCGAAATAACGCGCACTCGGAAAAAAACTCCACTGACAAGTGCGGCAAGGTTTACTCGTCGAGTCCGCAAAAAAAAAACGTTCACGCTTCGATGGCCTCTCTGGCGGCAGCGTCGTCGGCCTCCTTGATCTCCTCGAGGATGTCGATGAGGTTGTTGACGCCGATGAGGTAGCCGTCCTCGTGGTTGCCGACTTGCCATTGCGCGTCGTGCTGGATGTGCGACAAGTGCTGCGGTAGCGGCAGCGTCTTTGCAAAGTCGATCATCCAAACCCCAGCGTTCTTGGCGTCGTGGACAAACAGCAGAGAGGAGCCGACGACTTCGTGCGAGGCGAAAAACGGCGAGGCTTTCAGAGTTTCTCGGATTGCTTTCAGTCGCTGCAGGTATTTGGGAACGGCGTGCGGATAGCCGTCGACGAATCGTCTGATTGCTTCCATTACCTGAAATTAGAAAAGTTTTCTTATTACTTTGGACTATTATTTAAGTAAAAATATTCTCGGGGCATCACGTAAATTGTATATGAAAAACTTGAAAAACGTTCTCGCGATTGCTACAATGTTTAAGCATAATAATCTAAAGGAATCTCGTGAAAAAACTTGAGTAACAGCCTGAAATTACACGCGAGCAATTTCGTCAATCTAGTTAACTTTGACGGAAAAGCAGTCAAGTTTACGCGCTGATCACAATTGGAGTGATCGCTTCAACCTTTACGTAACCCATCGCGATTACGTTGAGCTTTTTACATAAAGAGCATTCCGGAGTACACGAAGTATAATAATTTAGGTGCGCACGGGAAAAAAAAAAAAAAAATAAAAAACGAGACACGAACCTGCTCGCGCGTCCTCGTGGTCTTGAAGTCCTTGGTGGAGCCGCCGCGGGCGAGCTTCATGCCCTCGACGCGGAAGCCCAGCGTCGCCGTGCTCGAGATGGTCTCGCGCCACACCATGTAGCGGGGCTTCGTCACGCCCTGCAGACGGCGTTCCTCCGCGCTCGGCGCGCTCGGGTCCACCTGCACCATCTTCTCGTACATGTCTTTGCGCAGCTGAGGAATAAGAAAAGCCGAGATGTTTAGAGTCATTTTTAATGATAGCTTGGTAATTCGGTTGATTATTAGGATTGATTTTCCTTCGATAATTGCGCTGGAATTGTTTTTTTTTTTTTTTTTTATAGTCGAAGTGGATTCAATTAACATCGAGAAAGATAATACGGTATCGATCAACAAAATCGAAGATCCACCCGAGATCCATCGGCGTCAATCTCGAGCCGCACGAATTCCCGCGTTACAAGCAAAGTTTCCAAAAGACGTCAGGTGCGCTTATCGCTCAACAGCCGCGTGAGTCAGGTGCATATCTACGATCGACACACTTTTTGGAAGCCCGTCATCGCGCTCGCGCACCTATGCAAAGAATCCCGCGAGCTGACGTCCGCGGTTTTCCCTTTTTCGGGGGCCGTCCCCCTCCGCTCTATTTTTCTCAGTCAATTCACCGGAATCCAAAGGTAAACAGCGGCCGCTCTCTCGATTTTTCGCTCGAGTGAAGCCGCGAACTCGACAACGCGTCGTTTCGGCTGGTCGAGACAAAGCCGCTCTCGCGAGCACTTGCGTTTACTCTGATAGACGCGACGGACGCAAAGAGCGACCTTATTAGCGCGACACAACGGGTTCATTCATGCCGAAGAGCGCGAGATGGGATATTCTTCGTTTATTCAACGGAACGAGAATCGTAATTATAAAAAGGCTCACCTTCGGTCGCTCCTTGGCTTTGGCGAGCTCGGTCTCGAGGTACGTCCTCACGCCGACCTTGCAGTCCATGACGCAGGGCTGCTCGAACTCCCCGAGGAGATCCTGCAGCTGGAGGTACGAGGCGACGATCGTCCCCTTCTCGTTCTCCTCCTTTTCGTTCGAGGCTTCCTTGTTGTTCGTGAGCGCGTCGTCGGCGGCGTTGTTCGGCTCGGTCTTGCCTCGCTCCTGCAAAACGTCGCCCGATTAGCTTCGCGTGCTCGGCGAAAGAACGGCAAGAGAAAAGAGCTGCTTGGATACTCACGTCGACCTCCCTGACGTCGAGGACGCCCTTGTATTCGGGCACGAACGGCCTGAGCACGTCGTGCATCAGCAGCCGGAAGCAGGCCTCCTCCTGGGGGCAGAGCTTCTTGAGGATGGTGCCGGGCATGGGGCCGGCGCGGAAGTTGCCCTGGTGACCGCCGAGCTGTACCTGTTGGGTGGAATTCGTGGATTAGCGGTCGATCTCGATGGGGGAAGATTTCGAAGGGGTAATAAGGAGAGGGAGACTCACCCAGGGGTAGCGCTGCTTCTTGTAGATCTGGAAGAACGGCGTCCAGTGGACGATGTTGCGCAGCTTTCGCCAGCCGGACGTCTGCAAAGAATACAAAACAGAGATTGAGACTCGGGATGGAATTTTTATTTGGGTTTTTACAATTCACGTGTAAAGCGGGATTTTGAAAGCTGCTGCTTCCGAGTCTTAAAAATACGGGGGGACGGCCTCGCAACGGAGCGGAGAGAGAAGAAAAAAAGTCTGATTAAATAATCAGCGATCGTAAATCCTCGATTTGAGGTTAGAGCTCGAGGAACGTCGCAGTCACGAGAGCGGCAGGAAACTTTCGTACGAATTCACGAACGCGACAAACTGCGTGCACTTCCGCGAAAAAAAAAACATGGGGCGGCCCTTCGATATCTGCTTCTCTCCCAAAGTACCTTGACGGCGACGGGTCTGTTCTCGATCTCCTCGTCTTCGATCCTCTCCCCCCTGAAGCTCTGATCTGAGTCCCACTCGGAGCTGAGGTCGTCGCCGCTCGGCTCGCTCCACTCGACATTGTTGCCGAGGAAGTTGGGCACCTCGAGCAGCTCGAGGTACTGCCTGTAGCCGGGCGCCTCGGCCCAGTTCTTCAGATTGTTCGCCTCCTCCTGAGACTGGACCTCGCCGCCGTTGCTCCTCGAGGTCCACTGCCTCATCGGCGAGGGGCTCCTGGAGGAGGAGGGCGACCTTCGGCACTCGGAGGCGGTCAGTGTGTACCGCCTCGAGTTCCGCCTCACTCGGCTGCGGGCGATCTTCTTCTGCCTGGCGAGGCTGTTCAGGCTCGACTTTTTCGCGTCGTAGCTGCTGTTGTTGTTGTTCGGCTCGGGCTCGAGCTCCTCGTCGCAGAAGCTCGCCCGGGTGCAGACGATCTTCGGGATGACCCTCTCGCACTGCATGTTGTCGTCGAGCGTCGCGCGCGGCACAACTCACGGGAATGCGTGTGTATATTATAACTGTTTTCTCTCGGGAAAGAAAGTCGGGCTTTCTCCTCGCGGACTACTCTCCTAGGCGGACGACATGCCCCGGCGTTCGGCCCCAACGCTCACGGACGAGGAGGCAAGAGTGCCTCGATCGAGGAGCGAGGACGACGACGACGACGGAGAGAGCGAGGCGAGAAGCGGCACGAGCGAGGCGCGACGAGCGACTGCAGTCCACCCACTGCGATGCCCGTCGATCTCGTGTGCCAGTTTTTTATTCGCCGGCTCGGGCGAGTGACGTAGTCGCGCCGCCGAGCGAGAGAGAGAGGAGCCGCACGCGCGAGTACGTGCGCAAGTACGGCGAATGAACCCGGCCGAGTCTCGGCAGACAGGTGAGGAGGAACGGCTAAGCGTTCTCTCTGACGTCGGGAGCAGCGCGGTAAGGGCAGCTTTTTTACAGCTGGTGTCCTGCGCGTTCGATTGATAGGCTGGGCGAGTCGGCGGAGTCGACGAGTGCACCGGCACGTATCGCTTCGACGGATTTTTGGGCTCTTTGCGTCAGCGGGATTGTAGAGGGGACGGTTAAACAGTTTTGTTTATTGTACAGTCCGTTGATGTCGTTTGGAAAGGCGTTTTTCGAGCTTTTCCAATACCTCTTCTTGCCCCGACAGATTCGAAGAAGCTGAGAACTGATCCAACGATGCGGCTTTGTGTAAGCAGTCGTAAAGCCAGACGGCGGTTCTTTTCGAGGAACGCCGCGATCGCGCGAGATATCCGTCTAGTTATACTTTTCAATTAGATCGAAGCGTCTAGTAGGCAGCGAGCTTTCTTCAGCCTCGATTGTACGTCCTGTTACGAGGCACATTTTACACCATTTCGATCGAGAGCGTCAATGCGACGAAAAAGGTGAAAATCGAAGAGAAAAAACAAAACAAGTGTCGCAATATTCGGCTCGAAGGGCGAACAATTTGTCGCCTCCGTTTACACATAAAAGATCGATTAGCTAATATGCGCATTTAAGCGTCGACTCTCGGCATTTCGCATCGATTCTAATGAGGTGAGTCAGCCGCACACGCTTTGCATTTTATCGATTTAACATGATTTTTTTTTTATACGGAATCGCATTAACGGCCGGCACCACATATTTTTAAGAACCTTTTAAACGTCCCCGCGCGGCTCTTTCTTCCAAATTAAGCCGAAAAAAAACGCCGCTGCTTTCACAACATTGTTCAGCATTGAGCCGAAAATCGAGAGCCTTGGGAAAGAGGCAGTTTCTTCTTTTTTTTTTCGAGCGAGGCAAACCCATTGTTTTGCCCCGGATAAAACGACGCCGCGAATCGAGGATTCTTTATTTATAGCGGTAAAGCCGCGTATATCTTAATAGCAATTTACGCGCGCAAGGCAGAAATTGAATTTTCGCATAGTCATTAGCGTAATTATGCAATGTCCAAAGGTTACGATGATTCCTTATATAATTTACAGTGGCGACTTCGCGTGACGTCCGGAGTGATGCGCCGAGTCGATATTCTCCATTCATCGATGCTCTACAAAATTCGCCGATGCAATTATAAACCAAATTTCTGGCGGAGGCTTATATATATATACTCTCTTCTTCGTTTAAATAATTCATGATGTGCGGGGTTACTTAATATAAAAGAGTAGCTTAAATTTTGAAATATACACATATCGGTTATTTAAGATCGAAAATATATCGGACGAGGCGATAAATTACTCCGCGGTCCGTCGACGAAATTTATACAATTCGAGATATAAAAAAGGATTTATTAAAACCCTCCCAAACTTTTTGGGCGAGTTTTAAAATACACACATTAAATTAACGTTTATTACAGAATTCCGACAAAAAACGCATTAAAGCGAATCGTTCGCCCGATGACTGATCTTAATACCTCACCGCTAGAAATTAGCTTTTATATTTAGCGAGTAATAACAATAAGATATAACCGAGGTGATTCACTCAGGCCAACGAAAACACGATCATCGTCCTATACGCCGGAAAAGCGGCCGTTACGAGGAAACGGCCAGCATCCGTGTCTCTCTCGATACTGCAGCGAGCGGATGATCCGCAGCCACGTGGCTGGTGCAGATATATACGACGCCTCCGAAGTTTACACAAACCGACGGAGAGCGATCTTTCGAAGAAAGATCCCCGTTGTACGTCGGAGGATTCAGACTCCCGTCATCGATATATTATCGGGGGCGATTAATGGCCTTTTGATGGAGCTTCATTGATCACTCGAGGTGCGCGTGAACTCTTAACGATTGTATTTTCGAGCTCGATCGATGTTATAATTCCGTTTGAGCGCCGAGACTATATATTTCTCCTTTGCGAAAAGGAGGATGATCGGCCTCGGGTGTCTATTTTTGCCGGGATATTACTTCTTTCAAAGTCTCCGCTGATCGACTCGAGTTATATGTTATATAGGCTAAATATTCAATTTGAAAGAGAGGATATAATGGTTGACAAAACACTGAATCATCGCGACCGCTTCATTTTTATTGAAAACAAATGTGTAATTATTATTAGCAATAATCGTTACTAATAACAATTGCCGGAGTTACCGGCTAATCTTAGCGCCGTAATTCAGGCGCAAAAAGACGAATCCCCTAATCAAACAAAAACAAAGGATGATTCAAAAGCCGCTTCGATATAAAGGCCCCAATTATAAATCATCGCCGCGGTCGAGAAGAAAGCCTCGACGGCTTTCTCGTAGCGATCGTCCGGCGCGTGACTAATCGACTCGCGGCGCTGCGCCGTTCCGTAATTCTCATTGTGTCGTCAAAACGACCGTTTTACGAAGAAGCGACGAGAAAAATAAAAAAAAAAAAAAAAAAATCCCGGCGCGGAAATTCGGCGCGGGGAGCTCTGACGCGCTTTCGGATGCTTTATAGGGGATGCACTGCTATACGCCGGAAGCGTAATAGACGGACTTTTTCCTCTACGTAAATCGGATGATTTACGTAAGAATTTTCACCGAACGAACTCGCCGGCTTTTTAATTCAGCGCCTGATTATTCTAACGCTTCCGGAAAGAGGATGTATATAAATATTTCATTGCAATTCTATTTTCCAGCAGTATATTACGTCGTTGGTGCTTCCCCAATTTTAAAAATTCGGACATAGCCATCATTTCCCCCTCCTCCTCCTCCTCATTGTCGAGCAGATGTCGACTCGCTGCAAAATATTATGCTCTCCATATTTTTAAGAGCTCTCGGAAGAAGCTGCCGTCGCTCGACTGACATAAAAGTATCCAAGTTAGCCTCTGTTTTCCACGTAGGCCTTCCACGAGAGTCATTATCAGTCCTATTATTAACCTCGTGTCGTAAACGAATTGCGTTCGACCGCTCTTTTTTTTTTCTTTTTTCGACAACAATCTGCGAAGCAACACTCTCGTCAAAACACTCGGCCGCGTCCGCCTTGACGTTCGCGCGAATTGACACAAATATATATCGTAAATTTCGTCGCCTCGGAGCTCGAAGCAGCGATTTACGTAAATCATCCGAAATTGATTTACGATCGGTAATTACGCGCCGCGGCAAGTGTGCTTAGTCAAACAGGAGGAGAGCCGAGAAAGAGAGCGTCTAACTTTCCGCGCGACTTATTCGTCCGTCTGTTTTCTCCGTCGGAATGAAGCCGTCTGTTTTCGGCGTGGAAATCCGAGGCGGCGGCGGTTGCGCAAGAAGAAGAAGAAGCGGCAAAGAAGCAGGCTATACACTCTTATCGCGTGCCGCGCGTTAAACAGTCGCCGCTCTTTTATCGCGGCTCCGTGTTTATATATGGCTCCGCGCGAGAGAGAGAGTTTATCTTATCCTTCCCTTCTTCTCCTCCCGCGCGCTTTTTCTGCCGATCGCGCAGATTCCGCGGGCTGAATATAGCTCCTTTTTTTTCCGCGGTTCGCGCGATTGATAATTCGGTTCGGATCCGCGGAGTGGAACGCTGTATCTTGGCAGGCTTGTCGCTCCGACAATACAAAAGCGGGCTTAGCTTTCGTGGTCGCGCATAATCGAAAAAGCAATGATAATCTCAAATATTTATGCTAATGTCCGGTTACTTAAGAGAAACGGACGTTTACTGCAAAATTCGCGGACGGAATTTCACGTAATCCGAGTGGATATAGAGACGATTATTACGTAACGTTCTTTTTGCGCGGAGAGGCATTATTAGGCTCAAAAATCATACGAATTCCGGGAACGAGGCAATAAAGATCGATATAGATTTTATCGTCATTCTAAGTTTTTTAGTGCCCGCTTTTTTACACAGTTTTTACTCGGCTCTATTAAGATCTTTATCTCCGTAATCGTAAAGCCTATTTGCTCATATCTTTATATAGCAGATCGACTCGATGATTCTGTAAATCCTCAACCTCGCCTGCGATCGTTACAGGCCAGAATTTACGTCAAACCGGGCTTTGAATAAAAATTGTTACGCTCCTCTATTGATTCGCGGCCTTGACACATC
This sequence comes from Ormyrus labotus, assembly GCA_035582975.1. Classification (NCBI taxonomy): domain Eukaryota; kingdom Metazoa; phylum Arthropoda; class Insecta; order Hymenoptera; family Ormyridae; genus Ormyrus; species Ormyrus labotus. Next base: position 21,340,420 of record JAWWEO010000036.1, read on the forward strand.
CAAAGGTGGTGTCCGTGAAACGAGACATTAAAAATTCCGCCTTCCCACACTTCGAAAAGCTTCTCTCGAGAGAAGAGAAGCAAACATATATCACCGCTCGGGACTCGAGCGATGCAGTTCCTTCTCTCTGTTTATCCGCGATTAGGCTCCTTTCCGCCAAGTCGGCAATTTGCATGCTGTCCGCGGGACGCGGCGGCGCTTCCCGTCGTCGTAATTTCCGGCCGCGCGCTCTTTGTTTCTTGCGCAGGTCGGAGTATGCAGTGACGACTTTCCCCCGGACGCAGACGTCCCCCCGCGCTTCGTATTATCATTCGCCGCGAATTTCGGGAGGAGTCGCGCGTCGTTAAATCGCCGTGTCGTTTTGTTATTGTTTTTGCACACTCGAGAGTTGCGCAACCCCGCGAGACGGCATACATCAATTGGCGCGCCGGGCGACTGCACTCTCTCGCGCGCGCGACGGTCGTGTTACATCATCGCGGCTAACTGTAAATTCTATACCGTCGCGCGTCGCGGACGACTTTATGGTAATACGGACACACACGCGCGGCTGACGTCACGGCGGCGCGATCGTCTATACTTTTTTTTTGGTTTTTCGAGGGAACGCTTTTAAGAATAACCCGAGAGAGCGGGCCGTCTCGCGGTGCATTGATAAACGACCCGGCCGCGGATAAGCGGGGAGAATAAGAATTGCAAAGCTTAGTGTGTACTTTGTTCGTAAAAACGGCCGCGAGCGCCGAGATAAACACTAACAATACTCTCTCTCTCTCTCTCTCTCTCTCGACCTTGCGTCCGTTTTTCTTTTTTTTTTCTGCTTTATTACAAATTTTTTCGAGAGAGCCAGAGAGTCGACGATACATTCCCGAAGCAGCGCGCGCGTTAAAGGCGACGACCTAAAAATTAAGCGAGCGCCGCGGGAACGCACACATTTTTCAGCCGTCGAAAGCGGCCTAGATATATACTTTCCGCGCGGCTCCGCGACTTTTTATCTCCCCCCCGTATCGAGATGCGCGCCAACCTACATCCGCTCACCTTTCCGACGAGTTCGAGCATCGCCCGCGACGGCGCATCTGCATTTCCTCCCGTCCGTTCGTTCGTAAAAGCGGGGGGAGGTCGGAAGGAGGCTGCGTCGTACGTCGAAAGGCGACAATAATCGGCTTCCCATAGCTCTTCTCGCCGAGCCTCCTCGCTCGGGCCCAGCGACACGCGACGCCGTGTGTGCGCCTCGCGATAAAACCCGGGGACTTAGCATAAATTTCAATATCCACCGGCGGCCGGATTAGCATTGACGTAGTCGGCGCGTAGAGAGCCCGAAAGTCCCCCCTCCGAGTCTCTCGATCTCGCGGCTCTCCGCTCTCGTTTACCTTTTTTCGCGGCCCGAGATGCGCGTCAATGCGCGCGGGACGACCGACAAAAAAAAAGACAACAAATAACGAGTGTACGAGATGGTCGATTTTGTCGCGATAAGCCGCGGAGAGCAAAAACGGGCTAATTGCGAGGTAGTCCGATTTGCGTCATTGTATCAGCGCGACTCGTTTTAACGACGGAGCGAGGACCCGGGCCACTTTTCCCCGATAATTGCCGATCGTTTCGTTTATTTAATTAGCGTAAAAAAAAGAGTGCCGGTTCGAGTCGGATAAAAAAAATCCGAACCGCAGCCTGGTGTTTACCCGAGGCAGCCGATATAAAAAAAAAACGCCTTCCAAAATTCACCCCGCGCCGAAATACTATATCAGTTCGGCGAAAAATTCAGCTAATATACGTGCCGTCGCCCCGCGCCGATAAAGAGCCATCGCCGCGGCAATCGGCCGGATTACGATATACACTCGAAAAGTGCGTCAGTCGCGATAATCGGCTGACTGACTCTCGTCGCGCGGTTTATCGCCCGATTCCCATATACATATAATACGTCCCGGGAGGCTTTTGAATCTCGCTGTTTTTTATTTTTTTCGGCGCGCGCGGTTCCTCCGCCCGCGGCGCTCGCTCTCGTCGTTGTCGTCGTGACGCACGCGACTGACGCTTTTATATATATATATTGTTATTTACCGAAATCGGCCGCGACACGCGTCCGACGACGACGACACTGTCCGCTGGAATAATACCGTTTCGACGCAGAGCGAAGAGCGCGCGCCGCGTTTGCGCTTTTTTTACGGTTGCGACACGCGCGCTACTGTTTCCAGGGAGATTATAACGTGTTCAGCCTCGAGGAAATCGTTTGGCGTCTCAGATTGTGTTCGTTTGGAGGGAAGATTTGAGACTGTTTACACCGCGCACCGGATCGCACTCGATTCCTTAAAGAGAGCCACTCGCGTATATACTATGTTTCGCTCGTAATTCTCCTCGATTAGCAAGGCTCGTTAAATTATCCATGTGCTCGTAAAAGCGCTGTGAATCGTTAAATTTACGTAATCCGCAACCGTTCCCTCTCGGTATATATCGCCGAGTTTGACAAACACACTATAACGAACGACGATGCAAGAAGCTCCGCCGAGCGCGAAAATTCACTTTGTAAGAGAAGAAAACCGCGCTATTTATCGCCCCGGTTTTCTCTCGGTCCCAATTATTAAACGGTCGGTCGGCTTGGCGCACAAAGCTCGGGCAATATTTTCAGAGCAAACGTCTCTCCAAGACGCCGAGGACGGAGTCCGCAACTTTCCACGAAAGCCGCGCGTTATTTCGGAGAGGAGGAAACTTCCTGCTCCCGCGGCGCGAGCCGCGCGACGTGTAATATATATAAAAGCGCGCGCTTGCCGAGAGAGCAACTTTCACGCGCAATGCGTCAATGGCGGCTCTCTCGATCATCGTCCGGCGCGCGGTACTTCCTACTCGAGGCCCGAAAAGGCGCGAGAGTCCCCCCCCTCGGAGAAATTGGGCCGTGCGACCAGAAGATTCATCGGCGAGTTTTTGTTGGGCTCCGTGGAAATGCTGATGGCGACTCGCTCGATTAGATCGGCGAACGGGGAAGGTTCAAAGGAAATTTAGTGTAAAAGTTGTATATCTTCAAGGGTACACGAGAAGATTGCGATTTTAATAAAGCGGTGCATCGGCCTCTCGCCGACTCGATCGGACAAAGAGAGTCGAAAACAAACAAGGAAGCGGGAGGAAACGCCGATGGCATATCGACTCCGTTTAAAAGGCGCGCACATCCGCGTCGACGGTAATTATGATTTAATGAGGTTATCTCACTAAATGGAGGAGCAAAAGAGGTCCCGGCGAGAAGCCGATCCTTTTCTACATAACGAGGGGGGGGGGGGGGGTACACGCGAGAGCCGCGAGTGAATTTCCGGTTTCTTTTTTTTTTTTTCGTCGCGGGCGCGTGCACTGGATGTATATACGTATTTCTTACGCACGCGGCGATCGCGGAGAGCCTCAATTACGATACTTTATCGGTGTATTTGTAGCTCGTAAATAGGAGGCCTTTTATAACCCACCTATCGGCGGAGTTATTCATAGTTTTTTTTTTTTCCAAGGCGACGAGCGTAACGTGCTCGTTTGTTTATTCCTTTTTCTCGGCGTGTTTTATCGGAGTACCGCGCCGTTTTCGAGAGCATTTTTATATAATCCGAGTGTATTTGCGTGCGCTGGAAGCGTTTTCAATAGCCTCGGTGTGTATGTGTGTGAATTCGCCATCTTTGAACAGTTTTTATCTCTCCTGTCAACTCTCGCACTCGTCTATTCAATTAACGGAGCGCTTTGATATCTTTTTGTCTAACTCACTTCGCGGTAAATACAGACTGTGCTTAAATAAGGAACTGACTTTATAGATTCTATTCTCGAGTTTTATATATATTTTATTTTGCCGGTTCACCGATTCGCGGGCAAATTTACCTTCGATCAATTACTGATAATTCCTTAAAATATCCCGAGTACTTTACAAAATCACGCGAGAGGAGCGCCAAGCTCTCGCCAATTCCGCGTCGCCGCCCGTTTTTACGACCGAGAAAATTTCGAATACGAACCTAAGCACCAACGGCGAGCTTTATTAAAATACTTGCAGTCGCGCGCAATAATTCTCCTCCTCCCGCGGACCGCCGAGAATAGCCGCGTTTATCGTCCGTTAAAAAAAACCTCGTGAAAAAAAAGAGCTGGTGGGTGACCCAAAATGTAGATGGCTATGCAAATAGCGGGAGTTCCTTGCACCAGTTTATCTCGGGCGAAAGAATACATATACATCCGCGGAAAGGAATATTCCTCCGTGACGCAAATAGACCCGCCGGGAAAACTACCCGCCGCCGGAGAGAGAGAGGCAAACGCTCCGTCGAATGGGGATGCTAATCGGTCTAACTCGCCGAGTCCACTCGGCGCGCTTCCTGGGCTGCGTTCGGTGTTTAGAACCTGTTAGCGGATCGGTACGTTCGATTATCGGCTGCTTTCGATTGTTTTTTTTTTTTTACTCCCCACCGCTTTGGACTCTGGATTTTACGGCTACGGAATATATATACTCGTGGTGCAGCTTGATTGATTTACCGCGGTAAATAAGGCGAGTGGGCGGGAAGCGTTGGCGCGAGTTTCAGGAAAATTACAGCTGTTTACATCATATTGTGGATCGTAAATTTTAATTGTAAACATATCGCGCAAATCGTTTTACCAATCGCGCTTTTTTTCTAAAAGCTATGAGAATGCAATTCTTATCTCCGCGAGAATTTTACTCGAAAAAAAAATCAAAGCACAAAGGAGCACTTAATCTCGCTCGGTATCAAGAAGCGAGCCGGCCAATCCAGGAATTTATTACATCCTCGACACTCGGCCGAGTCGAATCGCGCTCGAGAGAAGCTCGAGATTATGTATTCAAGGCCTCCTCCGCGAGACGACGACTCTCCCATCGAAAAATCCCCGAATCCCGATGAATTTTCATTCTGCGCTATCGCGGCTCTCGTCGCGAGGTTACACACATACGCTTGACGCGCAATTTCTCGCCGCGGGTCGTAGTTTCGTCAGATAAGCGCTACTTTTTTCCTCAAAGGCCGCCGTCGTCGCCGAGCTTTTTCGCGACGCGATTTATCGACGCGCGACGCTGGGAAAACTCTCGGGGTCCAGTTAGCCGCGCGTACCGAAATCGAGATCTCGTTCGATCTCCCGACCGGAGAGATTGTATGCGTCAGAGGCGCTGTCCTTTTCTTTTTTTTTTTTCGAGCCGCGAGCCGGACTTTGCGGAAGTCGTGCGGGCAGATGAGGTTTATCGTGACGTAATTGCGGAGTATGAAATGATCTAGGACTACGGTGGAATAGTAAAACTTTGTGTTCTCCTTACTTGGAAGGCGTTAAATACGGAGTTGACTAGACATTTTTATAGATGGGTTATTATTTTTATTTTACGGTTAATTAAAGTATTATTGTAAAATGAGTTTTTGTTCCGATCTTACTGGAAAAAAAAACGCGTCAGTTGCTTCGGTTTCAACAATTTTCCGAAATCAATTCAGAGTCTTTAGATAAAAACACTTTTAAAAAATCAGCGACGAGCGACAGCTCGAGCAAAATTTCATCAAAGTTTCTCTCGCGCAAATCGCGGCGTCTATATTTAAAACGATAACGCAGAAAGAGAGAGCGGCAAAAAAAGGCATTCCGCTTAATGAGAGGCCATTACGACACTTTTATGCAAATAAGAAAAAAAAAATTTCGAGAGAATAATGCAATTATCGAGACGGACGCAAGAAGGAATTTCCAACGTAAATATTTTGACGCCGCGCGTCAAGATCGCTGTTCTCCGACTCTTTCTCGCCTGGCGCGCGGCTTCTATCAGCTGATTTTCAGCGGATCTCCGGAGCCGAGAGCGCCGCGCGTCGGTTCTCTCGACAACCTTTGTGTATAGAGTCGATCGGCGACCGCGAACGGATCTTCCAGCGGTAAAGTACCGACTGATATGAACGACCGTTGTCGAGTTTTTCCTTTTGAAAACGAGAGATTTTTTTTTCCGAGATAAAACAGTCTCGGTTGGTTATTTAAACTAGAATAATGATTTCTAATTTCTTTGATCTAATTGACTCGGTAGCAAATCAAAGCGGCAAATGCTCCGTTTTACATCGACTCTTGGGCAAGCTCCAAAAGAAAAAAAACCTCAATTAAACCGCATATTATGTTGTACGGTATATCTTCTTTTTCGCCGCATTCGCGCGAAATTCTCGTTGCGCTAAAAGCCCCCCTCCCCCCTCGTCCGTTCGCCGATCGAGCTGAAAAACCTGAACTGAAAAAGTCACTCTCCGCGGGGAGAAAGAGAGGAAAAACGGCCATTAACGTCAATTAATAGCCGCGATTAAATCGTAAAGCGAATCCTTTTTCCCCGGGCGTCCTTCGCCGTTTTCGCATTTCTCGCGTGCCTGCGTGCCGCCGCCGGGAAATTATTGCGGAAAGAAAATGCGGCCTCCTCTTACGTATATACGTCTCTGTTTTTCCCGCTCTCTCGGCTCGGCTCGCGGGAAAATTCTTTCATTTTTAGGAGATGCATTTTTTTGCGAGTCCTCTGCCGTTAATATTTACGGCTGGAAGAAGGGGGGAGGGGGCGAAACGAACGTGGGAAAGGCTCGTCGAGACGAGCGGAGACTTATTGCTTCTTTTTGGAGGACGCTGCACACGAGCAATTTCAAAATTTAAATTACTCCCCGAGGACGAAGAGGGTCGAGTTACAATTAAAGTATATAAGCGCTAAAAAAAAAACAGAAAGCTCTCGTCGCGGAGCGCATAAAAAATGAACGCGAGTGATTGACCGGGTCCATTGAGCTTTAATTACCCGGCGAATTCGCGTCGCTGTTCTGTTCGCCGGTCGCGCCGGTGTAATTATCTCGACGATGCAACGCCCTTCTCCCTCCCCCCGAGCGCGGACTTTGCTTCTATTTCGCAGTGAATTTCGGCGCTTTTCTTATCGGCTTTCTATTTTCGTACTCGATATTGAGAATATAACGTCGCGATATATTGATTTGGTAATTTTAAAGATTCGCTCATATTTACGCGCAAGAAGGAGAAGCAGTTGTACCTGAAGCGAGGAGAAACGACAATTAAATAAAACGAGCTTGTAAATATCGTTCGAAAATACTCGCGGACTTTTATTCTTCGAGCTTTTTAAAAAATATACACTAATAAATCAAAGCAACCTTGTATTTACCCCACCGAATAAAGTAAGCAACAAGTGGAAAGTGAATCGCACAAGATGCATTAAGTAAATAAGCACTCTCTCTCTCTCCAGAGAGCACGAGTGTACAGGTAGCTTCAAACTTTTGCACAACTCACCTTTGCACAAACATTATCGCGCATTTATTTACGATCGCTCTCGACGTCTCTTACGAGGCCGTTAAAAAGCTTCGTACCCGAGATTTACAATTTCAAAGAGAAACGACGCCGCCCGACGCTTGTATCGCCTCCGCGTCTTTCGAGCTCTCCGAAATCCGGAGACCCCGACCTTTTTCGCGCAAACCTTTGACGGGCGAACGACGTATATAAATTTTTCCCCGCGACGCGATGACTCATCGCCCGCGGAGGAGGAAAGCCGAGAGAGAGGATGGTTTTCTCGTCGGTTTGTTTTTCGCGGCCGAGAAAACAAACGCGCTTTCGCGGCTGTGTTGTATTTTTAAATTCCGCTCTCCGCGATCGAGGCGGCAGAGAGAACGTTGCTTTGTGTATATCGTATATTATGCGGGAGGGCAGAGCGGGGCGCGCGGGGGGAATTTTAAATCGAGCACGAAATCCGACGGCGGAGAGGGGGGATGTATACGCAAACTCACTCGTATGCGCAAATGCAAATTCAAGCCCGAGTCAATGGACAATTAGTCGCTGCCCTCTCGTCGCTCTTGTGTACCTGCTGCTTTTAGCTCGTTTTCGTTCCTTTTCAACTTCGACGTGGTAAACAAATACATCGTATCGTAGCTCCGGAAGATAATCGGATCGAATCTCGAAACCGTCACTTTTCTCTAGAAACACTCTTCGGCCGACGTTTCTGTTTGAAAAAATAAAAAAATAAAAAAAAAAAAAAACAGCGACCAAAAGTCGGCGGTGGGAACGCGCATGCGCTCGGGCCTCCACGCGGCGAGAGCAAGGACACGTGCTCTCCTCCTGGTGCACTAATGAAACGAGAGCGACCGAGGCTAATTGACGCGGGAGGGAGGGGGGGGGGATTGAGCAACCAGATCGTCGGGCGTGGGTCGGACCGCCTATAAAAAAGAACCGAGTCGTTTCGTTTTGATCCGCCGTCGGAGTCGGTTTTAGAAATCCGTCATTTTCGCCCGCAACAATAATCAAATTGGCCGGCTGACAAGATTTTTGCCTCCGTCGAAAAATATCGAGTTACACACCTGAATCGCCGGGGCTTTTTCTTCGGCCGTCGAAATTACTGCCCGCGTTCGATAAGCGGCTTTTTATAGAAACGCGTATTATAACCCAGCGGTTTCTTTCCCATGGCACGAAAAAAAAAAGAAGCGAGTAGGCGACCGGCGACGAAAAAAGGAGGGAGGTGAGAGGCGAGGAGAAGGATGTAGATCGCGGCTCTCCGGTTTGATTGATCGCCGATTACGCGGCTCTCGCGAGTTCCTTCGCCCCGCGCGAGTACAACCCACGACTCTCTCTCCTTTTTTTTTTGCACCGCGCGGCGGTGGGCAGACAAAAAAAAAAGAAACCTGCCCGCTAAAGCGTTGTTCGAGAGGCTGGCTCGTTGACTAATTGAGGAGCCGACGCAGAAAATTCAATTTGCGCTCTCGATTTCGGCTGTTTCGGCGTGCGAATGTAGGCGATTAAAAACTCGAGCTACAGAGGAATTCAACGAGGAACGTAGAAAGCAAATCGCGTCCTCGGACTCTGGGATTCTTTGGCGAGCGACGTCGAAAACTTTCCGAGTCGCCCGATTAAAAAACCAGCGGAAAAGCGCCAAGGTCTCCGTACCAAAAAGTCACACCCTCCCCGCGAACCCGTCCTCATTACCTTCTTCCTCCCGGGGCTCGGCTGGCTCTGCTGGTACTTGTCGGCGATCCCCAGCAAACAATCGTCGCAGCGGCAGTACGCGCTCCCCGATCCGGAGTCGTTGGAGAGCATCGAGCTGAAGGTGCTCGCGCTGTTCTGGCTGTCCATCGAGTCGGTCCTGAGCAGCGCCGCTTTCCCCCGCGTCCGCCTACCGAGGAGCTCGTCGTTGCTCTGGCTCTGCTGCTGATCGCCGCCAGTGACGCTGTGCTTCTCCATCTTGGCGAGCAGCAGCTGCTCCATGAGGTTGAGCGTCGGCGTCGTCGGGGTCGTCGGCGAGTTATTGGCGCTCGACTTGTTGGCACAGCGCGGGCACTTGCTCGAGTCCCCGTCCATGGTTTATTGCTGCTGCTGCTGCGCCGCCGCGGCGGCGGTTCGTTTACGCGCGATATCGGCTACGCGCACTGGATTATTTTCGAGTTTATGCGAGAGCGCTCCTTCTGGCTTCTTTCATCGCTGGAGGGAGTATCGCGTTACGCGGCGGTCCTTTATTTTTGGACGTCGATCGAGAGGATCGGCACTGTTTGTTCATCGACTCTCTCCCTCGTCCGGCGAACGGGATTCAAAGCGATCTCGCGAAAAGGATATACGCGATCGCACATATCGCGTTCGGTCTCGCGCGCGCCAAGCTTCCGTCGACGAAAGCGCCGAGTGGGAGTAGGGAGCGCGACGCGGCGCGTGTGTGCTGGCCGCGGAAATAAATCGGAAAATGTTCTCACGCTCCCGTGTCTCCTTTATTCCTCTTGGTCCGGCTTCCGTTTCGTTCTCTGTCGATGAGAGAGTTATATCGCACTCGCGAGCAGTAGTCTCCGCGGAGAGCCGGACTGGGAGTAAGGCCTCGGCGCGCCGCGCGGCTTTTCGGAGCGAACTGAGCGGCGGCCGCGAGCGCGAGTCCGTACGCGGCCTGCGGGGCTTGGGTTCCGTGTCGCGCCGTAAGCGCTTTTTCTCTCGCTGCCGCACCGCGGCTACTGGTTGCTGCTGCTGTGTGTGCGTGTGGCCCCGTGGAGTGTGGAGGGTCGAGGGGATTTTCGAGAGATTAGAGGAGGACCGAACGACTGTCGGTTAGCCTCGATTCGGAGAGAGGGAGATGGGAACGGAGATTTTTTTTTTTTTGGTTGGTAAATAGTACGCTCGATTTAGAAGTAATGGTCCGAGTTATTATTATATAAAAATTTCCTTTAATTATCCGGCGATGAGAATCGACGATCTTGATTGCGGTCTGCATACGATAATTGATTATTTGAATATGATTATAAAAGTAGGCGCAATCTTTCGAAGAGATCTTCGACAACTTTTTCTTTTTTACAAAAGATAATATACTTCGCAATATATATA
>JAWWEO010000036.1:21353359-21380693 GCA_035582975.1 Ormyrus labotus
ATATATAATCAAATATTTGCATAAAGTAAATCGACGTACCCTCCTTTTACAATCGATATAAATTTGAGTTAAGAGCCCGCCCATTAGTCACATTGTAATGCGGCCGGGACGTAAAGCCGACCGAACAGATTAACGGAGGCGCATAAAAGCGCGATTTACGATAATGAACAAATAAAGGCGGCGCGCATAAAAAATGCACCGCGGGGGGAGGAGGAGGAGAAAGCGGGAGGCGAACACAATAAAACACGCCGTAATTCGAGACGTGAATTATTCCGCTCGGACATGCTTTCGATCGCGCATCCATTGTATATCTGCTCGGGACGCCGCGGTGTCGACTTTATGCTTCTCGGAAGCATCGAATGAGCGCTGCTGCCTTCTTGTCTTTATGCTCCTCGCATTGTTCTTTGTTTTCTTCTTTTCTTTTCGCTCTCTCTCTCTCTCTCTCTCTTTCTCGCATCGCGAGGCGATGCGACCTTTTTTATTACATCGGGATATTATGAAGATCGCGAATATACAAGTTCGGACAATGGTCATTGTTTGTACGGAGCGATATAACTTACTTTTGCGTTTGCGCAAACTTAAAAATCCCCCCACTTCCATATATGTATAATATACAGAAAATCGTTAATGCGCCACGTCGAAAATCAGTCCGGTCCTTTATATCCGAGAGAGCGGAAAGTACGTAAAACCGGGCGTTTAAATATTTATACTCCCGAATGGATAATGCCTCGGCGCGGAAAAGATGTCCGGCCGGCGCGTGTCGGTCCCCGATAATAAAACACACGGAAAACGAATGTAAAGGCTCATCGATCTCGACCGGATAACAATCGGGGAGACATATTATATTCGATCGCCCGCGGAATCCGCGGGGCGTTCCCGACTTCCGATTGCGAAACGCACAACCGTTTCTGCGAGAGAGAGCTGCGCAAGATTTTTCGAGATCCTATCGGGGGATATATACATTCCGGGGAGCCTTGAACTGAATATCCGCGGGAGGCTGACATAATCGCCGCGGTAATTGAATGTCTAGGCGTGAGGATATCATTGATTATCCGGCGAAAGGAAGGATAATGCGCGGATAGCTGATTCGATATATTCTGTTTTATTCGGTGGCGATCCGAGGCAGAAAAATTCGGCGGGAAGCCGAATTTCTCTTCCCCGTTCCTCGTTGAATATTCCGACGACGACCGCTGATAAAATGTTTAATATCTCTCCTAGCCGAGGGTCGGACGCGGATTCGTTTACAGAATTTTTCCATCCGCGCAAAACTTATACGTATATATATGTACACGCGGGCTGAATTGAAACCGCGGCGGCCGCGCGGGAATTTTTGCAATTGGCCTCTATCAAAATCGCATTTTTATTCATGAAAATCCGTAAATCACGCAAGCGAACGCGAACTCGTTCACGTGACGGCGCGCGGAACGTTTATTATAGGAGGCAATTCAGGAAGTGGCCCCGAACGGGGGAGAGAAGTGTTACGTATATCGCTTTTATGACTCGCGGCGCGCGATTTATCAAAGGCGAGCATCGCCACTGAAAAGCTCGGCGCAATTTTCCCGGCCAAGGTCTCTCGCGCGCGCGCGCGTCTTTTTTTTCCTCGACTAAGTGTCGGCTCCGCGATTACTGTATTGTCGAGATCTCGTTCGATTTGCACTTCTTTTTTTCGAGGTATCTGTCGTCCCTCCCTTCCTTTTGCTGTTGGTCAGCGTGGTTTCATTTTCGTTTGCGAGCAGATTGCAGAAGCCACCGTGACTAATTTGGATTCTAATTCTTTTATTATCACACTTTTTAAATTATTATAGGGTAAATATTTAAATAACCGGCTTTTTAACTTTGAAAACTAATCGAAGATCATATTTTGTTTGGCCAAAATCAACAAAAAAAAAACTTCGAAATTTACATACTCGAATATTGAAAATAACAAATGCTTCGAGATAAATAAATATTCGGTATTTATCGACTGTCCGCGCAAAGAGTTCGCTTGAGTTATGCATCATTTTTCATTCCGCCGTATCTTTTTGCGCTTGATTTCTGCCCCGACAGCGTATCATTTTCCGTCCGTCAAGCGCTATGACGCAAAACCGAAAATTACAGTTATCAAAAGAAAAAAAAAAAAACTCTGCCTCCTCGCCAATAATTACAGAATTGTCAAACGGAGAGGCAGGAGAACCGAAAATACTTTAAGTATTTTAACATCCGCTGTATATACACTTGCGTCGCGTGATGCGACGAGGATAACGAGGTTGTTTTTTCTTTTTTTAAATAGAAATCTTGCTACACATCTTGCATATTAATTGACTCTCGCTATATAGCCGATAAAATAGTGGTACGGGACGGTTTCGCGATTGAAAAAGAGTTTATCTCGCCGTTGGCAGTTTAATGAAGAATATATCTTACGGACATTCTAATTTTCAGTCGCGATTCATCCGGCAAAGACAAATCGTAAAAGTGACTTCGAGTACGAGATTCGAAAACGAACATCAATTCATACATTCGAATCTTTCGCCAGCGGCGCGCAAAGCTCGATAAAAGCCCCGCCAATTCCGTCGGTCGCCCGAGCAAGAATCCTCAGAATCCTCGGCAAAAAAAAAAAAAGAAAAAGAAATGCGAGAGCGCATGTTGACGATGGCCATAAAAGCCAGCGGCGCGCGCGAGACCCGATGAAATAGGGATCGCGGATGGCCTATTACTTAAGACTCGTCCGGCGAGGCGCGGAATATGGCCATAAGATCTCGGCGAGCTCGGCGCCTTAACCGGGGCCTGAAGAGGGGGGGAGGGGGAGGACCCGAATGGCCCAAAGAGTTAGGAAGTGCGAGAAACGCGGAGAATTAGAATTTCCCCGTTGAGATATGTAAGCTGCGGCCGGAGGATTTATGAGCGAACGAGAAATACGGGATCTCGGCGCAATGGGCTTTTCAGGAAAATTCTCGGGGATTCTCGAGAGCTATTAGTCTTTATTTTCGTTTCTGCGGACGGTAGAGTTTCGTGATACTCTGGGAAGAAAGTCTCTTGGGAGTGGTTATTAAAGCGCGTCCACCTCCGGGATTGACGGCGAGCAGTGACAAGTTGAAGAGACTCCGCGATCGAGTGTATTAACCTTCTTGGTAAAGTGCACACACCTGGTAATTGTGAATTCTTGGTGGTTCTTTAAGCGTCGTCGTGCGCTCGGAATAATATATCGTTTTGGCGATCAAGTTCATGTTCACTTTCGTCGCGTAAGTTTTAATAAATTCTGAAAAAGAACTCGATACCTCAAAATACTTGCAATTCGGTTTACAAGATTTTCAGAGCCGCGGTGAAAAAAGCAATTATTTCATCCGAGCGCGACGCGACTCTCGAAATTGTTATTTCCGTGTACGACCTGTCAAAAAATGAAGGCAGCCGACGATGATGATTCATTCACCTTCCCCCCCGTATATTATTCCGGCGCATTAAAAAGCATCGAGCCTCTCGCTTTTTCGCGAATCGCCTGCCGAGGTCAGCTATGATCGCCGGCCGAAAAGGAAGTTGACTATATCGCTGATTAATTCGCCACTGGGTCAAGGCCCTCTTGAATTATGGGTTCCTTTTTTTTTTTTTTTTTAAATACGATTTCACAGACGCGATAATTAAAATCGCCGGTTCATTTTTGCAGAGCTGCAAGTAACAAAGTGCCTTTCTGACCCTTCTAACGCGGTAAATTGAAGTTTACACGAGGAGGATTAACGATAAAGTAACGGCTAAATTCGCCTAACTTTATGGGCTCGAATTAAATTGTAAATCTCGCAGCATTGAGTCGGAGGATGTCCGAATGAGAGAGGATGAATGAGTGAAAAAGTACCGGCGAAGGTCGCCGGGGCCTCGGGACTCGGCATTTATACACCTGCGAATTTCCCTCTTTTTTCGTTTTCGTTTATGTATATTAATTACGTCGCGCGGATAAACGAGGCGTGACTGTATTTTCTGCGCAGCTTTTAATTCGCTGCAGATAACGAAGTACAAAGGCAAAGTTAATCATAATCGGCGCAAACAGCTGAATAAGAGCAGCCAAATTCTAATATTATGCACTGATCGTTCGAATTTTCGAAATTAATAAATTCTTCCAGCGTTTTTCTTTTGCTCGCCAAGGTCGCGGTGTGAGAGATAAACTTTTTGTTTTGCGTCTTCTCGCTTACAAGATTCTTCTGTGAAGATCTTCAGGAAAAGAAGTATCACGTGTGCAAACAAGCTGGTCACGTTTGTAATGATTGTGACTAATGTAAACGAGGATTAAAAACCCTCGTTGATTTTGCAGTAGTACGAACAATTGGTCGAGTTTTTTAGTCGTTTGTTAATGTGGTTATTAATAGATTGTACACTTGTTTGGTTATTCAATTATTGTGGTTCCAATTAATATAAAGGATCTGATTTTTATTTTATTTGAAAGGCCTAAGAATGAGGTTACAAGTAAAAAAGTAATATTTGCAATTTTTCATCAGCGACATGACATTCTTCTTGCTCGATTTCATGCAAATATCTGCACGAATTTTAATTAACACGAAGAAAATTTGATTAATCTTATAGCACAGTCCTTTCTTAAATAATATATAAAACGAGTGTATAAATTTTTAGTGGCCTTAAATCTCGACACGTGTCTTGACAGTTTTTCTAGCAAGGTATCACACGAGAGACTTTTTACAATACAATGATAAATAGCCTATTTAAAATGGATTTGAAGTTCGAAAGATATCGATCTCGGGGAATCAAAAGAGGCTCTGTCCGTATTAAAGCAATTTATGTTTATTGATGCGAGCTTGTAACAATTTACGAGACAATAGCGAATAATCAATTAAGGGTGATTTATTAAAATAATAATTTAACACTGAAAAGGACAATTGATTTTTTTTTTTTCATTAAAAAAAATCATTACGTAACATTTTTAAGGTCCTTTTATAAAAGACAATCTCAATAAATCGAGGTGGATTTCAATAGGAAACTTCGGCATCAGCCTTCGATCGAATTACTCGCGTCACAATATTTTAGCAGCCGGATTAGCATAACAAAACCGCAAATTTCACTTTCACGTGAGCGCGAGCCGCGCAATAAAGGAGAAGGCCTCGCGCTCGCGGAGCCCTTGCCCGGCGTATTTCATTCATCAATGAGGCTCGACGAGCAAAAAATACAAAATAAATAAGAGCCGGCCGCCTATTCGCAATCGGAATGCTAATGAGCGGTTACGCGCTCGTTAGAGTCGAAAAGGTGCACTGACGCGCAACATGTATATGCGGACGTGTGCGAATGCGGAGGCAAAAATTGCCGGCTGTTTTTTTTTTTTTTTTTTTCGGACGGCTGCGGAGAATGTTTTAATTAGGTCGTCCGAAGAGGGCTGTGATCGACAGTAATAATTTGCAATTACAGTGGCTTCTTGTCCGGAGGAGCAATTAGAATTTTGGAAAAAAAACCGGCTGCTCGCGATTGCTTTGCTGCTGCTTTTGGAGAGTAACAACAAAGAGAATGGAAATAGGGCTATTTGTATGAACGACTACAAGACAACTTTCATCATTGATCTCTCCTGAATGTATATATACACGCATAATAATTACTTTTAACGGTACGTTTTTATTTTTAGTTTCAAGACAATGCGAAAATCGTATATTAACCAAGGTCATGTTTTGAATTTCGCGCAACAATATTTCTAATTATTCTTTGCAAGAAAAAAAGTTTTTTTTTCAAACAGTGCAAATATTTCTCGAGCGGTTTTAAATGTTTTTGTTTTCTTTTCGAATCCGATGAATAAGTAAAAAAGCATTTTTTGGATTGCATATGTAATGGCAATAGCAGATTTCCCAGTGGACCATGCGTTCGTGCTTGCGCACGCAAATTGTCTCTTAATTCAATCGACACTCGGCCGTCCAGCTGATTAACGGTGCCGTTGCACTGCGGTAGAGTACGATTTTTCTCCTCTCTTTTCTTCTTGGAAAAAGAGAGACATTAAACACTCTTCTTTTATTGCTCTTTTGTTTTCTTCAGCAGTATTTATAAATTAAAATGTCGATTGTTCCAGTGCGGTGGCTAACAATCAAGTTGTGGGGTATTCCAAAGTGTCAATTTTTTCTCGAAATTGACTGGCAAATATTACAATAATCGTTATTTCAATGGAGCATTCATTATTATTAATGAATAACTAAAAAGTCATAATGCAGTTTTATTGGGACGTACAGATTTTATTATACTCACTCAGAGAAAGAGTCCTCTTATAAGGAAATTATTTTTCTCTGAATTCAATCCGCTCATTATAAATAGGTTTTTCCTTTGAGATCAATAAAATCTTTTTGAATCGAAAAATCATAGTTTTCATGAGCAGAGAAAAATCCTCTCGTAAACAATCCTCTTGCGTACAAGAGAATTTAAGTACCTTGAGTTGCTCGATTTCTTCGTCGCTCCAAACCGTTTGTGGAGTTTCTCCTTTTCTTGGAGTTTTGACTACCGAATTCGCTCTCTTCTCATTCCTGACTTGTGGATAATTATGCCTTTCATGCTGAGACAAGCCTATTCTGGTGTTGAAGCTGTCTCGCATTTGGGGCATACATGCTCTAGTTTCAGCGGGGCCCTTACACTTCGGATAATGCGTACTCCAAGGGTAGTTTATCGTAGGGTTTATCGCATTTGTGACATTGCCATTTGATTTTAGCACTGCTATTGATGTGCTTCTCGTTGAAGTGTTTGCGTAGTTCTTTAGGTTTCAAGAACATGAACCTTCTGCCTTTCATGTCACAGATAGGGCACGGTTTGATAACGTTAAATGGTATGATAATTACTATTGTCTCATCTTGTTCTACCTCTGAGTCGTTTGAGTGTCTCGGGCCCTTCTTTTATTTATTAATTTCCTGAAGATTACTTCAGTACGGATCTGCATCGGGTTCCCCCTTAAGATGCCCCGTATATATGTAACGATAGCTCATTCCCGCGAGCAAATGAGCCGTCCGAGGCTCAGCATCTGCACCTTCGGCGGGGCTTACTGGGGTGTTTTTACTAAAAGTTTTTTTTTCCCTTTGCCTTTTGACTTTCTAGCGTATTAATTCTAACATTAGAATCCTTTTATTCCCTAAAAAACGCGAAATCTAAAGTTATCCTCAGAAGCAACAAGTTTCTGTAAAGGCAGCAGCCTGTTATACCGACAAGAGGTCGAAACTTGCCGGTTCCCCCGCCAGATGGCAAAAGCATGCGCATTGCGCGCTAGGAATTCAAAAGGCTTCAGTTCGTTGAGCTCGAAATCGTCACTGTTAAGGCTCGAAAGTGATGAGCAATTCGAAATCTTGCGAGTTGTCGACGGGATTTTAGGTGTTTTAACAACGGTCGAGTTAACCTACTCTGATGTCTGACTCGTCTCCTCGCAGGCCAACGTCGTCATCGTCAAGTGGGGATTCGAGGATGCCAGGCAAAAGCAGTATTCAAAAAGATGGATAAGGAGAAAGAAAACTCACCTGAGCGCGCCTGACCGGCTGCAATTCGGTGACCTCGAATTCGTCACCACTCAGGCTGGAGATCGTCGAGCAGTCTGAAATCTTGCGAGTTGGCGGAATGTTAAGGAGCTGAACGACGGTCGGTTTTTCCTTCTCCTCTGGTGTGGCAGCGCAGCACAGGCTCGACTCTTCGCAGGCCGTCGACAGCTTTGTGTAGTAGGGATTCGAGGATGCCAGGCAGGAGTTCCTTCTGCTGCCGCCGTCGTTTATGTGCCTGCTGCAAAATTTATTCGTTAGTTTTTTCTGGTACAGAGAATTTTTTTAAAATCAATATATTATTCTTCTATAAGCAGATTTTTAATTAATTTCAAATTGATTAATAAAATGATTTCTTTATTAAATAAAAGCAGGCATTATGCAATCGTACTTTTTTTGGTATTTTAATTGCTCATTTCTTGTGAAATAACGAGTCGATCTTTCCAAGTGATTAATATGAAAGATTTTCACGGAAAATAGAATAAGGTCGAACGAGTGAGTAATGTCAAGGAATTCTTTTCATAGATTTACTTTCATTACATTATTAATCGCGAGGTAGAAAATACCCAGTAAAATCTGCCATTCATACACAAAAATACACAATATATTTTTATTCGCCTCCCATCCTGTCAAAGTCCAAGCCTACCTCGAGATATTGAGAGTAGTAGGTCCGAGGCAGAGGCAGCACGAGTCCGAGTGCCTGCGGTGCCTGCAGACCTGGAGCATCTGGCTGTCAACGGCGTCGCGGGCGAACTCCCGCACCTCGTCGCAGTCGAGGCAGGAGCAGCTGCTCGCCTGGCTCGGGCTCGCGCTGTTGCTCTCCAGCTTCTCCAGCTCCGAGTCGCTGCGCTCGAAGCGCTCGTCCAGGTACGAGTAGTCCGAGTAGTCGCTGACCACCACGCTGGGAGTGCGCCAGTAGCGAGGCCGGCCCTCCGTCGATTCGCTCTCCGCGCTGTCGCCTGAAAATTCGACGTTCAATTACAAATTAATCGCGTGACGCCTGAGTTTCGACCGAACTTTGAACTGATGGGCTAATGAGTTAAGCGCCAGGTCACATCAGTATTACATCGAAATTTGTGATTTATCAAAGGCATCATTAGTAACAGTCCTGAATGGACTTTGGCACTGACGTTCATTGCATATCATTTCTGATATACATAGAGTGACGAAATGTTACTTTCAACATCGTTTGAAAAGTAGTTTTCTGAGTGAACCCCATATTAAATTTCGTAAGAACGATAAAATTACTTTTTTTTTTCAAATTACATCAATACCAGAATCTAATGAAAAAATGACAGAACCGAATGATTGTTAATCCTTTAAACCCAAAAGCTACCGACCTTTATTCTGATCGTCATCGCTGAGCACCGCGCTGTCCGAGCTGCAGCACCTGGTGACCTTGAGCTTCTGCCTCCTGACGCTCTGACCGAAGTCCTCCTCGCTGGTGACCGCGGAGTCGATGCTCCAGCACCTGGACACCGAGCCCCTCTTCCTGTCGGCGTCCGGCTCGATGCCCTCGTCGCTCAGCGGGCTCTTGTTGGCCGACCTGGCGACCTGCACCGCCATTATGCTGCTGCCGCGCGAGTTGAACTCGTCGTACTGCTCCTGATTCTCCTCCTCGTCCGCGCCGATCATCTCCCCCTGGTCGTTCGTCACTCTCATCCTCGCGGTATATGGGCTCAATAAAGCGTGGGAACGACGAGGATCGGGGACCGCCGAGTGCGCGGTATCAGCTTCTTCATCTCTGCGCTCGCGGCTCGTTGCTGCAGTCTGGAAGGAGAAAAGTTTTTCCTCAGTCAAGGGCTACGGTGGAAATGGGGAGTGTACAGTTGCTTCTACTGATTAGAAAGTAGCGACGTTTGTGAGACACTCGCGAGAACGGAGCGCACGCTTCGCATACAGAATTTAGGTTTACGTGGAAATAATAGAAACATTGAAAAGCTAATTAGTGAAGTTTGTGTTTTTCAAATTTTAAAATGCTAATTCACTCCGTTTTGGAAATTAGAAAAAGGCTCATCCAACAAAAGCCAGGAGCCACTTGACACGTACGAGCGTCAATCGCTCGATAATTCACCTCGCAATTTTCGGAAAAACACGGCCGCGTCAACAAACGCGCGCACTCCGCCGAGCCCAAAACTGTGTCGAACGAAGCGAAATTCGCGCGCCAAACAAAAGTCACACCACCAGCCGAAGTCAGCGAGTCGCGTTAACATTCCAAAGGCCAGCAGCCTCTCCGCGCGGCGCGGCACGTAAACAAAGCGCCTCGGAACGTCTCACTCACCACGTAGTAGTAGCCCTGTTCTAACCTAGAAAAACGGCCCTTCGCCGAGGGCGACACGGGACCACAGGCACGTAGCGCGAACACCGAAGGGAGAGAAGCACGGCGGCGAGTACCGTCCTCCGACTGTCTCTCGGCTGGCCTCCCGGGTATACAATCCGTAAGCGGGCCACGGGGACAAACACACTTGCGTTGGACGCTGCGTCTCTTTACTCTCTCGGCTCTCTCTCTATCTGTGTCGGCGGCAGACTCGACTGCCAGAAGCAGTCGAGAGGCGCGCGGCGGCCAATGGCGGCACCGCGCACACGCGCTCTCTAAGGCCGAGGGGGAGGCGGGGCGGGACGGAGTGGAGGAGGCTTAGGAATCCAAATACACGCAGAGTCCTTTCCAGGGTGCGCTCTGGCGTCCTATTTTTTTTTCGCGGGTGATCGAGCGGAACTGCGAGAAAGGAAACTGCTCGACTTCTCGGTATACGATGCTTTTGAGCTTGGAGGTTTCTTGTAGACGGACGCGTTAAATGCATTGAGAGAATCGAGAAAAAGAATTGATTATTAATTGATTAAATAGTGATTAATAATGTCAGTATATGTTTATTTTAGGAGTCAGTGAATAAACTTTGTTTCAACTCGCTCGTCTGCACTCGTTATCTCCGTAAAAATAAATCTAAACCATAATAACGTTCGCTCCCTCGAGTATCGGCCGCGATGCAGTTCTTTCCTCGTAAAAAGAGTCGAAATTAAATTTAAATCCCCGGCAGCGGGTCAATATTTGCGAAAGCGATTATCGTACCGCTTTTTTTTTTAATCTCGACAAAAACGAAAAGAAAAAAAAAACAAATATATCCTTACAACCGCAGCGGCGACTGCGCAGCCTCCCCGATTATTATTATTAACGTTATCGCGTCGCGCGCCACGTGCGCGGATATAGACTTCGGGGAAAGCGTAAACGAATTATATTTTGGAAGCGGCGTCGCGCCCCCCGGAATCGTATTTTCGTAGCCCGCCGCGGCTTTTGTTCCGATTTCGTGAAGGATTTCGAAGCCGCGTCGTTCTCTGGTGCATCTCGGGTTTTCTGGAAAACTATATACGAATTTTTGAGGAAAAATCCAGTCGTTTGGGAGGGAAAACGTGGAAAGTATTTCGGGACTGTCGACGATGACGCAGACTTGTCTTTTCTCTAATTGCTTCTATACCTGCTTGCTTCCGGTGATTCAGATCCCTGCAGTGCTACTTGTTTTCGTTTTCGAAATAAGTCCAGTGAAAGATCGAGAAACATGAAAATGTCGAATTATTTTAAATCGCTCTGTTAAGCTAAGGATAGATTTAATTTGCAAGAGGAAACTCGGTCGTTTCACGGCGAAGCGTTAAATTTAAGTGCACTTTTTCTGGCTTTAAGTGATTGTTCCAATCACTAAAGCGTATGAATATGTGAATGATTTTTTTGGAGTGCAGAGTTAATGTACCTCGACGTGCCTTGCAAATATTTTGCAGTGTCAAAAGTCAAATCGCGGATCTTAAAACGTCTATTCTCACCATATAAAACTTTTTACGAATTATTCTTATACTGATAGTTATTACAAACGAATCGAATGCGATAACTTTTTTTATTTTATCGCCAAAAAAGCAGCGTAATCCAAGTACGAATCAATTGGTCCGCAAAGGTAAACAAACAAAACGCGCGTCCGTCCGTGTGATTTCACGGCATAGAAAGGCAATAAAAAATGAAAACTCCAAAGTGCCCAACGCAAAAGCACGCGCAAACTCAATGAAAAATGAAAAAAGAGCCTGAAACTCATCTCGCCGCAGAGCTGGAAATAATACGTACGAAAGGAAAAAGAGCGCGGAGTCGACTTGCAGCAGCGGCGGCGGCGGCGGCAGCCTCGCCTCGCGTCTTTTATAATTCTTCGCTCTCGGCGCGAAGCGAGAGCATAAAATAATCTTTCGAAACGCGGTCGCGCCGCCAGCGGACTGACCTACAAATCCCCGAGAGCGCTCGCGTTTTATCGCCGCTCCTGCAAAATTTGGACGATGCATTTCCGGCCGACGGACGGTTTAGAGCCGCTGTGACGGCGAGACGAGAGAGACGACAGGCCAAGTTCCCGTGGACGCGAATAGAGTCGCGACTAGAAAGCAATGTAGATTGCACGTAAATATTTACCGAAGTGAAAATTGGCGCTTTAATTAAGAAACATAAATTGTTGAAAATAAACATCGCCCGGAGGGTATTTTAATGCATTTAGAATACCGCCGCGCGTTGAAACGGCTCTTAAAACCCGTCGGTGTAGTTCCAACGAGCCATTCCACCACGGCAGCAGGCTCGGGTTCCGAATGAAATTATGCAGATGAGCCGAGCGCCGATACGTTACCTGCAGTACTCCCAAAGACAATATAAGTGCAGAAGTGCAATCTACCGTCCGTCGCGAGGAGGAAACGGCGAGGGCAAACGTTTGATAAACGGCGCGACTTTCTTCTCGGTCGTTGTGTACTTATCGTGTATTCAACCCGGGAGGATCTCTTGAGCAAATGTTTGCTCGATACGGCGGATTTTGGAAAATTTTTAACTGTAAATATATTTAAGAGATACTCCACGACGTTTTAGAGAATCTTCGGAGAGCGCCGGGAGATAAAAAAAAAAAAAAAAAAGCCGTTACCGGTGTATGTAGTGTCAATTTGATTCGATAAATATTGTGACGTAAGAGGTATTCGGCAGTGATTAATGGGACGACACACTTTTATTTATATTCTGATTAAGAATCCGAGCGAATAATCGAGAAGATGGATATATTTTAGGAGTAAACTAAAATTAAATTGAAAAAAATAAATCGACACGGTTGACGATTCCATTTGTTAATGTCCCAATGTTGAAACGGAACGGAAAACTATAATATTGGGTAAAATTAACGAATATCGACGAGTAAAATCTAATTTATGGTGTGAGTTTAAAAATAATCAGAGTCGCCGTACTCGATAATATCGTAAAATAACAACCGCGGAGCGCTGTTGATTTGTTATTAAATTAATAATGAAAAGTAAAGGTGATTTTCATCCCGGATACGAGAATTTATGTTCTTGTTTTCGCTCGTTAGAAAATTCATATTTATGAATTGGCAACCCGATTCGATTAATATACAAATAGTTTTAAACAAACGTCGTCGGTCATTGTTTATAAAAGATTCGTCATCGATCGCGACGCGAGGTAAATATCTTTTTTTCTTTTTTCTGACAGGTACTTTAAGTGATATATATATTCGGCGGGAGATGCAGATGTTACGTCCGAGAAATTTAAAGTCTTATTTACGCAGTGTTCTTTGCAGTAAGAAAGTTGTTAATAATGTTTTGTATTTGGGACATTCAAAACTGAAATACGTCCACGTGGTTTTTTTCAACACGTTGATAAATTATCAATTATTTATAAGAATAATTTATGGGATCACGAGAATTCGCAAATTTATTATCTCGTTTTAATTCGTTGTATTTATTAACAATTTATTTCTTCTTTCTTGTGAAATATAAATATTATCTATAATAAATAATCTGTTGTAAAAAAAAAACTGTCCAGATAATATGCTTGACGTTTCTATAATAGCATTCAATTGTAAACGTTTTAAAGTCATTGGTTTACTTTCTAAATATTTAGTTTGCCTGAAAATACGCGTGAAAGATGGTGCAGCATTGCGATATGAAGCGGTAAGTGGATTTTCTATTGTATACTCTAAGAATAAGTAAATATTCGTAGAACAGCATTAAAAATCTGACGTATATATAATTCCGTCGCTTTCATCCAGATTTTCCAATTTCATCAAATTTATTAAACGTAAGGAATTTCTAATACGTATATAGCTTTTTATTATACAATTCTACGAGCTCTAAGTTACACTAAACTATTATTATCAAACAAACAGAAAATGATGTTGCAAATCGTTTACGTCTCCATTACACCTTAGCCTCGATCCTCAAAAAATGCAAAATACATTTAAATTACTCATTTTGCGCTTTCCACTTCTCGGAATATTCATACCGCACAAAATGCCCGCAAGCACAATTTCAAGCATCCTCTCTTTCCCAGCAGCGACGCGTCGACTACCTTTTCGGGGCCAAGAAAATAATTGCAGCTCGACGACTACCTATATTCTTTTCGCGCAATTTTTGTTTTAATAAAACGCGTCACCGAACTTTTTCTATATATAACGTATTCCCAAATAGAGAAAAAAAAAAGAACTCGTAATTTCCTCGTTCGCGTATCATCGTATAAGGCCTCGCGCAATTCCGTAGTTTAATTATACCGGACTGCACGCGCCGGCTGTCGTACAGTGCCGGGCAAAATCAGTCTCGAACTATATTCGCCCGTTCGCGAAAAACGGAGGTTGCGATCGCGCTTCGGGAGTAAACGCGGATCGGAGCCTCCGCAGAGGAGACGGCTGAATCGCACGTGTTTTGCGAGTAATAAGGTTCGTTGTAAAAACTATATTTATAGCGAGACTCTCGGGCGGATTACGATGTCCGAAGGCTATCCACTTTTCGATATCGTAACGCAACTCCAGCGCGCGATAAGCGTATATATACATATACACATATTTTCTACTGTGTAAAATTACATTCTTCGCCCAGTGCACGCTTTGATTATTTATTCAAACATTACCTCGGACGAGCGAGCGAAAAAAAAAAAAAGGCAGCCCGCTGTACGTGTATATACACAGAAAACCTCTTCATCCCGCCGCAGAAACTCCCTCGTCATCTCTCTTTCATCCGCGAGGCTTCAGAGGAGGCTCCTTTGAATCACAGCACACTTATAGGCCCCGAGAGAGCAGCAGCGCGCGGGGAAGAAAGAAGCCCCCCTCAGCCGCAAAAGAAAGAGTATCGAGATAGAGAGAGAGAAAGAAAAGGAGCCAAACGAGAGGAGAACCGCCGCCGCGCTCGCTGAAAGGTATGCTACGTTTTCTTGCTTACCCGATTGACGTCACGCGTGCGTCAGCAGCCAGCAGCCAGCACAGCAGCGGCCCCGCAAAGAAACAAGAAAGTTTCGATTGAATGATCGCGCGGTGCCGCCGCCGACTACGACGGTGATATCGTTCGTCGTCCGCGACGTTACATTGAGCCAATTGCGAATCCGCGCCGCGGCTTGTATTATCGGGAAGGAGTAATGCGTAATGCGTGCGCGGTTAGTATAATGCGGACGACTGCACGCCGCGACGGTAAACGGCCGGCGGAGAGAACGAGAAATTTGTGAGGATTTATGGGGAACGAGACGGTTTTACGGGCGGGAGGACCTGTTTTTTTATTGGAGGCTCGGGATTTGGATGTTTCGATGTTCGGTCACGGCGTTTCTGGATTATTTATTCGTTTCGGATATAGAGACTATTGTGTAGATAGGGATTTCAAAGAAGCCCCGAGTATAAAAGGGAATCTTTATGAATTAGACGAACACTCATTCGAAAGACATCCACATTCTTCCCAAGGTCAAGCCTCTTCCGCCCAATTTCTAACACTCCCGAGGCGAGGTTCTACAAATCGATCCGACATGTTCAGCCGCGGGCGTTCGCGCGCGCAAAAAGCGTCCGCGCGCGCGAAAATAATGAAAATTCGCGGCACGCGCCCGACCTTTTTTATTTCGAGCCTCCGAGGCGAGGATACGACGATAATGGCGGCGCAGCCGTGAAATCGTTTCGTCCGCGGGATTATAGGGGTCTGTGTACGCCTCGATATATATCCCTCGAGGGAATATCTCGTGCCTCCTCCTCGTTTTTTTCTCTCTCCGCGCGCGGCGAGCCGCCGCGCTTCGAGATCCGTAATGGAGCGCGAAGCTCTTTTTCGTCGGGGGGAGGCTCTCTCCCTCGGGCTTGAAAAACAGACCGTAATTCGTTAATTGGCGCGAATAATCCGGGAAACGATGCGGGGTATGTATACACTGCTCGAATCCTCGGCTTTGCGGAGGCATTTTTCAGAGAGATGTATATATATATATATATATAATTGGCGACGCGAATTTTTAATTAACGAATATACACTGCGTACGGAGGCAGGCGGTTTTATAACGTATTCGCATTAGCGAGTTTTTACGAGGTGTCGTGTCTCTTCGCAGGCTCTCTCTCTCTCTCTCTCTCGCGGTGACGTTAACGCTGAAAAAATTTCCCTAACTTCCTTAATCCTCCGCGGAGCCGATGATTTCTGTTTCTGGAATGCAACGGGCGCCTCTCTCGAGCTCTCTCGAAAAAATGTTGAAAACTTCGTATTCCGAGGCTCGATGCAACTATAAATTTAAATTTCGCGATATGGATTTTGCGAATATTGCAATTCGCTTATCGAGCACGAAGAGAACACACTGCAGAATTGCACAATAGCGCTCGGCGCGGTTATAAAACTTCGTATATATCGCACCTGCTCCAACTGATATATACGCCGGAGGAGGCTCTCTCGCGCGGGAGTTGTAATTTACACGAGTTATGCGCGACATCTGCGATAGACTTTGACGCATGGTAAGTGACATTCTTTCGGAGGCACTTCTGCCGCGGTGTTCTTTATTGCTGTTTGCGTTGGGTGCCAATTCGTTCGTCGGCTCTTCGAGTGACTCTTTTGTATATTGAAAGAGGCGTTTGTTCAAGTTTTGGCTTCCGATTCATTTTTAATCAATTTTATAATGAGTATGTAAGGTGACGACGATATTGATCGATTATTGGTCCATCCACGATTTTTTTTTTTCTTTCAGCTTTAATTAGGAACTGTTTTGAACGAGTAACTTTTATGCGACCGATAAAAATAAAGACGGAGACCAGATGAAACTGTTTACGAAATGTTCGCCAGCGAAAAGTAAATCGAAGATCGGTCGCTAAAAGGTTAATTCGTTACACGAGGCTTATATGATTCGGCGCATCGAAAAACAGTTATGTTTAGAACACCGCGAGGCGCACTTTCGAGGTTGAAAACAAGAAAACAAGCCAATTTCCTAGTTGAAATTACATCATTAACAACCCGATCTATTTACTGATTTCTGCGCCAGGAAGTTTCGCGTGTTTTCCTTCGCGTAGAAAAACATTCATTCATTTCGGCTTAAATTTAAATATAATTAACACGATGGAAATATCAAAAGATTTTTGAACGTCGAGTTTTTCCAGCGGCGATGTAACAAAAAAAAAAAAAAAATATGTAAAAACTTCCCGTCTATTTTACTCGGCGATTGTTAAACCGTGTTTTTTTGCAAACGTGACTCGTTAAGGTTAATTGAGTTTAACAATCAATCACGGGTGCATTCACGTAATCAATGAAATCAAACGCAGCAAAAATGAAAGTTTCTTTCGGGATAAATTAACGCGCGTTAATCCTTAAACTCTTGAATTAATTCATTCATAATATGAATCATGTAATTGACGACCGTCTACGTCGAAAATTTAACAAAAATTATAGTCGTACATTCGTAGGAAGTTCAATAATTCATGTCGGTTCGAGTTTAAGAAAGAGAGGCTTTGTCCTAATTTTTAAACAAAAATTTATGCAAATTGACCTAATTCAATTAAACCGCCTCGGAAAGAGAGAGAGAGAGTATTTATTTTTGGCTACACTCGTAAAACCTGGTTCTCCACCGGTTCACTTCATCGAGTTGCAGAGAATAAATTATAACCCTAAGAAATACATGAATTGACCGATTAACCATAGTTTATTCTAATGAAATACAGCGAGCGCGACATTAAATTAATAACGAAATTCAAAACTGTCCGATTATAAATGTGAAAACCGAAAATTTTCATCAAAATTATAAGACGCATCGCATATCTTTGCCTTGAATATCGCCGTCCAAATCAGCGTCCAAAATCCAAAACTGCCAAGACAATTCAAAAACTACCGAAAGTGATTCCACGCCGTCTTCGGCAAGTATCACGTCCGCGTTCCGTGTCGAATCGGCCCATTATCTCGTCAGTCGCCAATTGAGCTCGTCGTCGCGCCGATTCCGCCTTCGTCGTCGCCGAATTGAGAAATCGGCCCGTAAATTGGCCGCGCGGGTTTTTTGCCGCGCCGAAGGAAAGCCGGGGAAAAATGCGCTGCGAGGCTAGAGATTTTAAACTGCTTGGTGTTAATTTAATTAGACCGTTCGATTCGGTGCCTTTCGGCGTAAAGCGGAAATAGATACGTTTCGTTATTTGTGCAAGCTGAGTTTATTTTGGGATTGAAATTGTTTTGAATGGGTCGGTTTCTACTGCCTGCTCGAAGTTCATTTGCAACTAATGCCGCGATAAAAAAGACTTGATTTAGAGAAATATGCTCCATTTTGAGTACAAATTACTTAATTATAACTTAAAAGCCTAAGAATGTTAAACGTTGCTTTAAATTAAAATTCCTTTTTCCTGACGTTATCTCACAGTTTTTTTCTATTTACGTAAAAATTGTTTTTCAACGATATTTTCTAAAGAAAAATAATTTCCCGAGCGACAGAAGCTTAAATATTATTTAAAATCGCTACACCTCGTAAAACATTTAATTTAGATTCCATTGAATAAAACTTCTGCGCTAATCGCCGCTTCGAGCAGTTCGATATTCCACCTTCCAGCGAGTCTCTCCCTCGCAAAAATGGCAAGGCCGCGATCTCGATTTCAGTATTTTTTGCTCGCCGCCCAGAAATCATCTCCGCGGCGAAAATAAAAAAAAAAAACGAGCGACACGCGTCGTTACATCTGCACCGTTACAGAAAACGAGCTTCCGGCACACCGACGTAAAAAGACAGGTTTTTGCCACATCGCGTCTCCCTCCGAGGCCGGCTGCTCCTCGCGCGGATTTGTTTTGTTAAACTGGAAGCTCCGCCGGCTAAAAAGCTGTAATTTCGCGCGTCGATTGTCGAGCGTTTCTATAACAATACCTGTTTTTTTGCTTTTCTTTCTCGCCCGCAAAGCCACGCTGTAATTTAAAAACCTTGGGGAATTACGTCACGTGTGTGCCGCGAATAATGAATGTTTCTTTTCGCTGACCTAGATCAACGTACTTTATCTTTTTTTTTTTAGATATAATTATGCTTTTTTCAAAGTTGTGGAATTTTTTTTTTTCTTTTTAAATAATTTATTTTCGTTTTTAAGTGAGGTGAAATGAAACTGTACTAAGAATGGCATTTTTTTAAATCGAAAATTAAAAGTTTTGCAAAGAACTGAACGACACTGTTAAAAAAGCCTTCTCAAAAAGAATGAGCGTCATTCAAAACTCGGCATTTACCAATTTTGTTAGCAATAACGCAGTGTTTGTAACAGGATAATCAAACAAAATTAATGCATCCTTTCTCTTCGTACAATTATGCTTTCTAGTCTATACACATCAACTTAAAGCTACGTTATTGAAAATAAAACGAGCATAAGAAAAATTCCCAGACCTTTATTTTTCCTCCTAAGAGCATTACTCTATTAGGAAGTTACAAAGCAGATCCAGAATTAGTCGCGGATGAAATCATCCGCGTGACGCGTCCGTCTTTTCCCATTCCAAACTCAAAGTCTCAATCCCTTCTCGATCCCTTGATATCCCTCCAAAAAAAAAAAAAAAAAAATCCAAAAAACACAACTCCCACAGCGTGACCGTCCCTCGTTAAATTATACCTCGAGCATTCGCGACCTCCCCGAAAAACCCGCGGAGCATCCCGACCTCGAAAAAAGTCATCGCGCCTCTAGGAAGCCCAAACGCTCCTCCCCCCCACCGAAGAAAGGCAGGCGCGAGTGATGTCGGGAGAGGCGAAGAAGCGCAAAAAAAAAAAGGTGCGGAATCGGGTCAATGTCAGGCGCAAGGACCACCACGGCTCGGCGCTCGTTCCGGCTGTGTCCCAGATTACAAAGTCGCGCGCGCGTTATCGTTCGCGTCCTGCGCCGCCGCCGCGGCTGCATATTTGCATTGCAGAGAGCTCGAGCAACTGTTCCGCGCAGCCGAGCTGAATTCATGAGCGAGCGCCCGGCGATTTTGTATTATGCATCGTTCGCGAGATGCGCGCGGCGAGACGTTCGTGGGTGCGGAGGATATGCTAATGCGGGAGCGATATCTGTCGGTTGGCTTTTGATGGCTTTAAGATCGTTTCCTTGAGTATATGTCGGCTAAGTTTTAATGAGGCTGAGAGCTGCTCGAGATTGAGAGCGTTATTTTAGAAAATCGATTGTTTCGCTTTTGGAACGCGGCGGCGGAACGATTCATCTGAAGATGAAAGGAAGGAACGCGCTTACATTATAACGAAGTCTAATTGAACGTTTTTACGAGCGAAGACATTTACCGCCCGAATTTCCAGGAGTCGATGATAAAATATATTTTTAAAGCCGCGCTTACTTTTTATTAACCCCATACATGTACAATCGTCGAATTTACAAGCGCCGGAGCTCGGACGTGTGTATATACATTTCGCGCATAATACATCGCCGAGCGCAATATTGCACCGTCGTTATTTATACGCTCCCGAGCAAATACGTATTCGAAGTCGGTCCCTGGCAATTGACTGCCATTAGTCATTTCCGAATTTGAATATAAATGGGCAAATTATTTCATGAAATTCGCTCGAAACAATTATTCTCGATTCGCTTAATGCTTCCGAGCTGGTTCATTATAATTGCCGAAGCCGCAAAAAACATCGAAAATCTATATATTCCGCGCTTGGCAATCGCAATGAGATCACAGAGAGGAAATATTGCGCGTCTCGATTTCCGAATCGGCGCGCCTTCAAAAAAAAAAAAAACCCATCATCCTCGAAAGGAGGCAGCCTCGTCGGGCGGCGGCGATGACAAAAATTTCAATCGCGACTCCCGTCGCAATGGGGATCTCTAAAAAGTTTTACAATCGATTCCCCGCCGCCGCCATTTGCGCGCACCCACGTCGTCGCCTTGTCCTCTCTCTCTCTCTCTCTCTTGAGAGAGCTTTTTCAGGCGCGCATCGCACCGCCCGCCGGAATACAAAGCAGCGAGCCTCGAACCATTTTCTTTCTTTTTTTTTCTTTTGCGAGCCGACGGAGTTTGCTACCTCGCAGCGGAGTCGAAGTTTATTCGGACGGGGGGGTTCGTCCGGTTTTTCACTTTCGTCGAGGCTGCATTTTTGGGGTTTTATCGCAAAGTCGAAATGTCGTTTGTTGCTTCTTTTTTTTTTTTTAATGAAATGCGACCCACATTTGCGGTATGAAACGTTTTTCAAGAGACGTTAAAGAAGAAGGTGGTTTCGCTTTTCTTTGGGGGAATTAAGATAACTTTATTGTGCCGCTGCGTAACTTATTTATAGTTACAGCCATACCGTGGATTAAAAGGCATTAACTGCCTTTTATTCGTACACTAAGTACCCTAATATAAAACTTTATGTCCTATAATTTCCTTTACTCGGATGAATTTAACGATGTTTCGCGCTTTAAATTATATTTTATACATACACGTTGTAAAGGACCCTTAAAACACAAATAAAAAATAAGAGAGAGAATTAAAAATCGCCCTCGACGAAAAAAAGAGATCGCTCGATCCATTTTCGGAAATCGTTATCTCCAAACGTTAAAAAGTATCGCTTTTCATTAAGATTCCTCGGGGTGATAATAAAGCGCAGCGGCTACACAGTAAATCAACATCGACGCCGAAGTTTCTTCTTTTTTAATTACGAGCGTCGAAAATTTTGAGGAGATAATCGACGCGAAAGCGTTTCTGCCCGTGTAATAACGACTTAATATACGATAAAACACCGAGATTTACGTCGCGAAACATTGTGAAAACGCCGCGCGGTGCAAAAACAATAATCCCGCCGTTGTACACACATAAATCCGTCGAATTGGCTTTAATGCAGAAGAAGTTTGTTGTGGCAGCTACATGAAAAAAAAAAAAAGGCGAAAATTTCAATCAGTGACGTAACCCCCGACCGACGCGCAAGTAGATTTTAATCGACTTATTTTACAAAACCGCTCCGATCGGCGGTCTGTCAGTCGAGAGAGAAACTATACGGTGTAACGTGTATTGCTCTCTTTCTCTCTCTCTTCGCGAGGCGAGGAATTCGGTTACTTTTTTACCCGAGTGATTGACTTCTTCGGGTACTGTAACAAATCGCCGGTGGTCATCGCTAATTACTTATCTGTCCTTTCGGTTGAAAGAAACGGATATTTTTTTTTTTCAACTCAAATAATTTGGCGTCAAATCAGTGGAAGGTACCGAAGTGTCAAAAAAATATTTCGAAGACTCATCCGCGACGACATTTTGTAATTTAACAAGCACCTTTTTTCTTTCCAAAGACGGCTAATTAGGAGCATTGCTTTGGAAAAACAACTATTTTTAGTACGTTGTAACGTTAAACGAACCATAAAATTTGCAGGTTGAAAAAGAGCGCGGAGACTCGCGGAAAAACAAAAATAAACGGCTTAAAAAAAAAAAAAAAAAAGAGCGCGACTTGTCTCGATACAAAACCCGCCGTGTGTGTACTCGATATGCGAATTTTTATTACGTCAACGGAACGAATGTTATTGGCCGTTAAAATTTAATGCCCATTGTGGAGCTCCAGTTTCTTTTTTTCCTGTGTACTCGCAGTGCAGCCGACTCGAAAGGCTGCGCGGATTTATCGTTATTTGCGAGGAGGACTAAATTATCGGGGGAGGCGTCGAATACGTATACTTTTTAAATTTTTGCGGCGGTCGTTCGAGTTAATTGAATAAGCTTTACTTTCGTTGCTGGGACGAGATCTTTTCCTCGATTTCGCCGCTGAAAATTATTGAAACTCATCGCGAATTTATACTTATTGAATTCAAAATTTGAAATCGCCCGTTTGCTTGCGAGGTTCTGAAAAAATAATGACACACCGCATCAATATTAAGCTTGTAGATACGGAAAAGGCGCCACTGTTTGCCGATTTTCGAATAAATATTTGAAAAAATCAAAAACAAGATAACGGCTTATTTTTTCCAACGGCGGAGATAAAAGAGAAAAAAAAAAGAGCAGCGGTAAATAATTGTCTCTCTCCTTAACGAAGCGAAAAACCTCGCGAGTTTTACGACGAGCTTTTGTTTTTTGTTTATCGAAAAGTTATGTTCGGCTTCTTCGCCGTCGGCCGCCGCGAAAAACTTGATAAATTCAGCAAAAACGGAAGCGCGAAAAAATGTACGTTCGCCACTTTACGCGTGTATGCGCGATAAAATTTTTAGGTGGCCTTTAAACATTTATGCGCACCGCAGAAGCGATCAATTTTATTGATGTAAGAAGCGTCGTATTTTGCTTGGAAAACGCGGCGAATAATTGAATTTTAGTAACTCGTAAAAAATTTACGTGTAAAGTTAATTGGAAGAATACTAAATGGAAACATATTATTCTCCGTCGAGCTTTTTGGAATGTTGCAATGTTCAAAGGGATATTGCAAAATTAAACTGTATAAATTTGTACAAATAGAGGAGAGGGGACTTTTTTTTGCAACTAAATCGATCAAATATTTGCCGAAGAATTTGCGTCACTTGTATTAAAGTTTTAATTTTGAAAAAAAATGTGCTGTACTCGAAACTGACATTCAAGCAGTTTCAAACAGACGGCGTTCGAATTCAATCGTCTCTTATTCTTTGAAGAAAAAAAAATTGTTAAACGTCCGCTGTAGAAGGATTTTAAATAGTCATAAATATTCGGAATATCGTGTTTAGTTTTTGCGTGGCTTATGCTCGCTTTACGTAATTTTAGCGTTGCCTAAAAAGAATGACGTACGAAAATTGATTCTTTGCACTTTTCAAAAGGCAGAGTTAAACGTCTCACATTTGGATGTTAGTTTGGAAATTGCATTGAATTCTAAAGAACTGAAAACGTGCTAAATTAAACATTTGTTCGCCGAGTTATTAGTAAAATTATATTTTAATAATATTTTTTTAAACGAAACTATAAACCTTGTTTTAACTTCTTTAAAAAAAATCGTTAAAGTTTTAATTGTTAATTAAAGTAGTTAAAGTATTTTCAATGAGTAAAATGGAAAACATTTTGAAGCAATTTGTGATCATCACTCATATCTTAATAACAATTACCAAATAATATAAACAGGCTTAAAAAAAAACAACAATAGCCGATAAAACCATTAATAGTTATTGAAAAATATTGTGCATCTCAAAAGTAATTGAGATTTTTTAAAAAAGGTTAGTAAACTCCTTATTTTAAATTATTATCGAACGGATAATTTTCGTACAGGATTTCCGCTCTCGTTTACTTACAGAAGTTTTAACTGATCAAGTTGCAGGAATATGAGTCATGAATAATTATTGAAGCAAGATAAAATTATTATCGCTATCCAAAACAAGAGTCGAGAGAACCTTAAGTTACTAATTATTCTTTATTTATTATTAATTCATCAAAATACAACATTTAATTCATAATAAATGCCAAGGCTTTGCATTTTTTTGTATTTATATTAAATAAACTTAAAAACAGTAACAGGCGATCAAGAGCCGTATAAAGCTTTGATTTTTCATTTTATTCCAATCTCAACACGCTCTACAAGTTTCATGGGTGCGTGACGCTGCGCGATTGTCAAGCAACAAACACCTGTTGCATACTTTATTACGTGTCACTTCTGAATTAATTAGTAGTAAAACTGCATTAGATTTTATCGATAACCTAGGAGCGATTCTCTCGAGACTTTCTTGCGCCGAACGGCACGCTCGAAAGATATACATTCTAGGAAAAGGAAAGAAACGAACGGTACTCACGTAGTTCTTGGAAGTGCATCGGGCGCGTGCTCCGCATTTTCCGGTTTCCCGCGCGTTTTTTGGCGCATCACTTGTAAACAACTGCAGCAGCGTTCATCCACGCGTGAATTCAAGCTGTCCGATCCGCCGCCTCTCCCGGGATATTCTTCCGAAACTGAGAAAAAACTAGGCTTTAGTCAAGTGGTGGGAATTGATGCGATATTGCTCGCCGACCGTTAATTACAGTGTATTGATATTGCGAGTTGAGAAAATTGTTTTCTTTTTTAAGTTAGAAACTCAAGGTCTCTTGCAGTTGGATTCTTTTCCTCTGACTTTTTATGTAATTGGACTGTGGGTGAGTGCATATAACCGTGGTTATGTGGGTGAAAAGAGAGAAGCGAGTCTAGTTGCTATTTTTAATTGAAAACGTAAATATTTTATTAAGTGGGGCATCCTTGAAATTTATTTCAATTTTAATTTTCAAGCATCGAACTGAAGCTAAATTAAAAAAAAACATTGATCTGAGCCGGAATAGAACTTTTTAGCTGCCGTATCACTTTTTATCTCGCGAGTGATATACGCCTAATATATCAAAATTATCGTTGGAATAAACCAAACCAGATAAGATTCAAAAATTTCAAAAACTACTTTTCTAAAATACGTTATAGCACGGCTGTAATCCACTATACTCAAAACTAAAGAACACATATCCATTACGAAAACGTGAAATATATTGGCACTGTAAAGAAAAGTCACTGTACTTTGCTATTGAGAGAAAAGCCGGCGTCGAGGAGCGAGCGGTGAGCGCGCAAGTGACATGACAGCAGCTCACGTGCGAATCAACAACCAACCGCCAGCGACAACTTCGCGCGACTGAGCTCGAGTGGCCCGCGCGTACCGCGTTGGGTGCGTGCTGCGGCTTCTCGCTCCTCTCTCTTGCTCGCGCGATCAGTTAAAACAAAAAAAGAAAAGGAACGCGCCTCGGTGCTTATAGCTCCGCGACTCGATGGTGGGGAAAGGGGTTCGCGGCTCTACTTTGGGGAGTCTGGTACTTTGGTCTAGTCCACGGGATTAGTCAAATTTTTAACCGACATTTTTTTAGAAACAACTAAAATTGATTTTTTGAAAAAATAATTAGTATCGTAAATTTTTGTAATTACGATTTAAAGAATTTTACCTTTTAGAATTAAAAACTTTTTGAGCATTTTTAAAATAAAGTACAACTATGATTCTATTATATTTCAAAAAACAAAGAAACGGATGGTTCAAAATTTATGTACCTACAAAAATAAAAAAAACTGTATATCAAAATTCATCCATATGTAATCACGTAATTCATATTCAAAATAGCTGTATTTCGATGGCACAGATACAATTTTATTTCGAACCCTTCAAAACATGATGTAAACCGTAAATTAGTAATTAATAATCACTTATTTTGGAGCTTTTTTCGAAGGAACAATTTAATAGATATTTTTTAAATACTTTGAATTTCCCATAATGGTTTATAAAATTATACTCTACCAATACTTTGGAGATCAGATTTTCATGCTGGGCAGATCTACATCTTACTATCAACTGAAATTTACAGATTTCGAGGATAATTTTTAAATGACCTTTATCAATTACATTCTGACCACATGGCACCGGCTTAGATTTCTTTGAAACGTTTAGCGTAACATCTGTGCGAAGTTTGGAGATCAGATTTTCGTGCTGAACAGAGCTACCTCGGACTATTAGCTGAAATTCACAGATTTTTAAATGCCCTGAAGGACAAGTTTCGTTACTCCGATTTTGCTAAAACAGCACAAGATTGTCGGCAGGACTGCCAAAAGCAATAAAACGTTTAGAAAAAAAGGTGAATCATATTAGTTCATCTTTAGAAAAAAAATGCTCATTTTACCCCTGAAATGGCCTAAAGGGCAACTGTACATCGTACTTCCTGTACATCGATTTTGAGGAAAATTTGTAGGAATATGTATTTTGAGCCTAAGAATTAATATCCGTCTGAAATTTCGAAAAAAAATGATAGGGTCAGAAAGCGAAGTGTTAAAATCATTGCATTTGAAGGACATAGTAGTAATACTTTATTTAATGAAGAATGCAGTTTAAAAATTAAAATTTTCTTACCAATTCTTAATTCTCTTTGTGTAAATATTAAAAAAAAGAAAAACTGCTTACGATGTTATTAATAGTGATTTTAGTTTTTTTACAAGATTATGTAAAATTAATGATGATTTGATTAGCACAAATTGTAAAAATCTTGCTGAAAAATATGATAATGATTTGTGTATTGAATCATTAACATCAAAGTGTATTCAATTTAAATACTATTTGATTTCAGTTGGCACTAACCAAAATTGTATGAAATAAATAAGAAACACTGCATGATATGAACATTCCCAAACATTGAAATATTACTTCGAATATTTCTATGCATAATGGTGACTAACTGCAGTGGAGAAAGATGCTTTTCTGCGTTAAAATTTTTGAAGAATGATCACAGGATTCTATATGTAGAATTTGATATTTTAGATAGCATAGATTTTCAAGAGATTCCAAAGAGAGTCAAAAAAGGCTAGAAAGAAATTATAGTAATTTATAAATGTTTTTTCAAGTTTTATTTTCTGTATATTAAATCAATAAAAATATAAAGTTTAACAACATATATGTTTTGTTGAATTATATTATTTTGTTTACTTAGATCTTTTAAAATTATATTTGGTAGTCACCAGTTGGGGCCCCTCAGGTAGGTGGGGCCGTAGGCCTGAGCTTTGCGGGCCTTTGCATAAAGACGGTACTGGTATTAATTGTAGAAAATGGAATTAGCGGCCATTGAACGAAAGATCACTGAAGCCTGTGGAGACTACAGAAGGATTATGCATATAATTAGAGCCATTCACATGACAATTCTAGTAGAATCTTCACGAGGGCCGGAATTAATGATGGCTGTGACTACAACCTGTAAAAATAAATCCATAATTTG
>JAWWEO010000036.1:21380793-21441667 GCA_035582975.1 Ormyrus labotus
GGAGGACGTAAATAAAAGGTGCGGCGGCCGCGAATATTTTACTAAAAGGATTTCAATTTCGGAGGTTCCAAGGCTTTCTCGACGGCAAATGGTTGAAATGTTTTTCGTAGTTTTAAAGATTTGTCGGCTTTTTGAAAAACGTTGACGTTCGACGTATATTCTGCAAGTCTGTTTGTATTTTTAACCGCATTCTTTATGCCGAAGTCGTAAAAGATTGAGAAGGTTTTGAAACTTTCCGCGTCTTACTGCCGATCAAACATTTTAAGTGGATTAAATCTTGCAATCTTTTTTAAGACATCTCCGTGTCAGTATATTAATTTTTAATTGACGTTTACAGCCATTTAAACGACTAAATTGTTTATAACCATTTTCTTGACTACTTCTCAGGTTTAGCGAGCAAAAACACATTAAATAACTGGTGGATTCATGAACTTCAATCATTCTGAACTTGCTAAAAGTTGATTTTAATTTGTTTAATCATATTCGAGTTCTCATTATCTATATCAATGTACTGAAACCCTTTAATTTTCCACCCAAATAAATCGAACCCATTTCAGCCTCTTCCATCTGCGGCACAGCACTAAAGTGCGCGTCAGAATCAATTAATACTCGCATCTCCCAGAATGTCCACGCCGAACCGCGACAGAAGCGCAAACAGTTAAAGCATCCGCCAGAGAAGTCAGCCCCCCCGAAATACGTATCAAAGCAAACATTATCCGTCTTGATCCGCCGCTCCTCGGAAGGATAACCGCCCCGCTGTAATAACGGCTATCGCCCGCCGCCGCTACATCGGACGGAGGCTCGTCGCGCCTCGGCTTCGCCGGGGAGAGAGACACTCGAGAGGCACGGGCGCATTAACCGCGCCAGCGAGCCGAGAGCCTACCGAGTGGAACGACCGCTTAAGTGCGTTTTCACGCAGCCGGCAGCGCGAGCGCCGTCGATTTAACGACTCCCCCGAAAGAGGAGGAGGCGCGACGCGTTGCGTGACCTTTCGACTGTGGGTGTGTATGTGTTTTGTCCGAGGTGCGAAAGGGGACCTGTGCTTGACACCTTCGCTGGCTCTGCAAGGTAAAGAAAAAAATTCCGTGTGCGCGCTGGTTCTCTCTCGATGTTCTGTAATTGATTTTTTTTTTTATTTTTTACTCATATTTTTCTTAAATTTCAAATTTATAGGTTAAAACTTTTACCTTTATTAAAAATTTTGTAATTTTAGATTTAAAGATGGTGACTAAGATTGCCGAAACGTTGTCGAAATATTTACTATAAATCTCTTATTTACTATCTTATTTATATAATTATTCACTCGTTATTTATTGTAAACATCTGGCTTGAATGCATACATTTCAATAAAACTTCATCCGATGTATTATACCGTTTTTATGAATTGTCGATAATGAACTTTTCTTGTATTCCGCCAATTCTTCCGTGGCTCGAGCATCACTCCGTGATATAAAATCGGAATCTTATATACATTATTTTCACGTACAGCGAGGGAAGAAAAGTAATTAATTACCACAAAACCCGAGAAGAAACATTCATTAATGCCGACAATATTACATTGCACACAAAATCAATCGTGCTCCTCATACTTACAAGAACAATCATTAAGCTCGAGTGAAAAACAGAATTACGTCTTTGCGAACGTACTTCCCCGACTTCGCTGAGAAACCTATATATATTTGACGCCACAATCAGTAATGCATGGAGTACAATAAAAAATTGAATTACACCCTCCCAAATTTTCCCATTGATTTCGCCGCCGATATCTCGAAGCCCCGTCGGTTACCGCCGAGATTCTGAATATTCGTCGAAGCCCGAACCTCGGCCGAGAGCCTGAAAAGCCCGGGAAAAAAGCCTCGGGCGACAATTAGAGCCCCCTCCCACCTCCCAGTGTTTACCCTCGCAGGCCCGGCAAACACGGCCGAGAGATGAGTTTCGAAACTGCGTCTTCTTCCGGCGATCGATTATGCATACTCAGCGGAATTAGGGTTATATACCGATTGCTTTCCCGATAATAATCGGCCGCGCGACGACACGTGCTAAATTAGCGCGGCTCCGCAGTGGGTTAAGGGGGGGGGGGGGGGAGGATCCGATTCGCTGGAGGGAGGGGTGGGGGGGTGGGAAAGTTGTTTCAATCCTGACGTCAGCGGTGTGTTTTGGCGGCGCTCGTGCGGACCGACGATTTAATGGCTTTTTGCCGGGGGAGAAGAAGTAGTTGGCTTTTGCGGGATGTACTCGAATCGAGTTGGAATTGCTGTGTTCGGGTGCTGCTGCTTTTTTTTTTCGGGGTAGTAGTTGGGGAGGGTTTTTGTTGGGTTTTTGCGGATTTTTACTGCTGGCTCGCGCGCGGAATGTTTTGCTTCGTTTTTTTTTTGTGCGGGGCAAAACAAACGTAAAGCCATTTTCGCGAAGGCGCGCGATCGACCCGTTATACGTTATTTGCATATTATTACGCGGATGTGTATTACCATTTTGCGGTTATTATTGGTTTAATAAACTGAATTTGATAGGAAATATTTGCGCTGACCCTTTATTAATAATTAGTTCACTATAAAATAGTGCAATGAATAGAATTCTGATTATTATTGCAATGTTTTCAATTTTATAGCAACATAAAGTCTATAAATAAAGCTGGTCGGTTTTCATATATATCAAGTTGGTAGTTTTTAATTAATTTAAAGTTTACTACTTTCAAAAGGCATTAAATATTTCCCTTTTATCACTGTTCGCACGATAAATAAATAAAGCGTCCATAAAATAGACATCAAAACGAAATCATCCAAACAAATTAATTGTCTCGAACAAATTGTATTTCACAAAATACATCGATCATCGGTATTTGCGCGGTTTCCCCAGCTGTAAACTTGTACTTCTTCTTGGCACGAATTAGATCCTTGATACAGTGTTTAAAGACGATAACAATCTAATCGTTCGAGCCGGACATAACGAAGGTTGCTTCTACTACTGGCCGACTAAAGACTTGCCTGTTCCACGTTGGTACGTTGGTTCTTGCTAAATTGTTGCTAACAAATTTCTGTTTCCGTCACTCTCTATAACGCAACTGTAATTAACGTTTTTTGTTCCATTGATAATCATCGGTATTCGGGAGGATAATAAAAAATTCAGTTATACATCCGCTCCATAAAAAGGGGTTAAATTTAACGTCCGAATAAAAAGCTCATTAAACGCTGCAAAATATCCACTCTCGTTCAATTTAATCGGGTTAATTACGCGAGGTTGCGTCACGGCGCGATCCGCGACAGTATAAAAAGTATCGCCACCTACGTCAATTCACAAAGGCGGGATTTTGATTTACAGGAGTGGAAAGAGCAGCTCGCATGACCTCTCGAATTCTAAGACTCTCGCGGATGAGTGTAAGCGAGTGGGATCCCGACGTTCAAAGGGGCTCTTCATTATTTCACTTCCTCGAAGCTGCCGAACTTCTTTCAGGTTGAAGTCTGAATTTCTCGGTTCGTCTGCTTCTGACGGGCAGAGAGTGCCATCCGACCGAGAACGAATTTATAACTTTAATGTGCTTTCCGCTTTCGAGTTGGGAAAATAAAGAAAAAAAATGAATTTTTTGGATAGAAAGTTATAGAGAGAAAAGGGCTTGAAAATGTAAATGTTAGTTTATAGCTGCTTCACTTTATATATTTATATTTTTTGCTAAAAACGAGCAAAAATGGTTTCCTTTTGTTTTTTGCGTTTTTTGAAGAAACAAAAGAAGTAACAAAGTTCCGCGCAACTAATTCTTTACACTCCATCCATCAATTATCGGAATCCCGCAAACTAGTTTCATCGATTTTTATTTTTCCCACTTCAATCTGACACGTAACGACTCGTATATAAAGACGGAAGAGCTTTCAGCCAGTAATTATGCCGCGAAAGTTCAGCTAACAATTCGGGATGCCTTCTCCTTCTCCTTTTGCCTTTTCCTAACTGGCCTGAAAATGAGAATGAATTGACGCTTGGTGGCCTCCTTTATTCAAATTCTTTCCAAGTTTTTTTTTTCTTTTCACCGCAAGTCGAACGCGAAGCGTAATCGAATACAGAGCCGAGACTTTCCCTTTGTAAAAAAATATCTTTCCTCTTTTCGACGAGCAAAAGGTTATTTTAAACATTAGATTTAATCGCGAAATTCGTTCGTCCAAGAGTTAGAATATGTAGATCTAATTTTGCGTAAAATCATGAACTTTCAAAAAAGAATTTTGAAACTTTAAATTGCACGTTACACAATAACGCGGGCAGCTTCTCTTTGTTTTAAAAAGTTTCGACTTTGACCCACTAGTTTTAAAGTGCCTACGGTACAAACTTTTAGAGCCGCTTTATGGCATCTTTTAAACCACGCAAAACACCGTCCTATATTTTACAATTATACGATTTCATTTCTCTTTGATATTAAAAGCAGAGCATATTTTACTCCGGTAAAAATCCTAGGTTACACGTCGCAAAATCCTCCACCTTCTGCCCCATTAATAATTGCATTAGGTGTTTCCTCGCTTTACAAATGTTAAAATATGCAATAAATCTCGCGAGCTCCTCGGGGGGGAAGTCTTTCCTTCTTTTTTTTTTGTCCCCGAACGCATTTACATTCTCGCGGGTGTATAAAATGTCACTTTTATACTTAGTGTATTCATACGCTGTAAATGGACGTGATTTGCAAATTTTTATTCCAACCTTGTTCCCAAAAGAGATAATAATGTATACAATATTTTAACTTTCATGGAGAGTAAAAAAAGTGTTATGTACAGCCCTGTGAGCGTATTCAGTCAGGATTTTAAAAATTAGAAGATTATACTCTATTGAAGTTATGCGTAATTTAAAGTAAAGAGAATTATTTCCATAATACTTCGAAATATTCAATCGTAGAGACTGAAACAGAAAAAACGCTTTATAACGCAACATTACAAATATCAGAAAATCGAAATAATTTATTAATTCTAATTTATTTATAAAAAAAATTACACGTCGATCCATAAGCCCGTATAGAAGTAGCATATAAATGATAAAAATATAGAATGATACGGCTTGTCTATCCTGCAAAAAACGAAGTTCAAGGATTTTTGCAAAAAAATCCCCTAACATCTATCAATCCATTCGCGAACATGATAAAGGTATTTGTACAATAAAGACGTAAAAAGGAAGGTAATTAATGGACATTTTTTGTACGGAAAAAAGTCGGAATAGAGATTTTATCAAGGGAAGAGGTCAGAGGATCTTTATTGGCATTTTAATGCGTAATATTAAGATGTTATTGTTTAATCTACACTTTTGTCGATTTGACGCGCAGAGAAAGTTTAGTTCACTAAAGTCTTTCGAGGAAGCCGAAATAACGACGAAAGACCAGGTAAAAGTAACCAAATACGGAATATTTACGTAACAGCAGGCGGTTAAAAACATAAAACCCGCGTTCCTTTTCTTAGCAGCGCGGCAACTATCTCCAACCTCCTAAAGGCAGAAAGAGCTCGCATTAAAACGTCTGCGGTTCGCGGCGCAAAAGCACTAAAAGCAGCGCGGCAGAAAGAGTTGCCGCGGCCAAAGGGAAAACCGCCACCACAATTAAAGCTCTCCCGAGCTGTCCTCCTTTTGAAAAGCGAAACTCTCGCGGCTGCTAAAGAGGCGCTTACGTAAGTCTCGCCTCGGCTTTCTTCAATTTCGAAAGCGTTATGTTGTAGCTAATAGGCTGCGAGGCCAATCTGGAAGTGATTAAGTATATCCGCTGGCAGATGAGTTCTTGGAAAGCTGGAGATTAGCGGAATTTGTCTTGGCCAGCGAGCTTTTTTTCTCCTCCTTCGTGTTGCGCAGTTAGGGGCCGCTGGAGTTTTTCTTTTTTGCGGGGCTCGGAATATGTGGGGGCAGGAAAGGAGTTATTACGAATTCTGGTGTAAACAAGCCGCAACGTATTTCGACCTGCAAGGTTGAAAGCAAATAGATCTCCTAAAAGATCTTTGTATTCTGATTAAGAAGAATTTTCGGTGAAACGGAAATGGAATAAAAGAAAATGGAAGGGGCGTAAATTAAATCGATTATTTATATTATTCATTTAAAAATTATCGAAAATTTTCAAATTCTGCTTCCAAGTCTTGTAAATGAACTAAAAGTATATTTAAAAGTCACGAATTCAAAATAAAAATCAGAGGTTTCAAGTATTTTCAAAGATAATTTTTATCAACATCGACACTAACTTGAGAAACGCCTTTATTTGCGGAAAAAGGTTCTTTGGGAGAAGAAAAATACAGCTGTCCCAGCGATTTTTCCTCTTGTCGATAGACAGAGAAAGAGAGAGAGAGAACGGAT
This sequence comes from Ormyrus labotus, assembly GCA_035582975.1. Lineage (NCBI taxonomy): Eukaryota > Metazoa > Arthropoda > Insecta > Hymenoptera > Ormyridae > Ormyrus > Ormyrus labotus. The sequence goes on from JAWWEO010000036.1 coordinate 21,387,091, forward strand.
TCGCTGAAGTAGCTATTCGCGTTTGCAGAAGTAATAGACGATTTCGATCCTTACGCCACTTTACTCCTACCAAAATTTTACGACGCAGAAGTCGATTGCGGATTTTCTGACTTTGATTACAGATTTTTACTTCAATTACAGATTTTTACTCCGCCGATCGACGCTAATTCAAGTTTGTCGATGGCTTTTTCCAAAGTTTCAATTTCTTAACGTCAGAGAGGTTGATAAACGATACTCTCGGGGCATCGTCTGACAAAGATAGCTTTAGAACGACCTCGACAAAGATGTTCGTATATATTTTTATGATAATCCGTCCAATAACAATTGTTTTGAAATTTATCGTACCGGAAAAATTTTCCAACGAGTATATATAAGGTCGGTAAAACTTAATTTGATAGTTTAGCAGATATACTCCGGATATCAAAAGTGACGTTAAATTACTCAAAAGACGTAATTTAATAAACAAAACACTTTTTTCCCACCTCCAAAAACGAGTTCAGGATAAACATCATGAAACAGATGTAAATCCGCCTTAGCAATAATCCTCGAAAAATCAAAGCCGCGCCTGCCTTTCGAAATCCCAGCAAGAAGACCAGACCCAATTTAAAAGCCGGGGACGACATTTGTTATTCCGCTTTGGAATCGAGGCGTCAGAATTAAAGGCGGCGAAGAAAAATCCCGGGGCAAAAATCCATCGCGCCCCGCGATGCAAGCTATATATACACACAACGACGCCCGCCGATATATATTCCGGGGCGACGTTTATTTACGCGTCCGCATAAATATTTATGTACATAAGCCGGTGGCGCGGCCTGATATACAAGCTGTGTCTATAGGATCGGAGGCAACGCGGGACGACGACTTATTTCTCGTTTTTTCCGAGGGCGGAAGATCGACGAGAGAGAGGATGAGGGACTCTCTCCGGTATAGTGGGCTATACACGGCTGATTTCGTGCGCCGGGATTCGATGGGGAAATAGAAAGAAAATACGGGTGCTTATGAAACTGACAGCTTTTCAAATCTTTCTTAGTGCCTGCAATTATTATCTTGGCTAATGTTTGACTGGGTCGGGGAGTTTAATGAAGTTTTGAGGAAGCGAATTTTATATGTTAAATATTTATTGGCTCTATCTTCTTATGGATCTTCCTGTGAGCTCAAAGTACACTCGAACTGGATATGACCGAAATTTGAATAGTATAATGAAGGAGTTGCTTACTTTGCTTTAAAAAACTTAAAATAAATTGTGCACAATAACGAAGACAACGAAACAGTTTATTTCTCTCCGTCGCGAAAAGCGAATCCAGCATATTCCGAACTCCGCTTAAAATCCAAATTTCTCCGCAGTCGGATTCGATCCGCGAAACAGACTCCCCCGCCCGCGCTTTCTCCGCCCCCCCCAGCAGACAAAAAAAAAACTTCGCTGGCGATGCAGATTTTCTTCGTCGCGCCCTCCCGAAATTGAATCGCAACCGGCGCCATTTGTATTCCCCGCGCGGCACTGGGAAAGCGAGGAGACGGAGACAAACGCGGGGCGAAACGAAACGCGCGCGCGCGCGGAGCAGCCGAGCGGCGCGTATATTTCAACCCCGAGAGCTCCGCGTAATTAATCTGTATATATGCTGTTGCGCTCTCTCGAGTCGGGTGCTCGGGAACTTGGTCGTTTTCGGTACGTACGGCTGCGAGAGAGAGATTTTTTTTTTTTTAATTGTTGCGTCCGAGGAATTAATGGCCCTCTTTCGGAATTGAAAAATGATCTACTTGTTGAGGGCGGCGATATGTTTTAGCGAACGGAAGGAACTCGAGCTCGAGCGGTGGATGTTTGAGCGCAATTTTTACGATGAGAATTCTCGGGATAAATGAACGGAACGAATTGTTTCGGCAGATTTAATGGACAGACGTTTTCTTTTTCTTTCTCGTTTATTTATAGGGGAATGTTTTTTGACGGTAAAATGTGCCAATTTCAATCGGTTACTTAAGCTTTACGTAACTACGGAATTACCCGTTTTATGGAACTGACAGGAAGAAATTTCGTAAAAGAGACTTGAGCTCTTTTTCAAGTGAACCTGCCTTTACTTTCATTACTCGTTCAGATATTACTTTTTCCTTAAATTCCAAAATTAAAATTTAGTTCTTCTTTACCAAAGTGTAATTTGTAAAACCTACTTGCCGATTGTAAAACTAGTAATATTCTCAGGCTGCAATAAATTTTCCATACACCTTTCGAAACTACACCAGCGCACTTAATATCAGCACGTTAATCAAAAGCGGACCTTGCAGCTTACTTCCCTAATGAAAATCGCACCCCCCCCTCCATTCCGTTGCGATTGATCCTCTCTCAAACAGTATAGTACACCTTCTTTTTCGGGTCGGCGATGCAAATACTCGTGCCACGCGCTCGCTCCCGCGGTCTATTTAGAACGCACGTGCAGCGCGCTATTCGGGAATCGGCGGGTTCGTGCGTAAGCCCACCACGTGGCGCCGTAAAAACGGCTGACGTTGTCGCACCGCTTTTTTTCTTTCGTCGATTTCGGCGGCTGAGCTTTGCCGAGATTCCGGGCTGCTTCGGCTTCGAATTCAAATCGGATTTCGGATCTTTGATTTTTCTGCTTATATAAGTGCCACGACGAAAGCCCCGACAAAGTTTCATCGAACCGCGGCGATCCGAATTTCCTATGCCGGACGTGTTAGTAAGATTGATATTCGGACGCAGCCCGACTCTGCCGCTTTGATCGTTTGCGTTGTGAAAGGCTGCGCTGAACTGGGCTTCGTTAAGATAATTACCGCGATGGAATCAAATTGTAGATTCGGCACTGCTCCGCTCGGCTTTTATTGATGGCTCTTTTTTTTCTTCTGTTGCAGCTCTCAGTGGGCGTGACGAGCAGCGCACTATACTCCTGTCACTTATAGGTAATGTATTCCAATTAAATGGCTTTCGTGAAATTCAATTCGATAGCTTAATGAAATGGTTCGTTATCTGTTTGAGAAAAATGAGAATAATTTTCGGAAAATTATTAGAAAATATTTCACTGTTGTTATTGTATTTGAAAATATTTTCCGCATATAGTATGTGTTAATAAAATATGTACAATTTATTATTTTTGACCAAATTCGCGTACACATTTTAGGAATGTTTGCGCAACATTATGACCCACATATTCTCCTGATATAACTATGCTAATTTCTATCAGGTAATTAATAAATTAATAGAGCTATGCATAATTATTGATGAACAAGATAGTTATTCAAACGAAATTCAAAACGTTAATTAAAACAAATTATCTCAATCAAAGACTAGTGTCATTTTTGATAAAATAGTATTAGTTATTCAATGTCTATATTTTGATATCTAAATGTAGTTTTTTTTTCTTACCACATAAATCTAAAAAATCTTTTAGGAATTCTACAGCCGTGTATATTTATAAATGTTACTTGCAAACATTTTAAAAATACATTCGAAAGTTGCAAAAGAAAAATATTAAAAATTTAATGGAGAATCTTGCATACATGCAATGTTACATATTCTTTTGTTATTTCCTACTTTCCCTTTAAAGATGCACATTTAGACAGTATCAGAAACCTCGATATAAAATATTTTCTTTTAAAACAAGCTTTCAGTGTGAGTAATCATATAGACCATTGGTTTTATTCGAAAAACCTTGGCACAATAATGAACCTAAAAATTTTTTATACTCACCTGCACAAGAAGAGCTTTTTCCTTATTTAAGAAAAAACGGTGTCATGGGAAGCGTTTTAATAAAAATGGTTCCATTTTCTTTAAAGTAAGTTGCGTTCTCGTGGTTTGACGTCAACGGAGCAAAATTTCGCTGCTCGCATGTGTGTTTTGCATTTTTTAAATTCCAATTCTGTGGGAATTAAAAATAGTCTCTCCACGTGTACTACATAACTACTTCGGTGGCAAAAAAGTGAAATTCCAAATATAGGTATAAAACTTTCCCTTTTCTCATAAAAAAGACTCTTCGGAAAATTATCGTATTGATGCAACTTTTAAAATAAACTGAATATAGTCTTCTTAGATTCTGTTTAATTTAACAATTAATCATTAATTAAGGTCTTCTACATCCCATGAAAGCGTCTTATAAGTCAATATTCCTTAACACCTCACCGTATAAAATTAATGAAAAGCTTTCCCTACTGATTTGATTAACCCGCATACTCCAAACTCTTGGCTTCAACCGTCGGACAATTAAAACGAAACTTCTCCGTCTCTCGTTCCCCTCTGCAGCCGGCTAAAATACAGCCCCCGAAACTCAGCCTCTCTGCCCGTTGAACTCGGCTCTCCCGTCGAATTGCAGCTCTAAAATCCCGGCCCGCATCCATCTCCCATGCTAAATTCGGGAAGTCCCCCGCTCGTCCTTAATGAAATTCGAGTCGCGCGCAGAGAGCTCCGCGGCGCGTCGGTATTACAAGCTCCTTACCTCGGCGACGCGCGGAGCAACGACGACGCTAAGACCCCCGGGATTAGGCAAATCCGCGCGCGGCCGCAGCTGCGCGTGCGCGAGGCGTGTCGTTTGGGATAGCGCGGCTGCAGCGAGCGCAGATGGGATTTAATGAGAGAGAGAGAGAGAGAGAGCCAGTTTTTTTTTGGCTTACCCTTTTCTGCCTTTGTTTCGCCTCGGAGCTTTTTGGGATTTTAATGAAGTTTGTTTGTGTGCTTCATTGCGCCGTGTTGTTTATTATTTAGCGAGGCTAATGAGGACGAGGGCTTCATGTAAAGCGTTTTCGAACAGAAATAAATTTTGGAGGAGTTTGAGTGGGGCTGTTGAAAGATCGCGCTGATAATCAGTAGAAAAGATGGGCTTTAGTCAGACGGAGTAGCATCGTTCGAGCTACTAATGCTTTAATGAGATTCGGAAATTTAAATTTACTCATTATCTTCTCTAGTTTTAAATTTAAATATTTAGTTTCTTTTTAAGATATAAAAGAATTTTAGTATTACAAATAAAAATGCAAAATAGTCATTGTCAGTTTTCCTTGCACTTTCATGATAAAGAAACGTCAAATAACAAAAAGCTGACGTAAAAACAAGCTTTCTTCCTTTCAACATTTGTATCTCCTCTTAATTTCCTCCCGAAATTCTTATCTTCCCCCCCGCAATGAAATACAAGCTCCAAAGGTGTGTATATATATACAACGTGCCCCAAAAGAAGCTCATTCTCTCCCGTTCTGCCGAACCACAAAGCTCCCGCGAAAAATAGGCCTCCGCGCCCTTATAACATCGCAGCCGCGAATTTTCATCATAATATCCCTTTGAATTCGCTTACCCGCTTTCTTTCGCACCAGATGAGATCCCAGCGAACGCAAAACTGGCGCGCGCGCCCGATATTTTTAGATACGGTAATGTCGGGGATTAAGCGAACAGATGCGCTTACTTATTTGGGTCACGGATTGTTGCAATCGCGAAATGCGAGGTACGTACAAAACCGAGAATAATTTATAACTGTATTAAGCCGCTTGCATTATATATAAAGCTCGACATGCCAACTGTAATATTTGCATTGAAAAAATTATACTTCAATCCGATTTGAAAATGACTGCGAACCTACATTTCCGAGCTTTCGTCAGAAAAAACAATTCCAAAAGTCGTCACCCCTCGCCTTTTCACCCTTCCGCCTCGACGCGAAGGCCGACGAGGGACGGCCGGCGAGAGAATGCAAATATTGGTTCGGCCACTTCGGCTTCTGTGAAATATGGTGTCCGCGCTCCGTGATATCGAGCGGTCGCGCAGCTTACATTCGGCGGGGAGAGGAGCCTTTTATATTAGCTCTGCGAGCGAAAATTAGCTCGTCGCGGCGACGCGGCGAATAAATTAGAGCGCCGTTTGTGTTTTCTAAACAAACTTGAACTTTTGAAGGAAATTCCATCTTTCTTTGCGGGGCGAGACGCCGCGAGAAGGGGATTACCTGCTTTTGAAGGAGATCTATTTAAACTTTTTCGTAATTGGAATCGCGTTTATGTTGACTTTGCAGCTGTATAGGAATTAATAATCAACTTTGCTAGATAAAGGCAGTTTTATTTTTTTTTAAATTAATTTTCACTTAAAAATATTGAATTTATTACCATTATTGACTTACTATGTGCTAACGCAAACTTTTAGTTGCTTCTGGACTACACCATGAATTTCATAGGGTTCCTTACGAAAATATTTCGTGTCATTCAATATTATGCGTACGAAAATTGAAACTTCCTAAAACAAAGTTAATTCAAAATAGATCGTTTTCACACTGACCTACATTTAACTCAAACCAAAATTATAAAATTTATATATGCGACATAAATCATTTCGGACACATTCCAGTTTGTTCATCAACTGTTCATTCGCACTTTTCAACTGTTTCTTTTCGAAGAAAGCGGGCAAAAATAACGCAGCGATATTTATACTGCAAGTTCGTGGGTCGCAAAATGAAAGTAATAAACAGCTTTCGCCATAAAGTAAAGCTCACCGGTGAAATTAGGTTACTTTTCATCTCCGCTGAAGGGAGAAAAGAGACATTTCACGGCGTCTCATTAAATTTGCGTACTTCCGGTGCTCCGTTTCAAAATGAAAATTCTGCTGTTTTAAAAGTCAAGCCTACCCTTTCTATAGAATACTTTTAGCTCAGAGCATTTTTGGAATATTGCATAAATGAAAAATACGTTTAAACTTGTTCATTATGATTTATTAATTAAACTTGAGGTAATTACAAGACAGAGTTAATTACAATTTCTATATCTATATAAATAAAAAGAAAATAAACTGTAATTGTCGCTACGAAGTTATTACGAAATTGTAGACATGCAGCGTTTAATGCAAACAATATTTATTTGCAAACAGAATTTACTTCTATTTCCTTCGAACTCTTTCAAAACCAATCCCTTCTCCAAAAGATCCTTATCAAAAAATCGAATCCCCAAAGAATCTATTCAAACAAAATCCTCCAACGTTCAAAAACCGTTTAGACCATCAGCCACACAAACACTTTACCAACCGCGAAGCCCTGATCCACCCTTCCCGATCCGATCGGCTGAAAAAAGAAGAAAAAGAAAAAAAAATGCAAACCAGAATCCAGTCCCGAGCGAGCGGCGTTAAATATCGCTTACAAGTCCGCGCTCGCCGCGAAGGAGAAGATTAGCCGGCGAACGTGAGGGGAATGCGACACCGGCTCGCGCGCCCTCTTATCCGGCCATTACTGCGCCGAGTCACCACTGTATTATACGGACGTCTTTTTCCCGCCGCTCGCTCCCGGCGCGCACGCCGGATTACACTTGCAAACGCGGCGGACGGACGGCGTAGAGAGATTGAGTCTCGATGGGCTTGATAAAACTGCTTCCTGGCTTATTTGCATTTTTATTTTTTGTTTATTTAAGGGTCGATGTTTTTCGTATTAGGCTTCTTTCTTACTTCCGTTTCCGCGTCGCGTTTTCCGTGAAAGTGCTGTATTTCTTTGAGCAAGCAGCGTTGTTCGACAAAAATTTCATGTAGGCTCTAAATGAACACTCGAATCCACTTATTCTCTAATACGTAAAACAATTTTTTTGTTCTAGAGCAATTGCTTCACTTAAACCCTTAATTGAAATCCCACGTTTTTCTTACGTCAGAATGTTATACCGCGTATATTCCAATTCGAAATGTAAAAAAGCTTTTTTTTTCATCTACGTATTGATTAAACATAAACGAAAAACTACACTCTCAAAAGTAAGCACAAAAATCAGTATCATCCCGCCAAGACGTACCGCGCCGCTCCGGACCATTCAATCAAAAAATACCGCGCGGATTATTCCGCGCAATTCCCGCGGAGAAATCCAATCCCGCCCGAATGCTCGTTCCTCCTCCCGCCTCTCGGCGATGTTTCATTAATCAAGGAAAGGCGCGCGCAAGAAATTTCCAATCGGATCGAGGGGATCGAGCCTAAAAAGGCCGAGTGATTAAATTTTCGCGGTGGAAACGCTCGCGAGCCAGCTGCATACGGAAAAAGCAGAGCGGAATACGCAATCTCGAGTCGCGCGAGATGCGTTTTAACGCGTCGTTCCGAGGAGTGACGTGGATTAGGCTGGTGCTTGTATATATATTGTGCGATATGTGCTTGTAAACTCATGCAAATTGCTCTTGTTACGTACAACGCGCGTCAAGGGGCACGTCTATGTAAATACGTCAGCGCGACGATACGAGGACGAATCGAAGAAAAGATTAGCGTAGCTAATCGAAAAGTTCCGGGTTTGATTCCTGATCGAGTGAAGCTCGTGTCCTCCAAATTTTTATCTATTAGTAACGTAACACTCTATATTTTGATTATCTGCCTTGGAAGGATTTTGGCGGCAAATCTTTATACTTTCTCGGAAAGTTAGTTGGAAAATTTAAACTTTAGCTTATTCGCAATAAAAACTGAAATGAATTCAATGCATATCTTTCACTTTAATTTATTGAATCTTCGCAAACAGCCGGGGTAATTAATTACCGATTTCCTTACTCAGCGAAATCAGAAAGCTTAATTAAAGCAGCGATTATAACGTGCGCTTTCGTTGCCTCGGCTTGGGTAAATTCTTCGCGCTGATTCATCGAAATACAAAATACAAAATGAACCGCCGAAACTTGATTATTCCCATTTTCAACCGACAGCCGAATTTATTATCCCCTTAAAAGTGCAAGCGAAAGCTCCTTATAACAACCGAGAAAGCACGAATCTCCACTTGTCCACGGCAAAGCGCGGAACTCGCGCAAAACTCCGGCGCGTGTCCAGAAAGCGGGTTTAAAAAAAAAAAAAAAAAAAAACAGCGCGTCCGCAGCTCTCGTACATTATACAGACTCGGGAACCGCGAGACTCGGCTCTCGCGCAGAGCAGCAGGTCCAGGAGTCGATCGATCATCCTCTCTCTCCCACCGCCTCGCCGCCAGATTTTCAGGTCAGAAGGTCGCGAACTAAATGACGCGCCGCGGCGAGACGTCGTCTCCGTTTCTCCCGGAGAGCCGAGATATTGATATTTTTGAAGGAGGCCCGAGAACGACGCCGCACTCACCGATCGCCGCGACGAAGCTCTCGCTGATTTATTGCGACCGCGGCGCATTCTTGCTTCTCCGCCCGCGGGATTTCTCGGCGAATTGCAGGAGGTAGCGGCGGAAAAGGCGATATAGAGGCGGTTGGGGCCGCTTCCAGGGGACGTATAGAGCTTTTCCGAGCTTTGCTTTTTCGGAAAGTTCGACGCGGAGAGAGAGCTGCTTTTTAGGGAATGAAAGCTTTTTTGACGTTTTCGGGATGTGAATTTGAGTTTAAAAAAAAAATGCTTATATAACTCAAAATATAAGTAGGATAAGTAAAATTAATATAAGTAGAATATGCAAATAGATTTTAAAGCACTTTCAGTATATTGCGGCGAAAAAGGTCTTTCACAAACAAAATTTTTATTAAAATTCACATAATTTTACACACACGAACATGTTACTTTAGCGTAAATATTTTACATCGGCACAAACAGAAAGCTTTGACACAATTTTCCAAACGCATACATCACGCAACGAACTTTCCACCCAGGCTTTATAATATTCGGTACATTTAACTATACATATACACTGCCCCGAAGACTCTCAAACCAAAGGATCTCGCTCGAGATTTACGGGCGACTTCTTTTTTTTTTCTCGCGCGCTCTCGCGCATAAAACCCCGCGCGTCGATCGGGTCTCCCATTATTTCCCGATACTCCCGGCTTGCACATCCGTTTTCTTATACGAGATAAGGGATTTGACGATAAGTCACTCCGCCCGGCGTTATATATCCGCCGGTTCTAAAGCGGGAAAGCGGCCTTTTCTATCGATTCTCCTTTTTTTTTGTTGCTGCCGCGTAATCCCATATATATTTGACTTATCGTTATTGTGTTTTAGACGTATATTACAGTATACGGCGAATCGAATATACTGTATATTCAGCTTTATTATCCGTCGCGAGACTGCTCAAAAAACGTCCAGCAGACACGTACGGTTAATAATCGTCTGCCTTTACGAGAACGGACCTTGATTACGTCGGGCCATCTTCTCCGTTTCCTCAAGCAGCGCTGCGCCGACAGAAGAGTGATGGTTCTCGTTAATCGTCCCGGGAACGTTGGCGGTTTCATATCCGCGACGGATTTCCCCCTGCGAGTCTGCCGAGTACAGTGCATCAAATGAAGAGAGAGAGAGAGAGAGATGAGCCTCGGGAATGTAGACCGCCGGGGAAAGAAGCTCCGAGCACGCGGATTCTCTTCTGTTTTTGCTTTTTAGAGGAAAATGCCCCGACTCTCGTAATGACGCTCGCGTATTTACGAGAGTTGTAACTTGTGCCTTTTGCCAATCTGCGGGGCTTAGGAAACTCCCTGATGGATTCTGGGTAAGTTTTGAGAATCGTGCGTTCGAGGTTCTTGAGCACGTCGCGCAAACAGTAAACAATGAAACTGATTATTTTTTTTTTTTAATAAAAAGCTATAGCTGCCAATGTATTATTTGGCAAATTTGTACAAACTTCATTGGTTCCTTCTTGTCCATCAAGTATTACGAATATTCATTAACTACTTGTTATTAAATTCCTGTTTATTTTGCAGAATATTTATGTAAGTAGGAATTAAATTCAATATTGTTATATTGTAAATTAAATTTTGCAATGACGTCATTACTCGTATCGCTTTCAACCTGAAAGAAAATACTACCGTAAACGCGCTAATTTAATTTGACAGGAACTGTTTTACACGGCTTTTCGTTTCACTTCCACGAATAATTCTTTTATTGATTGAACACTCGAAATAGCTGCAATTCATGCTCCAATTATTTTTAGAAGCTTAAGCTCAGTTGGTTATTTTTAAAACGCGCCTTTTAAATCGCGAAATTCAATTATTCCAGGTCTCATTAAGATTTAACATTGATTCTTGAAATCTCTCACAGACCTGCCATGTACAATCTCTTTTCAAAAATATGTATATCAATTTTATTTTTATACATATAGGTTTAGTCTTTCGTATCCTCAATTAAATAAATATAGTTCCTTTTACCAACCAAATAAACTCGGCTGTTTATTTACTGTATTTACACGCGATAAAAAATAGGGTTGTCAAATACAGTCGAATAATACGTGAAAATTGGAATTGTTGAATAGTGTTTATTCAAGTAAAAAGGAACACTGAAAAAAAAGCACGTTCAAAAGCACCTAAATATTCCCACCTCAAGCTTTGAAGCCCGAGTACATCGATAATGCTATATATCCTCAGCAACTTTTGACGCATTAACGCTCATCAAACTTAGCGACCAAAAGCCTTCAGGTCGGTAACGAAGCGGGATAGACACTTTGCAAGTTCGACCGGCGCATCCGGTCGAGGTTGGCCGAGGCGACTGCATCGCCGCGGTTATAAAGCGCAATATATATATATAACGCGCCGCTCGATAAATAATCCCGATAGAAAATTTCGCGAGAGTTTTGGCCAACTGCCCCACACCGCGGCGACGACTAACTTCTTGGCGCTCGCTAAACGGTGTCCCGCGACGCGTAACTTATCGTTGGAGTGGCGGGCTATTTTGCGAAAATATGCCTGTCGAGCTGAAATTGAGTGTAAAGCGGCGATAAGCCGGTGAAAGGAGGGTGAAGTGTACGTTGTAGGAGGCGGTTTTTTTACGGTTTTAATATGACTTCGGGCGACGTTATTTATGGGACGAATCGAGTTATCAGGCTTGAAAAAGAGGCGAATCCGATCGTCGGCGTCCTTTCATGGCTGATGACTGCCGTAAAGTGAAAAACGAAATTTCGGACTGAAATTCGGATAACCGTATTTCGGAAGATACACGTGTTAATATAATAATAGTTTAAATTTCTTTCTTAATTATCGCTATTTTAGCTGCGAGTTGAAATTAATTTCAAAGCAAGCTATCGCATAAATTTTCGAAGCTGCAGATGCTATCGACAGAACACGTAATAACTACAAGTCCTTAATTAAGCTCTCGCGAGATAATTAATTAAAATGGATTATTTCTCCAAGAAGCATAAATTAAGAGACGCAATTTATAAATCAAACTATTTATATATAAATAAATTTTATTCCAATAAAAACTTAACGCAAAATAGATCTTTATCACCAATTAATAAATTAGCAACAAAATCTTACGAAAAAACGAGCCAAAAAATCGCCAACGCTGATCCCCCCAATCAACGAGTACGAAAAGCTACCCGAGCAACTTCCTTACAGGCCCTTCCCATTTATTTATCGCTCGTGCTCTCGCGCAGCGGTATATATACACAAAAACAGAGAGAGAGAGAGCTCCCGAATTCGGGCACTAAAACACGGGGGGAGGGCGGCGGCCTCGGACACGGGAAGTCCATTAACGAGAACACGGGCTCTCCATGCCTTTACACCGCGCCGCCCACGATACGCCGCCACGCGCGCGGCGCCGGCTCGGTGCACACGTGCATTGTGTTGCGCGCCGAATATCGGGAGGAGGAGGAGTCCGCGCGCGGAGACCGGGTAATTTCGTTGCGGCCGGGCCGATTATGAGAGGGAGCTGCTGCCTTTTGCACGGAGAGGCAGAGAAATTGCAGCGGCGGTGTAAGCGAATATATACGCGGTCGTGGTGTGATTAGCTGGTAGGGGGTCGCTTTGAAAAGCACGGAATTTTAGTGAAATTGATCTTTTCGCGAGGGAGGAATAGGCGGTGAAGGTGGCAGCGAGCGAGTTTGTTACCGTACGTTTGGAAGGTAACTGTACAGTTTTTTTTATAAATATATATAATAATATATTTAAATGCACTGTTAGAAAAGAATTAATTTTAATAATAATTTGAGAATGTTTTGAAGTTTTCTTACAAAACCGTATATTAAATTTACGAATTTGTTATTAAATTTCAAAATTTTCATTAAATTTAGTGTAAATGTCTATTAAATTTCAGAATGTTCATTAAATATATTTACATTAAATTGAAATTATTACAAATTAAATTTAATCATATAGGTTTTGTTATATATTTATTAAATTGATAATTAGTTGCTTTAAGAAATAATTGCAGGCACTCTTTGAAAAATTGCTTTGATTTTATTGGCTTCTTTTCAAAGTCCTCTTTTCGCGCTGCAATTTTAAAGCTCGGGCTTGTCAATACATCGGTTTTAAAATGCATTACGTAAACTGAATAAGCGAAGAATTACTAATTAAAAAGTTTGAAAATGAATTACGTCAAAACTAGTTTCGCTTTAACGCAGAAGCCGTTGTAAATGGAGTAGCGCTTATTTATGAAGTTTACGATGCTTTATCCAGGTGATGCTAAGCACTTAGCCCAGTAAAAGCGGTAAATTACGCATTTCAGTTTCATTCGAACAAAACCAGAGCAAACGCGATTAGCGAACTTTCTTGTCTACCTCGTCGTTACGCATTACTTTACGGTACCTAACTTATTGCTTTTACATTTTTCTCAAAATCCTATAAAATTCATTTTAATAAATTCAAGTTAAAATTAAAATCGCCCCAAAATCCTCGCTCCCCCGAGTCGCCACTACAAAAGCCCTCCCCCCCCCAAAATGTCGAGCTCCCCGCGGCTCCTCGCAATAAAGCCGCAGAAACAGCAGCTCGGCGCGCCGCGCCTCGTAAAACCGCGACGCGAGAACCCTTTCAAGCCTCCTCGGAACAATAATACCGCGGCTGGCTGCGCGCGTCAGGGACGCGCTCTGCACTCTGCACGCGACGACGGACGGTATACGTACATACGAGAGAGAGAGGCCGAGAGACGCTTTCGGCCTTATCGCGAGAAGCCCGAATGCACGAAGCGGCCGCACCGCCGCGCGCGCGAATTTCCAGGCTAATATCCGCGCCGTTTCATCAGCCGGCATCGATTTCCGATGTGCGTCAGAAGACTCTCTCGCGGTTATCGCCGCCGAGTTCCGCCGCTGCTAATTTCGAAAGTATTTTCGGAGAGTCTTTGGGAGATGAGCGCGGAGCGGCTTTAGGTTTTCAGCTGCTGCAATATGCATGATTAAGATATATAATAATGACGCGAACGCGTCCTCTGCAGCTTCCCTCGTCCAAAATTCACAGTCACACAGAGCGACCGACGAATCCGCGAAACTCAGCGGAAACGCCTTGGCGGCCCTGCGAACGCGAGACGTCCCGCCTGGAACTCTTGGCTCCCGAATTTCCATATCACTATCCCGTTCGCTTAATCCATTCGTCGCCGCCGCTTATGAAAATTCATGAGTCGCGATATCCCCTTGTTTACCGGAGATGTAAAAAAATGGCCGGAGCCGCGATCGATGCTCTCTGTCTCTCTCTCTCGCGCAATTTCGTGAAATATGAGAATTCACGCCGCCGCCGTCGCTTTGCAGGGGGTGATTGAAAGTTTTTTTTTTTTTTTTTACGCCGCGGCTGAAGCCCGCTTTTGATAAAGTGTTGCCGGAGAGCTTTGCCGGCTACTGCGGCGCGGGGTTACGCCTTGTTTATGAATAAAGTGCCTGAATTTATAACTTTTTGAACGTAATTTGGAAAGTTTTAAGGTTTTTAACTTGTCCCGGATGGGGAGAAGGTTTGAAAATGGGTTGAGTTCTATGTCGAGAGTTTAAAGTGAAATAATACGCTGCTTTAAATTAAAGAGTGGCGTAACTTTTGTCGAGATCGAGTTAATTTTGAGAAAAAATTATTACTTTTTACGTTATTCTAAACGACGAATTTTTCCCGCGTAAAAAGTGAAGAGGCGGAAGAGGGAATCGCCGAAAGAGTACCGCTCCTGTAGCTGACAGCAAAGTGCTTGAATAATAAGCTTAAATTAAACTTCGCGGTATTTCTCATTAGAGGACGAGAATGGAATGGTGAAATTAAACTTTCTTTCGTCTTTCGAATGATTAAGTGCACATCCACGCGGAACGGAAAGTCCACCCGTTACGAACCCTTTTGATAACTGAGAAAACTCATCATTTATGAGAGCCGTCGTTGAAATTTTGAATTATTACAAGTTTGTAACTTCTCCTCTGTTTTACACTTCTTATTTCAATTCTCGTAAAATTCTTTCGTATCAGCGATATTTACCTTTTCATAAAGCGTTTAAATTTTTATCTCGATTATCCTCTCCCTGCAACTTTCGATTTTGACGAATCACCGAAAAACAGCCTCGCGGAGGCTTAAAAAGAATAAGGAATAAATCCCCCAAAGCATCCGCAAACTGATTGACTACATAAAAAGCGAGGCGTATATAAAAATCGCCGTCCTTCAAGAAAAGCGTGGATCGTCACGTAAGAAAATAAATAGCTCCCCCTCGAGTAACGAGGGCGCCGATAATAATACTGCAAAGTATATAAAGAGCCGAGAAAAACGTAACGGTCGGCCCGGCACATTTATTAGCGGCTGCTTTACAACGGAGAGCACCAGAATCGATCGTGGCGCAAACTCGTGTCGCTTAAATTCAATCTCGAGAGTCGTTACGAGCGAAAAGCGCGAAAGACGCTCGGAGGAATTCGCGAGAGGATGAATAAAGTTTTCGCGGAATATTCTTTATTCGATTTAATATGCGCGGGAAGTATAAAATACACTCGAGGACGAGCCGCGAGCTCTCCGCGCCTGGTTGTTTTATGTGTGTTGCGAGATATTTTCTAGAGTTTCGACTCTGTTCTTTGGGAAATTTCATTTTCGAAATTGCGGCGCCGCTGCGCTTCTTTGTATTATAAAATTTATTTTTATCCAGCTTATGAGATTCGGTAATGGAGTAGCTATGGTTTTAACTCGAAAATCGTTTGAAGAAATTTCATTAAGTATTCTTTATTGTTTGAAAAGACGGGCGTTGATTATACTTTTTAGTGCGTTTAATGGATTTAAAAATTACGGGTGAAGATTGTTACGAACTGAAAGTTCTCACTTCATAAACAAAATGTTCGGCTGTAAAAACATTTTTTACCGCCCTATAAAGTGTACCGCGAACTATACACGCGAACCTTGAAATTCTTTAAAAGCTCGAGTTTAAAACTTTTTAAAATTTGAGCGTCGCTCCTAAGAAACACTCAAGTTTTAACCTTCCCTTTTTTGTAAAAAAAATCGCTTCTTCTCTTTCGCAAAGTCTCAAAGACGAAGAAAAAATGGCGATACATCAACACTAACATTGTAAAACAAAAATCATCAAGCTCTCAAATTCCGAAAGGGACACTCTCGATCGCCATCGAATTACACGGCTCGCAGTCCAGCCTCGCGAAATTAATCGACTTCCAAAAGCTCGCCGAAACGTCAGTCGGGATTATTTTTTATCGGCAGTTCCGGCGCAGCTATCCGTGGGGGATAAGTTCGTTAAAGCGGTCGTGTTCGAAACGTGTTAAACACAATTGATTTTCGTTTATGCACTTGAAGGAAGTTGACGCTGGCGCTGCCGGGCTCGTTAAAGAAAATAAGTTGGCAAAAAACAAGGGGGAGAGAGAGGGAAGGACGTGCCGAGAGAAAAGTTTGCCCTCGGAGTGGCTGCTTTAAGTAATTGTATTATCGGTCGGGAACTTCGGCTCTCCCCGCGCCGAAGACAATTAAAAAGAAATATAACAGCGTTATAAGCGGGGGAGAAAAAAAAACTTGCCCGGGTACAAAAACAACCTTGTAAAGATCAGTGCTCGGGAAATTATTTCAGTCTTTCCTCGATGGGTACACCAGGCTTTGCATAAGTCACCTTTTTCCTCGAAGAAGCGGAAGCGGACAGTTTTACGTAACGCGTTAAATTTTACGTAACGTCAATTTGAAAAATTTCTTCTTATTAATAACCTTTTCAAGAAATAATTAACTCTCGAGGCTAGAAGCTCCACTAATTATTATTTCCACTCGAAGTCGGAATATCGCAGTTTCGACCGAAACTTAAATCAGCCGGCATTCAACTCAACCTCAAACCAAAGAGGATCCAGACAAACTCGAGAGCAGATTGAACGCCGCCTTGCGAAACCGTACACAGACTTCCCAAATTACGGAAACTCCTCTCTCTCTCTCTCCTCAAAACTATCCTCCCCCTCCGAAATCCGTCGAGGAGGAAGACCAAACACACGCCCACGCGAAGAAGAGCCCCGATACATCTTCGTTTACGGAGCTTTCGAGCGTTTAAGGGCCGATGTAACGCGCGCGGTTTCATTAGTCGCCCTCGCCGCGGCTGATTTTTATTATAAGCCCCTAAAGCGGCGCGCGGCAACCCTTTATACGCGCGCGGACGGACGCGCGGGCTGACTTTAATGGTCCGCGATAAAGATTGATATTTGTGGGTCGCGCTGAAAGCCCCGGCGGTATATTGGCTCTCGACTCTCTCTCTGTTTCGAAGCTTTGTTTACAGGGGCTTTAATAAAAATTCGGAGCGGTTTACGGCCGCGGAAGTGAGTTTTATGCGCGGCATTAATGTATTTGTTACAGTTCTGACGTAGTTGTCGGTAAATTTCGCTTGGGGACGGGGGGTTTTTTCGAATTTTTTAAATGAAGAAATAAGTGAGAAAGAACCGAAGTCTTATCGTTGATTTCGCAGTTTAATGAATCAATTAAAATGAAGCGTAAAAAGGACGAAATACGGAGCTAACAATGCGTTGGTCGTTTAATCTGATCGAAATTATCTACAGATGGCAGGGAAGCTTTATTGCAGCGAGGTTCCTCTCGCACAATGCACATTGTTTCGCAGCTCCATCTCTCATTACAAGCGTTTCAACGCAAAAGCCGAACTTTAAAACTTCGACGCCGAGCGCGGAAGACGAAAATGACCCATTTCGCGCGTTACATTCGCGAATGTGTAATAATTTTCGTCGTCGAATAATACGATGGCGAGTCCCCAGAAGAGCCGCGCAAAAATCAACTCTCGCCTCGCTATCGAAATTCAATGCGGAGATATTCGAGCGCGACGAGGACGTAGTGCAGTTTAATTTTATCTGTCCTAATTAGAGGCGCAATTCCTGCTTGATACCGAGAGCATTTATTTTTAACGCCCAGATAAAATAAAAGTCGGCGCGTTTCACTTTTTCTATTTAATCGCCGTTTATAAAACGCTTTACAATTCCGCCGTAAACCCGGAGGAAATTTATATTTCGAGAAAATATTTTGCAATTTCACCCTCGAAGTGGAAGGAAAGTTTAAGAAAACGACGTGACAGTAAATATGGAACTGTCGTACGTCGGACAGCTGGAAAGTTTTATTATATATATGTTTTACTCATGAACTTTGTTAAGACGGCGCATGGCGATCTTTCAGCGGGAGTTTATATGACACAGAATTCAGAACTTTCGCTATACATTCGATGAGAGAAAAAATTATCCCACGCGGCATCGCTTGTTTACATTCGAAAATTCGGTTTGAACTAACTTTTTAAATTTTTTAGTTTTGTACAAACATGTATAGATTATATAGGCAAAAGTACCATTTATTGCTTACTTTTATAATTACGTCCACACATTAGACTTGTAGATTATACTTTGTTTGAGTGATGTTTATTTTGAAAAGCGGTCGTTCCACCGTCGCGAAGGACAAAACTTCGACTCGCATTAAACTTGTCTGAAAAGTTTTCTGCGATACTGCAAAAACTTCGGCTTCGAATTTTCAGACTTCTTAATCGACTGGATAAATACAGTTTTTTCTGCGGCTTTGACTTTTATCTCACTAAATAATCGGAGGTTATTAAATAGCAAATGAAAAATGTTCCAGAGTGCACAGATAATAAGCGAATTACACATAAAGTTTCGGTACGCCTTTTCATAGAAATGACAAATTCATGTTAATGGATCTCGCTTCTGCGAAATTCAAAAGAGCACACAATGGAGCACGGAATATTCATCGCACAAAGTAAATTAGCTTTCAAAAGCATCTTATTATATTAACTTGACGTTTCGTGTAAACGAAATTGATCTCCATTTCCAAAACTGAACTTACATTCTCCAAAAAAAAAAAAAAAAAACAAAGTAATTAAAGCCCGCGTGTTTTCTTCGCAAGCTAAAAATAGCTCTGATTAAAATGCAAGAACGCGATTGCACTGCAACGAGAGAAAAAAGAAAGGTCTAACTTTCACTGCTAAACGCATCAAGCGAATCAGCCGTTGGCGCGGAGCAAGATTAACGCGAGCGTTTAATTAACCAGAGTAGCTGCAACCAGAGAGTAGGTAAATCGGTTAACGGCTGGGTTCGAATCACAATCTCTTTGTAAACAAGAGTTCGAAAAATCTCTCTTCTTTTTTATTATCTTCCCCATTACCTCGAGAGTCCTGCAGGAGCGAAACTTCTCATTTAAATATTTCCAGCGTTGAATAAACTTGGACGAAGTTCCGGGCTTTTGTCTCGGGGTTCAAACAAATATTTTACGGAGGGTAAAATCAGTGTTACGGAAGCTATGAAAAATGCAATTTAAAAAGTTTTTAGGGCCGAATGCTCGCGCTTGAAATTCTGGGCTCGATTACGACGGTGTTACGTACTTTGAAATTCTGATGACATTCGGAGAAGTTTTCGGAGGATCGGAACGAAAGATTTTCCATATACTTTAAATTTAGTATAATAAATCGCATCGGTAATAATTAACGTTTGCATTATGCGCTTTGCATTAACGGCGTATGTTCAACAAGAGCTCATTTAAATGAAGACATTAATTATGCCAACGTTCAATTACGTTGCCCATCAATTAATTACTTCGTAAATTTTTTATAAACCCGGTTTATCCGGATTACAAATTTGGTTCTTTTATAATTCCAAATTAAACACGTAAATAAACAACAATGCATTTTTAAAGAAAAAAAACTACCGTTTACTCGAAAAATTCTAGCGAAGTTAAAAGGCTGCATCATCATTCTGATTTGCATCCAAGTGCACAAAAAAGCTAAGTAACTTTCCTTGTTAAATATTAAATCCATTATACATATATATAATAGAGCGTTAATGTAAAAGAGCAAGGTTGCTCTAACGTGTATCTACGATAATCGTTACACTCGAAGAATTTCGCTGCGTATATATATATAAAAGCGGAAACGCAAGCGTTTTTATGGGTCAGGAATTTTATGGTTTCCTTTTTTAACGGCTTCGCGTATAAAATATCCCTTAGCGCAAAAATTTCGCGTTTCGAAACGTAAAAGTGCGCTCTTAACTTTTTAATCCGGCTATGTGCATTGATCGGGAAATTGAAGATATTTTAAGCGCGATAAACAAGCGATATTGCACTTTAATTGTTGAATCATATCGCGAAATATGATGTAACCTAGATAAGGACCCTCTCAGCTACAGTTGCACGTGTATCGTACGTGATTTACAGCAATAGCAATGCATGTTAATAATTTAACAATCAAAAAAGCAAACAAGAAGAACAAAAAAGAATTCAAAAACCTCATTGAAACATCAACATTTTCAAGGCCGGGCAAAGTCTCGTTTCGCATCGAAAAGTATCAAGCGCCCGACCTCGCCGCGTGTTTTCCTCTCCGCTTATAAATTTGTTGTTCTTTTGCGCCGCGGCGTCGATATTAAAGACAAAGCCAAATATTATACACACATCGATCCCCGTCCCTCGGCCTCGCAATCGCCTGAGCCGTGGAAAAAAAAAAGTGCAAACTGCCTCCTGTGAGGTTTGAACTCACGACCCCTGGTTTACGAGACCAGTGCTCTACCACTGAGCTAAAGAGGCATCTTGCTCATCGCGCCGAAAGCGTATTACGTGTACCGTGCACGCCGCCGGGGGACCGGATCGACGAGCGCTCTCTCTCTCTCTCGAGGTAAATCGCTAATCAAGCGATTAAATTGCCCGCTCGCCTGTATGTCCCCGATGTGTGTATGTATGTATATTCTTACGAGCGCCCGGCTTTTCGTCGATTTTCCCGACGTCGCGCGGACTAAATATAGATTAATCGGCTTCTTTGGGAGGAGTTTTTTTTTGGTTTATTAAAGGAGATCTTTTGTAATTGATTTCTTGAAGATTTATGTGTGATGCGAAATATTGTTCATTCGTTGGTTTGCTCCACGAATTGCATATTTGATCGAACATTTATTTACATATTTATTATTTTAGTAATTTTATTCAGAATACATGAATATATATTTAGCGGCATCGTTAAATATAATACAATTTATTTATTTTATTTATTTATTTAGAAAATCAACGGGTGTTCCTCTTTATAAATATTAATATAAATTATAATTACTTATTATAAAAACACAACTTTTTCCTTCCAACAAACGTTTAATTAGAAATCAACTCTCTAACGACACTCGAATACAAAGAGTATAATAATAATAATAACGAGCGTTATACATCGACGCACCGTTTCGAAGAAAGTAATAATACAGTTTATAAAGAACGAACAATGCGAGATGCAATTTCTTGGGCGCGAGCCATTATATACCGGCCAAATAATGAAAAAACGACGCGCTCGGGAACATATATACATCTGCAGCCGCGGCGTTACAAAGGAAATCCGACGCGGATTAAGCCGCCCGAATTCGTTGAAACATTCGGCGAAAAAGCATCCGCGAACGCGAGATAATGGAAAAGGCCGTATAAATCCATCCTTTATTCCCGCGGATTTCGCCTGTCGAAAGTTATATACGCGCGCCGATGAAAAATGCAGCTCTCTCTCTCTCTCTCTCGATCGCGATGTGATATACCGTGCAGGACGAAATTCCCTCGTTTTTTTTTAGTTTTAAATCGTCCCCGATGTACGCGCAATGCTGCAAATGCTCAAAGAGTGGTTCTGCCGATGAAATATAAAAATCTATAAGTTTCAGTTACACAGCGAATTTTGACGGAATCGTAACCGCGTTTCGCGCAGTTTTGGTTCGAAAGTTTGATTATACTTTGCTAAATTGAATTTTCTGCGTTTTGTCAGAGCCGAAAAAGATCGGTTTAATGAATACAATTTTTTTCTATTATGTATTTTCGTAGAAAGAGGAAAAATAGCGTTTCAAAGATACGAGCCAGAGTATAATAAAACGATAATTGAATTAGACCAGTAGCGTATCAAAGAGAATTTTTTTAAATAAATAACGGGTACAGCTTACCCAATTTTCCTCGACCAGAATTTTGACAATAAAGAGAACAAATAAAATGCCTTTACCTGGATTCTGCACGAACGGACGAAAAAGAGAGCAAGAAATGGCATGTATAAAGGAGAGCTTGAAACGCATTTGAAACCTTTTCTAGCAAAAAAATATAGGTTACAGGAAACGGAAAGAGAATTTCAGCCTCTTTCTCTTTTTTTATCTTGTTCCTTCTCCCTTTCGCTTTTCGAGCGGCTGTAACGAAATGCGTCCGCCAACGAAAAAAAATCACACCTTATCTTTGAAACTGAGATACTGAATATGAAAACTCAAAAATCAAATTATCAGGAAGGAATGTACGGTTTTCCAATTTACTTTTTCGATTCTCTAAAAATTAAAATAGCGACTGTTAAAATTTACCTTTAAATAAAAAAAAACTTCCTGTTAAATAATGCAAAATTTAATTTAATTTTTCAAACGTTTAACCAGGAATTTAAACAGAAATTTTTTAAATGCCAATTTCCAAGAATAATAGTCCCCCTTTAAAACCCACGTCCGCTCTTTCACCTGCCCATTGTTTACTTTTTTGTTAGCCCTATAAATACCCCAGCAGCTCGGAAAAGGTCTGATTACAAAATTTATAAATACCGTCCTTTGAGCCTCCCTATAAAAATACACGCACTGCAGCCAGTGTACGCAAAACAATCGATCCCCTCGAAAAAAAAAGAGCCGGGAGCGCGCAGAGAGCGCGGCAGAGAGGAAGAGAAGGAAGCCGGAGGCAGGAGATGGAATTAAAAGCATGAATTTTTCAATTACACACGGGGCCGTTTCGCGCTGGCGCAATGCGCGCGCGTTTTCCTCTATAGCTCGATAAACGCCACGCGCGCGAGCGAGAGAGAAAGAGAGAAAGAGAGAAAGCAGAGGCGCCGATGGCCGGCGGCTGCTTCTGAGAACTGCAGAAGCTCGACGTTCCCGGAGCGGCTCCACGGACGTGGACACAGAAGATTGGGCCCACCCACATGCCGTCGAAACGGCGAGCACCGCACAAATGCCACCGAAACAGCAGAGAACCCGGCCCCGGTTTAAGGTACTACCTGCACCTCCGCCTCGATTCCCGCACTATTCCCGCACTCTTCCGCGAGCGGATTTTCAAGGGAAACTGCAAAGCCGATTGTGCCCCGAGCGGTGACAGCTCGTTTTTTTCTGCGGAATCCGTCTGCTCCGGAGCGCGATATTTATACCTTAACCTATATGCGGACCTTAGCGCCCAACCCCTTTTTTCGGGGGAAGCTTCGGGTTTCACTGTGTTTATTTTCGTTTGGCGGCGTGATAAACCTGCTACTGGTCATTCATAGCTTGCTGTGCTTGCTAGGATGTTTGTGGTTTTGGCAGGAACAGCGATGCTGGCTATAAAAGGTAGTGTGTGTGTTGTTTCTTTTGTTCGTCAAGCCTAAATGAAGAGAGCACTAACTTCTGTTGACATAATTGTCATTATCAGAGCTTTTTATCTCTGTGCACTACGTACGTCAGGTACTGCCTGTGGCACAACGAGTGCCTTTCCTCTTGTTCTGAGGTGCCACTCAACAGACAAGTGTGTCTTTTAGTGGCTGCAGCCCTTTGACATACTCGATCTGCCCTTGTCTGCAAGATACTGTGCTCATGCAAGTCTTTTGCAAATTAAGATTATAATCTTTTAAAGATTCTGAAGCTTAACTGATGATGATTGAAAATAAATGTTATAAATTTCTCAATATATTAAATGAAAATTATGCTTTTGTACATTCATTTTTCAAGAAAGATTATTTTAATAATCAGATTGGAGCTCTTGAGAAAATTGGTTTGATTATCCATGTTTTGAGTGTTGATTTTATCATATAAACATTTTTATATAGAAAACTGATAAGAATCAAATTATAAAATGATCTTGAACCTTATCTATTATCTACATTATCTTTTTAATATTTTTATAAAATAATACTTTATCAATACCTATTTAAACTTGACATTCACCTGTCATTGTTTATTATCCAATATATATATATTATAATATTTGACTGCCAATTTCAAAACAAATGTGTCTTCCAAGTCAATCAACTTAAACAATGATTGTTGCTTTTTATTATTGAAATACCTTTTAGTAATTTGTTATAAAAATTTTTTTTATACTTTCTGTAACAGGTGATAACTCCGTTTCGGTCGCTGGTTCTCTGCGGTGAAAATAGACAAGAGATGGAAGAGTGGCTGGGTGTATTAAAGAATGCAACGGACAGCAGGGCCAGTGTATCAGCCACTGTGGCAGATACTGGAACAGCAGAACTACTTGGAGGTCACCACCAGTGGTACGCTACTAGCCATGCTAGGCCAACGTACTGCAATGTCTGTAGGGATGCTCTGTATGGTGAGTAAAGATTTTTAAAATCACACAATCGCTTGAATTATATCTAATTGTGAGGTCAATTTTTTTAGGGGTAACATCACATGGTTTGAGTTGTGAAATTTGTAAATACAAAGTGCATAAGCGCTGCAGTGCTAAAGCAATAAACAACTGTAAATGGACCACCTTAGCATCAATTGGAAAAGATATAATAGAGGACCACGATAGGGTAAGTGTAATCTCTAATATTCTATTTATCCTAGATATTGAATATTACTTTTAATTAATCAAAATCAATATTTTCACATATGCACCAGTAATGCTATTTTTAAATCAGTTTATTTAAAGCATTATATGCTTCTATTACTTTAGCATAACTGTATTAGTAAATAATGTTACTGACTTTCTTTGTAACATTATGAGCGCATTCTTAATGATTAATTTATGGACGATTTGTAAATGATAATAATTTATTAATTTCGACTTTTTACATTTTAGAATATTTTAATGCCACATCAATGGATGGAAGGGAATCTACCAGTTGCTTCAAAATGTTTCGTCTGCGAAAAGACTTGCGGTTCTGTGTTAAGGTACACGAGAAATTTAATATTCTCGTATATTAAAACCCTTTTTTTACGATGCAACTCGCTCCCAGAGCTATTATACTAAACTGCAATAAAAACTTTGCTAATAGGTTACAAGACTGGAGGTGCTTATGGTGCAAGGCCACAGTGCATACTGCATGCCGGCCCACCATGAGTATTAAGTGTCCCTTAGGACCAGCTAACCTAAGCGTAGTGCCACCAACTGCATTGCATAGCATAGGTAATTTAATGCTCAGGACTTTCTTTTTCTTTTTAAACATCAGTACGGTACCTAATAAATTTTCTACTTTTTATACAGGTAGTGATGAAGCATGGGAGGCTGTTAAACCAGTAGGTTGTAGTCCACTTTTAGTATTTGTTAATAGTAAGTCTG
Organism: Ormyrus labotus; assembly: GCA_035582975.1. NCBI lineage: Eukaryota > Metazoa > Arthropoda > Insecta > Hymenoptera > Ormyridae > Ormyrus > Ormyrus labotus. The sequence continues at coordinate 21,412,358 of JAWWEO010000036.1, forward strand.
GAGACAATCAAGGAATCAAATTTCTCAGAAGATTCAAACAGTTATTAAATCCGGCCCAAGTGTTCGATCTCAATGAAGACGGTGCTGGTCCTGGTCCTGGGTAAGATCTTTCTTCAAACGTACCAATTTAAAAAATCATTAGATCGTAATTAGTACATATTTATTTATTTAATCGAGAAATATAATTAAATAAATAAATATACATGTACAAAGTAAGCAGTAAATGTTCAAATTGTCATCGTTATTTAATGTTTAAATGTGAATCCTCATGAAAAAGATGAAAATTATATAAAAAATCGCCGTCAGTGCAAGTCGTCTTTTTCTCGTTGACGAAAAACTTTGTCTCTCGTGTAAATGCAGGCTGAGACTCTTTCGGCATTTCGACCCCTTCCGGATTTTGGTCTGCAGCGGAGATGGCTCTGTTGGCTGGGTCCTCTCCGAAATTGACCGATTAGGAATGCACGTGAGTAATTAACTCGGCCGCTACTGTTCCAGCTCACTTCGTTGCTTCTTATTAGTGGAACAACTTCTCTCTCGCATTTTTTAATACTTTTGAAAACTGTTGTTTTCACAATTTTTTCAGTTTGTTAAATTTTTCATCTCTTAGTGTTATGAAAGTGTATGTGTTTGACTGTTGAGACTAATGCAAATTTGAACTTTGTTTTTTTTTTTTAATTTAAATGAATTACTTATATTGTTAACTTATATTGCTTTTGTTTGATCAAAATATTCTTACCAGCTTTTTTTATCAGCTTTCAGTAAATTAACATTTTTGTTTTTAAACGAATTCTGTATAATACAATCAAATTAGTATAATTCTTTTCTCGATGTTTGTTCATATAAAAATTGTAGAGTATGTTAATAGTGTAAAACAATTACAATTTTATTGATTTCTTACTCTTTATTAATTTATTCAATTTAAGTTGTAAGTATAAGAATTCCTTGCTTTGCTATTTTTTCTTAATAATATTTATGACTTATTGTTAGTTATATTCCAGTATTTACGAATTGCATGTCGTTTTTTAACGTTTATATTATTCATTGTGCAAGAAGCCTCTTCAATAACTGTGATGAGCGATAAGCCTTGAAAATTGCAGTTACGCAGCATGGCGTGTGTCTCTTCCCTCTCTTCTCTATCGTTTTCATTTCCAGGTAAATGTAAAATATTGCCTTCGCTTTGAACGTTATACATTTTTCCGCTAATACTGACTTATATAGTTCTAACATTTATAAGCAGTTGGTGAGTTTTGCGTCAAGATTGCCTACAATTAACCCTGCAATTGCACGATAAATGTACTTCTCTATTTTTATGCCGTACCTGTTCATTCAATAGTACTCTATTTCCCCTTTACTGCAATCACAAAATGACTTTTAAAATTTTACATTTTAGTTCAAATAATGGTCATTATGAATATTTCTTTCAATTATAATTATTTACGTAATTCTTCAAGTATTTGAAGAAATTTTTGTTATAAATAAAAAATTGTGTAAGATGTAACAAGTTTTTTTATTTTATTCTTTACAAAACTTGAAAAAAGTAATATTTTAATATTCTCTTCTCTTTCAACAGCTCATCTTTAAATCCCCTTTGTACAATGTATGATCCCCTAACTATTATTTTTCAGAAGCAATGCCGAGTAGGAATCCTACCTCTAGGTACAGGGAATGACCTGGCACGGGTGCTGGGCTGGGGCGCTTCGTGCGACGATGACACACACCTTCCTCATCTGTTGGAGAAGTACGAGAAGGCGGGCACGACGATGCTCGATCGCTGGAGCATTATGATCTTCGAGCGCAACACCAGCCTTCCATGTAAAATCTTGAACCAGACCGACTCCATCCTCAGCCCAGCGATTGTTCACGAGTACGAGGACAGTGTCATTTCACACATCACCAGCATACTGAGATCCGAGCAGGAGGGCACCGTAATCACTAGTGCCAAGTTAGTATTCTTTTGAAAAATTGTGTCTTTTTCTGAATTAATGAAAATCACCCTTTAATTATTTTTTTAAACAATTTTTTTTTAGAGTTTTATGCGAAACAGTTAAAGATTTTGCAATGCGAATATCAGAAGTAAGTCTAAGTACGGGAGACCAACAATTGAGCGAAAAATGCGAGGTCTTGCAAGAGAAACTCGACATGTTACTGCACACTCTGCACAAAGAGGAGAACTTCCTTGCAGAAATCGACGAAAGTAACGCCGACACATTAAGATCCGATAACTTACCGTCTTTGAACGAACACGAAAAGGGTGCGCTCGAGAAACCTGAGAAGGATCTCACGAATTTAAAAAGAGTGCACCAGAAGAGATGCTTTGAAATGAATCAAGCGGTGATATCTAGGTAAAAGAAAAATAGTACTTTTTTCTAGAATTCAATTATATGAATAAATTAATTGATTTTAATATATTTTATAGAGCAAATAGTTTAAAAAGAGCTATTCGTCAACTAGTCGAGCATACTGAGAAAACTGCTGAACTTCAAAATAACTCATTAAAAACTCCAAATATCACAATTACCAGTGATCATTCAAGCGACGACGGAGGTAATATTATAAAATTTTTAAATTTAAACATAGTGGATATATAATTAAATTTTTCTTTTATTTAATTCAGAAAAAAGGAAATTGGGCATTCCTGAAGTAAGAACTGAAAATTTCATTGACAGTCTAACTGTAACACCGACAGCAAGTAGCGGCGATGCTTCGCTCTGCTCTTCTCCAACACCAAACGTTGCTTCACTTAGTCCTATGCCAGACATTAGACGAGATTCACAACCAGAAGAAATGCTTACTTTACCGGCACCAGATGGTTTTGCTGATAGCAGGCGGAATAGTTCTAATTTACCACAAGGGTAATTATTATATTTTATTAAAAATTAACAAAAAATTCCAACGTCCTATTTTAGAGGTTCCCTAAAAGATTGCAGGTAAAAGGTAATTTCTTAATTAATTATTTATAATTTCTTTAAGGCAGCCTCTAGTTTTAATGCTTTGAGACCTAAAACATATAATTTTTAAAATAAAAGCTTAAAAAATGGCTTTTTAATATACTATCGCCATATGCAACTTTTCATCACATAAAATTTGAGAAGAATTAAATCGTTTTATTAATATATTACACAGTGGGTCTCAAAAGGTTGAATGCGTATAATAGATAAAGTTTACATAATACTTATAATATAGAGTTATTATGAAAGTAGTAAGGACATCAGCAATTGATTAATAATAAAATATTTCTTCAATTCTTTTGGCTCGTAGGACGTATACTATCATAGATTTTTCGTAAGTTTCACTTTTTAATAAGTAAATAATTTATAATCTTACACTCAATTTGTACACGAAAATCAAACTCTTTTCACTAAAAGAATACTAAACCGTCATACTTATTTGAGTTGTTATGGTTTATATGGTTTTGTTTTGAATAATTAATTTAAAAAATGAGAAATATTTTTAGATAATTTAATACAAAAATAAAATCCAAAATAAACTATGACTTCTTAATTGAAACATTGTAGTATTTCCACATGTGTAAAGCATACTCACTTTCATTTCTTTCGTAAAATCTTGTAAATATCATATTCCATCAAATTTTTCAGTAAATCTTGTACTTCACTTGTACTTCTGATGTATAATATTTTAAATTATTTATCGTTTAAAATCTGAGTTAAAATTTATTTAAAAAATTGTGTAGAAAGCTATTTTAAATAATTAATTTCATTCTAAAATGCATAATCTAATTATTCGTCTTTTGAAAAATAGGGTCTTCAGTTTTGACGCAAAAACAGTTGAATCAGCTGTAGAAAAACTAAATCAACAACAGAAACCGCAGATATGCGAGGCGGCATCAGAGACCACTCAGCAGGAGACTCAATCTGACGTTCAAGTAACCATTACCCCAACTACTTTAGATACAACTTCACCCTCAGATGATACAACGATTCAAGTAAATATAAAAGATTGTAATGCGACCCAAACTTTAATTTTTATTTCCATTTTTACCGATTTTAAAACTTTTTTGGGTAGGATGCTATGATTTCACCAGACACGGATTCCGTACGATCAGGAGACATATATCCCGAATGTCCAGGCACAAAGTCGGCAAATGTGCGAAAAATTGGAACACCTAGAGGTAGCTGCACAAATAGCATTGTCAGTTCAGATAGTATGGTTTCAGATTCATTTGATTCCAAAAATTACATTGTGAAGAATAGTGAAAGTGAGATTGGTAAAAGCAATGTAGAAGAATTTTCAATACACTGAGAAAAAAACTGTTGTAAATTCACATCTTAAAGTGTCTATAAATAATTTACACTAAACATATTTTCTTGGAAATATTAAAAAAGAACCATTTTTAAAATAAGAAAATTTACAATTTTATAAATTAATTTAATATAGATTTTATTTAAAAAGCTTTAAACTAACTTGGCTAATTTAGTAAGAATAAAAATATTACTTAACGATGAATAAATCGAATTAAAAAAAATAAATGTAATTTTATTTTACATCTTTTGAATGAAAATCATCACTTAAAAATTGGTATTTTAAAACAACTACTTTTTTCTCGGTGTATTTTCAAAACAAATACTCTAATTCATAGGAATAATGTCTTTGACGCTCTATAGGTCATATAGATAGTGATATTCTTGATTCAACAAAGCGATCGGAAAGCTCTGAAATTGGCCATATAGATTCACCGGAGAATTCAGACTTGTGTATGAGCGATATTCCTAATTCTGAGAGCATAATAGATGACCTGAGTTCTCTAGGGCAGGATCTAATTAGTACCATGTTAGGAGAGAAATACGATTCGGTTAGAGAATGTCTGGAGTCAGAACAACTGGAGAAACCCCAAAAGCTTTGTAGTTTAGCACAATTCGTAGAAGGGAATGACATAGCGAGACGGTCTTTCAAGAGACGTCCTCCAAAAGTGAATAAGGATGGTATTTTCAAAAATAGACCAATGGGGCCGTTTAGTAGCATTGTTGAAAGAACCAGTGGTAGCCAATCCAATAACGAAAGTCCAGAAGATGAGGAAAAGGAAGGAAAACCAACTGATTTACTTAACGCTCCAGTCTGTCGCTTTACTGTAACTTCAAGTCCAAGTCCATCAAATGATAATTCTCCTAACTTTCCACCTGCTATTAGTGTCATTGTAGATCCACCAAGTCCATCTATTTCTATCAAGAGTAAACACGAGCATGAGTTTGGTTTCCCAGGACTCGAATCTCATTTTCGTAGATATAGCAGAGGTAGCATGGAAAAGCGTATGTATTTTAATTATTCAACTTTTCAATAAATTCTAAATATACTTCTTTATGAATACTTTTCATAATGAAAACTTTTCTTTCAGTAAGCGTTGAATATCCAGATGGTACGGGTTGTTCGCCGCAAGCTTCTCGGCGAATTAGCAGTGGTAGTTTATTGAAAGCATCTGAAGTTGTATCATTAGCGGCAACTGCCGTAAGATTTGGTGGTTCGAGTATGAGTCTTAGACATGAACGGAAATCTATTGATAAAACTAATAATGACAAGAAACTTCCAATAATTAATCCTCTAGTTAGATTACCAATGTGGCCAAGTAAGTGTTCATTTATTTATAAATAATTAATTTATTCCATTATTCAATTTTATTATATATTATTTACATATTTTATTCAAGATATTAGCAATAACGATTGAATTGGTGCTTTTTAGATGTAAGCGGTGGGTTAATAAGTCAAGCTCTGTTGGCAAATGCTGATGCTTTGTGTGCAGCAGTTTCTCCTTTAATGGATCCAGATGAAACTTTAATGTAACAAATTTTTGCTATTTGTTTAACATTATTAATACAAACTAGTAGTAATAATTAAGTTTTAATGTTTTACAGGGAAGGCTATTTCGAACGGTGCGTTATGAACAACTATTTCGGAATTGGAATTGATGCAAAAATTAGCTTGGATTTTCATCATAAACGAGAAGAGCATCCTGAAAAATGTAGATCCCGCGCTAAAAATTACATGTGGTACGGTGTATTAGGCTCGAAACAATTATTACAGAAAACTTATAAAAACCTAGATCAAAGGGTTCAACTTGAGTGCGACGGCCAAAGAATTCCGTTGCCTTCATTACAAGGCATTGTAGTATTAAACATCCCAAGGTACAATTTAAATAATTTAAATAGTCATTAAATTTAATTCAAATTAAAACAAATTAATTATACTTTTAGCTTTATGGGTGGAACCAATTTCTGGGGTGGAACCAAAGAAGATGATCTTTTCTTAGCTCCATCGTTTGATGACCGAATTCTTGAAGTTGTTGCCGTATTTGGATCCGCCCAAATGGCAGCGTCTCGACTAATAAATTTGCAGCAGCACAGAATCGCACAATGTCAAGTCGTACAAATCAACATTTTAGGGGAAGAAGGTGTACCAATTCAAGTTGATGGTGAAGCTTGGATTCAACCACCTGGAATTATTAGAATCATTCACAAGAACCGAATGCAAATGTTATATAGAAATAGAGCTCTGGAAACATCATTGCGAGCGTGGGAAGAAAAACAACGCAACACAGTGGCCGCTGTCACACAATCTTCATCGACTCTAAGTACTTCATCTCGAAGTAGTCAAATACAATTCGAAGGCAAGCAAGCTGCTCTCACTGAGGAAGAGATGACAGTATTACTCAGCATTATTGAGACCATCGCGACACTTGTCAAATGGGTCAAAATTCTCATTATCTCACATCCTAGCTTGGAGCCTGATCTTTATCAGATTGCAATACGCACGGATGTTGCTTTAGAAAAGGTTCATCCAGATGGAAAAATCATACAGGGTGTAGGTGTTCTCGTTATTGAATTATTGATTGTGCGCTTTCTTTTGACAATTTAACAATAATTTTGTGTATTTTTCTGCAGCCTACTTTGAGACAACTTGTTACAGAATTAGTTTCGAGTGCTAGACAACTATATGAAGAAGCTTGCGAACTACTTAGAGATAACGGACACAATCTGGTTAGTCCTATACTTTACAATTTCTAAATAAAGCAAAATTAAATACTACTTTAATACTTGTTTATTACTACAGAAAATACGCGAAGACTTAGAAACTAAAATGTCATTATCTTTGGCTTTAATGGAACAAGAACTTCGCAAATGTATTTTCGACGAACGAGGAACTGGACTTGTGTACTTACAAAACATTCCAGTGGATGAACAGGTATTTTAAACAAACTTATTTTATATTATAAAATGAGAGGACTTTTATAGTTAAATATCTTTTTTCATAAATGAAATGTTAATTAATACAGAAATTTCAATTTTTTAATAAAATTAAACAAAATAAATTATGATGCTTTTGTAATAATAAACTGTAAAATTCTCTCAAATATTATTCAATAATATTTTTGCTTGTTGATTTTGAATGTTTCGTCGTAATTAAACTTGTCGCTTATTAACACTACTAACCAATAATACACTGTTGTGTTTTGGCCTATGTGTCATTCGCAGACCGACAAAAAGAACCGACATCGTGGCTTGTTCTGGTTAAAGTTCCGTCGTTCTGGCGGTAACAACGCAGGCTCCTCGTCAACACCACGCGACCCTTGCAAGGATCAAGTCACCCACTGGGGTGTACAGGAGGTTTGCACTTGGCTGGAGAACTTGCAGCTGGGCGAATATGCCGAAAATTTTGTCTCCCACGACATACGAGGAAAGGAACTGTTAACTTTGGCCAGAAGAGATTTGAAGGAGCTTGGTATAACGAAAGTTGGGCACGTCAAGAGGATACTCCAAGCTATTAACGATTTGAATAGTTAAAGGGGCTAACACGAAGTTGGTTAAGACGAATCATTCGCTACTGAAGAACTCGCTTTCAACGAATTTAAGAATATATGAACTGTGATAGGGGGAATTAACAAGGACGAGAGATTCAAAATTACATGAAACCATTTTAATATGAAAATGTGTGCATAATAGATTAGGATTTTAGGATTTTCTAAGCTTATTCAAAAATATTTTCTTGAAAGTTTCAATAATAACCAGATTATTAAGGAGATGTTGGAGCCCTGTATGTTATATTTTTTCTAAGAAACGTTTAAACAAATCATCCGATATTCCGTCTGAATATACAATGATATGAATTTTAACTTCACAAATTATCAACTTCGTGAGTTCATTTAGGTCCAATATCTTCTTGAAAGGTGCACTAAATAAATTTTAAAATGGCTGTGATTTTGTTAGGTTAAAAACATTAACAATATTAATTCATATCAATTAGGAATGCTGATAAAATAAAATCAGAAATCTTGTTAAACACAATTGATTGCTTGTAATTAGTATTTAGTTTACAAAACCTAAAATTATTTTATTAGATTTGTATTTAGTTGACAAAACCTAAAATTCCAAAAATGACATTATTTATAAAAATGACATCAATGTTAGTGCTTTAATCTTAGCGAATGATTCGTCAAAAAGTAGTACGTAGCTTGGAAGAAAAAATTAAATTTTTCTTGACAAAATAATGACAATGAGATAAATAGGTATTCATAAATGAATGTTTTGGAAGCAATAAGGAATGTACTTCACTATTATATTCTACTAAACATTCGAAGCTTCCCCTTTTCGAATTGATCTCAAGTTTTGTAGGATAGAATTTTTGTTATTCCTAAAAACAAAACAAGGCAAAACAGGATTCTTTGTCTTCCAAAATCACAAAAATTTTATGTTCTACGTAAGTACGAAAATGTCCTATATAAAAAATGTCTTTAATTGAAAATAATCTAAGTACTATTTAAATAATCTTATTGAATTACGAAACAAAACTTGTTCATTAGTAGCCCATACTATTAGAAGTTAATTTAACAAGATGTTCTCAATTAAATTTTATTCGTAGCAACAATATTACACTTACGTCAATCGAGAGAAAAGTAAAAATCAACGAAAAATGCAAATTTTACGTTTAAGAAAATATTGCAGAATCTCGACAGCATTAGAGGACATGTTACGTAGTTTTTGTAGAACATAGAAAACAATTTCGAACCGTATGAAATGAAGAAGTGTATTATACAGACAAAACTTAGCTCGTAAGTTCCTAGTTCTTTGTTGACTTTGTGTGGTAAAGTCCAGAAAAACACAGTACTTTTACCGGGTTTTTCGACTCAGATATAAAAAACAAACAAACCCTCTTGTAGTAATTAGTTATACTTATTAATACTACTATTATTATTAATCTTGTTCCAAGTCGATGAGCGCGCATGAATGGCCGATAATATAATTATTAAAAATTAAAAAAAAAGAACCTACTTCGCGCGCACTCACTAATTCGACGGTTGTTGTAGAACTTAGCCTTTTTTACGAATCTCTAGTATTATATACACAAATAGTGTAAATCTATCTCGCGTAGTTTCAACGTGATATATCGAACAAGAAACACACTCTTTAATAAATAAACAAAATAACTCTTCTAAAAAGAAAAAGCTAAAACGTTTAAAAGACGAAGACTCTTTAGAGCGATAAGAGAGTTGAATTAAAAGATGAGCAATCAAACGATGGTGCAATAAAGTCAGTATTTTTTAATGTTACTCGATTGTATATTTAAACATCGTATTTCGCAAGCATGTTATTGTATTTCACGCTTCTTCTCTCTTTAAGGAAAAACTTACCTTGCTTTTGTTCGTTTTTCCATCGCAATCACCGATATTTCGTGTTGCAGTACATGAAAATTCATTGAATAAATCTCATCAATATGTAACAATATTCACTAAAGTTTTATTGTGAAAAATGTGCATTGTAATATAAATCTCTACTTACGTTAATTTATTTACATACCAAAAAACTATCTCAAATAATTAAGGGTACATTTGAACAATGCAAGAATGTCAAATTATTTAAAAAAAGTCTATTTATTCGATTATTTATTTTTGTACTGAAGTTATACTATCGAGAAAAACTCCGGTATGAGAATTATTTTTGACTGATGCAAATTCTTTTGAAAAACTAAACTTTTTATAACCAAATAAAAGAGGCAGAATATTTTTGAAATACTTTCCTTCGATGGGAAAGAACTATTTTCCAAACATCCATGTAAATAAAACAAATACAATTAATAATTTCTAATTGCACTAACGTTTTACATGCACAAATAAATTTTATCAAATCGTAATCAAATATTAAGTTATTTTCGTTTACTGCGACACACAGTTACTTTAATAAATGCAATTTGCTGAAAACAATCGGCATAACATTGAATTATCTCATCCATTTGTTATTTCAATACAATTTCTATACTGAAATAAACAAGATAAAAAATTCTTGACTACAGAAATACCGATTAAAGTAATGTTAAAAATAATCAGCCCTAGAATCTCATTTCTCGAAAATTATAATCTTACAAAATAATTTTTAGTTTAAGAATTAAAATGAACGGATTTCGTTTTGATATTTCGAACAAATGAACTATTTTTAATTATAATGTTTTCATAAAATATTACTCGCACAGCCACTGAGAATCTATTTTTCAGAATCCAAAAAGAAATACGAAAATGAATAAGTATGCGTGTGGAATTCTAGGGTTGTACGTTTGGATAACAAGCGCGATGAGCACAAAAGTGCCTGAAGTTACGGACAAAAGCGTAATCTTCTCTTGACTGCACTGTGCCTCTCTGTTTTCTTGTCAGTTGTATACACGCATTAAATATACATACACACGTTGACAGATAGATAAATTTTCAAAAGCGCCTTCCTCAAAAATACACGCAACTCCATTGTTACTAAGATAAATCAAGATGAAAATAAGAAAAAGATGTATCGACTGCGCGATTGTATGTATAAAGTTGATATTTTCATGACATACTCCTAAAATTTTTTGTAGTGAAACGTTTCTGTTAAGATTTCAACAATCAAAATATGAAGTTGTTAAGCACTGTTTTTTAATCATCATAATTTAATCGTTTCTAAAACATAACTCCAAGCAATTTAGTGAGTTTACTTTAATAAGAAAATATGCATAACGTGCACGCTGATGAGTAAAAAAGAAACTCTTTAAGTCGTGTTTTTTCTCTATAATCACTATTCTTAATCAATCTATTTATCTAATCTACTCTATCTTTATTAACATTCTCTTTGTGATATTTTGCACAGTTCTAGTCTGTAAGTGGCGAGGCTAAAAGAGCGTTGTTGTGGTTTGACGATTTAATTTTCCTCGAGTGTTTTCCTGATTTAAGGTTTTTTTAGTTCTAAAGTTAAAGTCAAGGTAAAAAAAGACAACAGCATATTCAAACAATGACGAAAATTGTCACTGTCCAATGTGTTCAAATTAATCTGCTGTATAAACCATTTGAAATATTGAATCGATGTGAATTTTAGTTATTAGTATTAATTATTGCTTGGAATTAAATTTACTGAGTTTGACTCAAATTTTTACAAATATTCGATTGGCGATAAATTTTACATTACGACAGTTATTTAAGAAAATGAAAAAAAGATGTTAAAATATTTTCACATTGTTTCAATAATAAAGAATTAAAAATGTCCTTTTGCCTGAAGATCTTGACCGATTTGTGATTATTCTAAATATTGTTTTGTGACAAATCATCGATTAAAGAACCAAAAAAATGTTTTATAACATTACGGTGTTTCTTTGTTTTTAATTTACACGCACCGTACTTAAAACTAATTAATAAAACGAGTATTTCGTAATAACTAACAAAAAAACTTTTAAAACTGTAAGAATATTGCATCATCATTATTGTGATGATCTAAAACTCAAAAAGTGTAACGTAACCCGCTCAAAACTAGACATCACTTTTCCTTCGAAACATTAACTTGGTCTACTAAAAGTACTCGATAAAAATTTAATAGTAAGTAACTTAGCTTAATATTACTTCTACGTTATTCTGTTATTCAATTCTTTCAACTTAATTGTGGCAATAAACATTTTTTTGTAATAATGATTAGTTAAATCATTTAAAAATGTATATTAATCTGTCATTTTTAGCGCATATTTTCTGGAAGACTGTCTCGAAAGAAATGTGCTCTGTCAGTCTTCGGACGAAAACTTTTGCCTTTCTATTATAGTATTTCTTGTACATATTCACGAACGATTCCCGATAAAACAAAGAAAAAAATGCAAAATAGGAACTAAAACAGTCTCGAAAATAACTTTCAAAATCAAAGAAAGTAAATACGCTAATTTAAGAAGTTAAAGGCGTTCGTTATTTACGAATTAGACACTGTTTCAGTCCCTGAACATAAAAAAATATTCTGAATCGATGGTCCGAAAGATTCAAAATCATCATATATTCTAAACTCTTAAAAAAGCAATGGCTCGTCCGTAAAATTACTGTTTCGAACTTTTTCATCGTCTGGTGTCGTGTAAAAAGTGCAACTTCTTTCAAATCGACATTGTTGTTATCATTGAAAATTATAAGTATAGATAATTTTTGCAATGACGTTAAAAAATGTAACCCTAAAAGTACTCAATAATTAAAAAATAAATAATTCTTTCTACAGATAACGACAAGAAAGATGCACGCACGTAGAGAGAGAGAAAGAGAGAACAAATAATTAACGATTAATAAACAATGTGTAAAGTGGTAGCTAAACAAATTTTCTAGCATAGTTTCTATTGTGCGAAACGTAATACAATATTTATATTTGACGATACTGTGATAAATGATTATTAAGACATATTGTATACCTGCAAAACTTAAAACTTGTACAACTCGTGCACTATTATTGCAAAGCTTATACACTTCAATCTGCGCTTAGAATCTACAGCCTTCTTTACAAATTTGGTTTATTTAAGTCTTCCTAATTCTTAATGTTTTATGTAATTACACTTTTTTACCAAAAAATAAAAATAATTTAAGTCAATTATTTCTAATTGCTTAAAATTTTTTTGGAACTAAATTTTAACTACTAATTAGGGTGTAAACTAGGTAGCAATTCTCCGATTAATTTTTTATGAAACCTTAGATTATAATTTACTGAAAAAGTTTACAGTAGTTAAAGCCTTAACGTGAAAAAATAAAAAGAAATTCATTGTTCACTTTTAAAAAAGAAATTATGCAAAACGTGAACTAAAAATACAAAAATCTATGCATCTGTTAAACATTACTATAAGTGCATCGATGTAATCACAGACAAAATGCGTGGACTCGTATGAAATGCGAGTTGGTTATTTATTACTCGCTGATCTACCAATGTATTTTTATTGAATTCAATGTTGTATATGTCACAAACACGAAAATATAAAACATGTCTTCTATTATTATAAATTTCACAGCACGAAGTTTCAATTTGAAACCAAATCACACACACGAATACACACATATACACACTTACTTCGTGAATTTTTGACTTTTCAGTGTATTTGAAAGATGTTTACTTACAATAAACTTCAATTTTTAAGCTTTGTAGTGTAATTTTATTTGAATGTTTCAATATTTCGTTCTTTTATTTTTTTAAACGCATACATTATTTTTAGGCACACCTAGGAATTTTTATTGCAATTAGGCTAAATTAGATTACAGATTTAAAATTAGAAAATTGACTCATGATTTTTTATAAATTATATACAAGATTTATCGAACACATGAATTATCAAGACTAGCTTAAAAAGGATGGAAGAGAAAACTTACAAGAGGTTGATAATTATTTATAACTTTTACATATTCGTGAATTATTAAGAATTAAAATTTATCTTATGAAAAATTGCTTTCAATTCATCAAATATCAATGCTTTATAAATGTTTAAAAAATATAATTTAATTTACTGAATAGAACTAGTCAGTTTTACGCGTAAAAATACCTAAATGTTGTACAATTATTCATAATCATTTTTTTCTAGGAAGGAATGTAAAAACCTCAAATACGTATATACAGTGTAGAAACAAACAACTAATCTAAAAGATTTAAGTAAGACTTCGTTTTAAGCGATTTAAGGTTGCATCTCTTCCCAAAATTTCCATCATTTCTGCGACGCTTGGTCCTTCCTAAAAAAATAAAAAATATCTATAAACATCAAAGAAAGATTAAATATACAGTATATGTGAAAAAATAGAAGCATACTTTCAAGCCGCTTAAAAGACTCCTCAAAGTTTTCATCAAATCAGGAAACGGAACGTTATTGTTGCTAGCGAATTCTTTTAGCTGAACCTTCAAAGATTCTTTAGAAAAGTTACTTTCATCTAATGTTTCTAACCTTTTACTCAATATTTCAATTTTTTCTAGATATTTTAGATTCTCCGAATTTTGATCAGAGGGTTTAATCCATAAAAATTTCAAATCCTCCGTCACTAAATCACTAAGCTTCGACAGTCTATTTTGGGCCCACCTTAGTGTGGTTAAAATATGATCTGGATCTAATTCTAAACTTTTATCCAGTGCTCTAAAAAAACAATGTGCATTAAATTATAAAATCTAAAATGGTTTTTCTTTATTTTTAAGTTAATAAATACAAATAAAACTTACCTATCTGGATAAGCTTGCTTAATAAGTTTAATAATTCTTTCTACTAAAAATCTGTGATTTTTCTCATTATTTAAAAGATTTATAAGTTCTAGCCTATTATATTCCAATAATTTATCTGGATTTAATTTACTAGAATTAACGTTTATTTTAGTAACATCAAACTGAAAAATATAAGTTTAGTAATAAGTTAATTGATTAAAAATCGATTTTTAATACTAAGAAACTTGAGCCGGTAAATACCTGTTTTATTAATTCTTGGTAACTATAACAATGAGATAGGCCTTTATCGCGTACAAAACCACCGCCAGCAGTAGTTATATAATTGACTAAGGCTAATGGAAAAATACCCTCTTTTCTGTAATGTTCTACCCTAATATCATCTTGCCTTTTTGATAACTTTGTTCCATCAGGATTTAATATCAGTGGTAAATGACCATACTGTGGAGCTGTCCAACCAAAGGCTCTATAAACATTCAAATTATTATATGCAAAAATTTGTAATTAAATTATTGAAGAAATAAAATAATATATTATTACTTGTAAAGAAGTAAATGTTTAGGTGTTGAAATTTGCCATTCAACTCCTCTTAAAACATGTGAAATTTCCATGAAATGATCATCAACTACATTTGCTAAATGGTAAGTAGGATATCCATCAGATTTCATAATGATTGGATCACCTTCATTTTGTGCATCATAAGTAATATCTCCATAAACTAAATCTTTAAAAGGATCAGGAGTAGATACAAGCTAAAAAAATTTATAATTATATTAGTTAAAAAGCATTAACTCTTATATAAAATTCATAAGATACAACAAAACATTCTGAATACCTTAAACCTAATACAGTAAGTTTCTCCTCTCTTCAGTCTTTCGTTTACATCTTCCTTACTCAAATGCCTGCACCTATTATCATATTTTGGAACCTGTCTTTCTTTGAGAGCTTCATTTCTCAGCATTTTTAACCTCCGTTCAGAGCAAAAACATTTATAGGCTGATCCATTGTTTAATAAAACATCCACTTGTGTTTTATAAATTTCGAGACGTTTTGATTGAATGTAGGGTCCAGTGGGACCACCTCGAATTGGATCCTCATCTGGGATAATTCCAGCCCATATCAAATCATCTCGAAGCTGTTCAAAGGCTCCAGGTATAACTCTTGTTTGATCGGTATCTTCAATCCTTAAAATAAAGCACCCATTGTTTGATCTAGCAAATAAATAATTGTATAGTGCTGTTCTCAATCCACCAAGGTGTAAATAGCCTAAAAAATAAAGCAACATTTTAATACGCTACACTCAAATAGAAAACTTATATTTCAAAAACAATAATATATAAGTAATATATTTTTAACAAAATATTTAACTATTACTATCTTTTAGTAGATATTAATTTGAAAAATTTAACTAAAATATTATTATTTCTAATACCCAAATTAAATTATGAATGCTTTTTTTTTTTTTTTAATTATGTAATGAAAAGATTCAAAGTTTTCTGTCAATTCTAAACACTTAAGAATCACTAGCTTAAAACCGCTAAAATTTAAAAAAAAAATTTACAAAAGTCCAGAAAACAAGAAACTACAAACCTGTCGGACTGGGCGCGAACCTCACTCTAATCTTAGACCTCGCATAGCACCTCCTAATAGTAACCTGGACATTCCAGCTGGTCCTGAGCAGATTCCGGTGCATGTCGATAAATGTTATTCCCGGCCACGAGTAAAATCTGCCAAGCGATCACTGCTTTAAAAAACGAGGTCCAAGCACGTGTCGAATCGTGATCGTTCCGCAGCAGATCAGCGGTGGCGCGAGTCGCTCAATTCACATTTGACAAGCAGCTCGGGCAATGCAGTAAAAACTGCAGAGATGCAGGTTTTCTCTCCGGAAGCGTAGCGGCGTCTGAGCATTTTCCGCTTTTCCAAGACGCCAATGCTGTCAGGCCCAATTCTTACGAAGCAGCAGAGTTTTTGGAAATCTCCATCTGCTGTTACACCCACGCACTTGAGTTTCTTGACCGTCATTTTTCGGTAAGTGTCATAATTTTAATCGATTTTGATAAATTTATTTATACATTGTTGAAATCTTAATGAAACATTAATCATGAATTCTTTGTCTATTCATGAATAATTAATTTAGCTTATAATTTATAATGATCACAATTAAGAGGTTAATAAATTATGACAGTTATTTTTTTTATAAATTTGAAATAAAATATAAAATAGTATAAGTTAATTATCTTTATTAAGCATTAATAAATATGCGTTCCATTTAATGTTTTTAATTATTTGGTTATTTTTATTTTTTAAACAAAATATACTTTTTTCAAATATTTTATGTTTAATATCAAATGCGAATAAATCTAAATTTTTTAAATTCGGAGACAGTATTTTGTCTAAAGGAAATACAAATGTACTTGCCATATTTTCATAATTTTATTTTAAAAGTTGACATTTGGAAACGGATTTACCATTTTATTACGATTTTTGCGTATTTTACGTTACGTGACGTCACTTTTCCACCCACACATTGACGAAATGACAATGTAGTGTATATATTATAACCTAACCTCATCTGAGAATGCATCATTCGCGTTGTTGAGCGTCGTATCATCATTCGTGCACGACTCCAGGAAATGTTTTTGTGAGAAAGCATCTCTAATAAGTAAAGGGCAGTTTCGGAATTGATTTCGAAAGAAGGAAATTATTTGCACGATGGACTGCAAACTGCCGCCAAAAGTGCAGACGAACGAGGAAATAATCGACGAGTTGACGAAAGATCTAGAAAAATCGTGTATCGTTCCAAATGAAAGTGCCACAGAGGATGAGAAGTTGTACGATGTTTATACAAAGGATGAAGAAAAAGAAAAAGATGATGATAAAAATGACAAGGATACTGAGGCTGAAGAGATCAAAAACGACCAGCTTGAGGATGAGTACTTTGTCGATGAGGTTATGCTCAAAGACAGAGATTTAGATCTTACAGAAGAAAAGAAAAATGTTAGTAGTTTAATTATTAAAAAATATTTAAATATCCATTTAACCATGTAGTTAATTATTTTAATATTTTAAAAAATTACTAAAATAATGTGGCAGATGTATCTATTATTTATTATATTTTCTTTGTGCAGGAATTAAAAATAGAATCAGAGAACTTAAAAAATAAAGGTAATAATTTATTTAAAGAAGGAGACTATTCTGGTGCCACAACTGCTTATACAAATGGTTTGCGAACATGTCCTTTACAATATGGAAAGGAAAGGGCTATTTTGTTTGCAAACCGAGCTGCATCAAAGGCCAAATTTATGGTATGTATTTAAGAAAATAAAAATTAATAATTGAAACAGTAATATTTAATTATTGTTGTAAAATTTCAGGAAGACAAAAATTCAGCAATTGAAGACTGCACAAAGGCAATAGAACTGGACCCAAATTATGTAAAAGCCTACCTTAGAAGAGCCCATTTTTATGAAGAAATAGACAAGCTTGATGAAGCTGTAGCAGATTATAAGAAAGTATTAACTTTTGATTCTGCACATTCCGAGTCAAATCTTGCTATCAGAGTAAGTTTATTAAAAATTCTTTTTGAATACAACCTTCATGTTTATGAAATGAATTAATAAATGTATATCATTTTTTTAACAGAGACTGGAGCCAATAATACAAGAAAGAAATGAGAAATTAAAAGAAGAGATGATGGGTAAATTAAAGGATCTTGGTAACATGATCTTAAGACCTTTTGGACTATCAACGAATAATTTCCAACTACAGAAAGACGAAGCAAGTGGTGGTTATTCTGTTAAATTTAATCAAAATCCAACGTAAGAGATAAAATCTCCTGTATCATACAATGTACATTTCTTTTATTTATAGAATAAGATTTATACTTAATATTAAAGTTTAAAGGCATTACTGTGTGATGCTTCTGCTGAATATTTAATTTTATTTACAAAGTAAATAAATTCAAGTATCGAAGCTCTTTTTTCGTGACTTAGTTTAAAGTTATCTAATCTATGCTTTTACAAAAAATGAAGTTACAACTGTGATGATTTAAAACTTTTTTTTTATAAAAATCGTTATCAATGTAAAAAAGAGTTTATATTCATGTAAATAAAAGTCTTTGATTGTACTTTAGATTTTTATTTAAAAAAAAAAAAACTATCTGCAATTGGCAAAGTTTCCATATTTACCTGGATAAAAAAAATTCTTTACTACAAATGACTGAAATAAAGAAAAACTGAATTCTGAAATAATAATAAAAAAACGCCTCTCGGCAACGTTCGAAAGATGAATGAAAGGAAAGAAGGACAACATTAGGTGGTATCTGAATCACTTTATTGTCACGCGCCATATCTGGCTTTGGGGCATCTTTTATCTGATAATATTATAATTGATGCAGCATCTCGACAAAAGTATTACCCCTCTCACGCTCTTTGTCTAGCAAGCTCTCGCACTCTGCTCTTTCCCTCGCAAACACGTCTCTCTCTTTCTCTCTTCGCAGTAAACGAAAATGAATTCGAATGATTGTCCGTATAAAAAACGTCTCCTCGTTTTTTTGCAAGTAAAAAAAAAGGTTAATCAGTCACCGGCGAGCAGAAACTATAACGGAACGAACGTTTTTACAAAGGATATATATATATCTATACATATATATATATATGCTCATATAATCAACTTGATTCCTTTTCGTTTACCAAGCCGTGTTTCCCCGTATATTCATTCTCTCTCACAACGTCGCTTCGATCTCTCTACTTTTCCGTTCCCGATGTTTTTTTTTTATTTATTTTGTTAAAAGTTAATTAGTATATAGGTACAAAGTCAGATATTAATTTTTTTCATTCGTTATTAACATATATTCATATATTTTACGGTGATCCTTTTTGACGCGTGTCGTTTATTTTTTTTTTTTTTATTAATTTTATATATGCAGGATGTGTCTGTTCGTAGTCAACATAGTTAGCTTCCTTCCCGTTTATCAATATCGAGGCATGCCTATGTACATATTAAATATTATCGGCACCGTAAAGGGCGAGAAATTTGTTCCCCCGTGTTTCTTGTTTTTTTTTTTTTTTTTTAAATATCTTTTTTATTTGAAATTTCGAAAGTTCTATATTTCCTTCCTCCTTAAACAATAGAATGCGTGTCTTTTCTCGTGTGTTTTTTTTTCTCTGTGTGTATCGAGCGATGCGCCGCGTCGCCGACGACAAATATGGAGCTTTTTTTTTCGCTTTTTGGTAATAATTTTATTCTCTCTGTCTCACTTCGCTACGTGAATGTTTGCCTTTATATTTAGCTGTGGGTTTTGCTTGGTTTCTTCGTCTTTACACGTATTTTTTTTTTCTTTTTTTTTACTTAAAACCTCTGCTTTTTTTTTTTTTAGTAAGTGCTAGTTTTCTTTACGTACATATACACGTAGACGTGACCGACGCGAATCGACTTCCGAATCGTTATTAATTACCGCTATTGGAGAAAAGAAAGGCAATAAGTTTCTAGAAGTTAATTATCAAAAAATGACTACCTGTATATTTCGTACAAGATATGGAGTCCGGTATGTTTCTCTGCGCACTCTAAGCGTCCCTCGAGCGCCCCTGATTATTTGCTTTTTTCCCTTTACGTGTATATATACTAGGTATTTCTCTTTCTTTAAGTAAATTGAGTTTTTTTTTTCTTCAGCTACGTTCGGTGCTTGATTGATCGGCGGATTTTTACAAACTGAAAGTGTGTCCCTCCTTTCACGGAGTCCGGCTATATTTCTATATGATTTTTTTTGCCTCGTCGCGTGTTTTGTACACTGCCGCAATATTTACTCGGCTCGAGCTATTGTTCGGAAAATCCGCTGGAAAATAATCGTCAATACAAAACGAACGAAACAATCGATTCGAAATGAAAATATCCCTATAGGTGATCGTGTGCCTGTTATGTATGTATATTGCAAAAAAACGCCCGTCATGCCTCGCTCGATTGCGCCTCTCGTCTTCAGGCTAAATGCTCGCGCGCTCGTTAGTTCTTTTCCGTTGCTTCGAACCACCCCCTCCCCCCTCCCCCCCTCGTCGATTACACCTATTGATTTCTCGTTAATTATTATGATAAGTAAACCTACGTCTTCGTTTCTCTCGAGTAAAGAAGCCTCTTGTCGTCCATTTTTTAGTCAATCCTAGAGTAGCGAGTTAAGAGATATGGTCTGCAACTATATAGGTATAAAGCCCGCATATTTATTTTTTTTTTTTTTTAATATTCTTTACTTGATCTCCCGAATCCTGCTTGACAAAATAATTTTTCTTTTAATATAATTGGCGATTGTAAAAAGTGTGTGTTTGATATCTACGTGCTCGTTCCCCTTAATATAGTTTAGTTCATTATCTCAGCTTTTACAGTGTGATCGTTTTTTTTTTCTTAAATTTTGAAAAAAAAAAAAATGAAACGAACGCGTTTGGCAAAAATTGAAAAATTGTTTCCTCGGAATTTCGTTGATTCAAAAACTTCACGTATAATATGTTCGCGGACTGGGTTCAAGGAACTTTGGCAGAAATTCGTTCGTTTGAATAATTGGCAATTCGACATTTCAAACCCAAAGTATATATATCATCAGCATCGGATATATGTATATCGTCAGATATGCAAAAGCAATCTTTATATTATTTACAATCGAATATTCATGTGTAACCATTATATCATCACGAGATCTCAAACACACTTACACAGAATCATTCGACTTGGTTTATAATCTCAACTTGGTGAGAGGAGCCGTCGTCGATCCTTCCTCTTCTCCTCCATCGTCCGTTAGCTCTGGATATGTGTGCATGCAGTTCGAAATGAAAGATACAGGAGCTCGAGAGCGGATGGAGGTGGGTTGTATGGATATATGGGGAAACGAAACGAAAGCAGCTTAAAATAATTGGAAATGGGACGGGAAAAAGGGGGTTAGAGCTTAGCCCACTGCCACGTGTAGGTGTGTATTCGCGATATATCGCAGGTACACGTATTTTTTATACATCGCGCGGTGTTTCCATCTAAACGCCGAAGAAGCCTCTCTTCCCCCCGCGTCCCGTCGTCCGTTTAGAATACAGACGCCCGATCGGGAAACGGAGAGGCTTCCTCAGGCTCGGACGAAGTTCGGACAGCACAAAAAAACCTGACCCGCGGGTGTACATAACGTCAAGTCGAACGTATATCCTTTTCCTCGTAGACGACGAACGTGGAAAAATGAACGGTACATCATGTATATACAGTTTTTTATATATGCCTCGGTGTGTATCGCGCGTAGTATAAAATCAAGTTAGTTAATGGTATATAGTATGTATATATAACATCCCAACGATTTTTTTTTTTTTGTCATCGTTCTCGTATAATATATTTTATAATTCATTATATTCGTCCGTGAGTCTCGCGGCTCTCTCACATCCTCTCACTGTAAATTTACACGAAACTACATTAGCGGAAGGCATATATTGTTTTTTTTTTCATCGTAATGTTCCTTGTCTTTTTTTTTTCTTTGTTTCCTTTTCTCTTTAGACTCGAAAGAAAGCTTCCCCCCTTAGACCGACTGCGTCCATCTCTCTCACTCTCTCTCGCCACAAATTCGAGACACCGATAAGAAAATATATAGAAATACGAAATACAAACAATATGCGTTTAATTACGAGGTATGGTATAATACCGTTAGTCGCTAGAGATTTAATTGACTAAAGTGTGTGTGTGTGTGTGTTCGAGAAATCAGTAGAAAATCAATCGGCATCTATACCAATAAAACACTGTGAGAATCGAGACAAAAGGAGGCGTTCAAAGGAAAAAAGAGGTCGAATTTGTGGTGCGATGATTTTATAATCGACGTCTGGCAGCATAAGCAATCAATCACACACATCCATTGAACTTGCAAAATGTATTTACACTTGAGATTATCCGTAGATTAATTTTTTTTTTCTTTATGTATAATGCATGTATACCCGACGACGACATCAAACAAAGCGGCTCGGCCGCCAATACAGCTTCGCGTCGCGAAAAGCCTCGCTTTGCCTTCTTCCTCCTTGTTTTTATGTACAAATATCGTAGTGCGTCCCGCGATTTATCTCTCTATCTCTGCGCATACACGACGCTTTCTCTTCTTCCTCCGCAGCAGTATATAATATTTTTCACCAATTTTTTAGTTTCTCGACACGACTGCATAGACCCGAAGTTCTTCTGCTCGTCGCGCAGACTGGAGAAGCTGGCTCTCTCTCTCTCTCTCTTGTCCTCCTTCAGCGAAACTTTTAGTTTTAGCACATCACGTAAAAGTCTATGCGGACGAGGTGGGATAGCTGCCGCTGCCTTTCGTCCGTTCGGCCTTTGCCATCGTTTCACTGCAACAGGACGGGGGGATTTAAACGATTAGTCGGGCTGATCTTTTTGGGAATGTGAGGCACGATGACAGGAGCGTATATGGAGGATGACGCGTGTGTATTTATATATATGGTTGGTTTGTTGTAAAAGCGTTGCGATACACGTATATTAAAAGTGAGAGAAACGACAATGTCAGACAGTCAATGACTTACCTCCTCTACGATTTTTTTTTTCTTTAAATGACATTTAGTTCAATTTTAGGTGGGTTTTTTCGTACTAAAAATGCAAAGTTGTAGACAAAATCACTACTGCTTTACTATAAATATAGTCTACAATTGGATTTCGAGATTTTGTCTATAACCAGAGAGTAAAAGTGTTTGCTGTTAGTAAATGGTGCAGAATATTGTTATAAAATTCAAGTGCAGAAATGGAGTGACGTTGAAAATATTCTACTGATGCATTCACGGAAACTTAATTATACTAAAACACAAAACTCACTCTCAAATATACACATTATTTTGATCATCCAAAATTGTTAAAAGTGGTTAGTTGCTTTTCTAATTAATAATAAAAATTCTGAGAAAAAATTATGAATCCAAGACTTTGCTTCTTTTATACAGCTAAAAAACAATTACGTTTACACATTACATTTTAGTCAGATTTTTAAGGGAAAGTGACGTATATCAGATCATAAAAATTACTCTGAATCGAATTACCGTCCAACTACTTCTTCGATTCATGATAATTTTTTTTCAGTGCAACAAAAATCAAGAGTTATACCGTGCGAAGGTTAATTATAAAAAAAAAACTCAACAAGGATTAATATATATACAAGAAAAAAAGTAAACAAAGTGAAAAAACTACGCTGGTAAACTGCGAAACCCACCAGTACTTAATGCGAACACTAAATACCGGCGTCGGTTCCGAAGTGAAAGCAGGAGAAAAAAAAAGAATTACCGCCCCGCTGCATCGGGGCGTTTAAAAGTTTAAGTCAAAGGTTATATAATAAGTGGCCAGACAGACAGAACTGAATCTACGAACGATGCCTTGAAACTCGGTGCATACCTAATGAAACTATCTGGCGCTCTGCAGGAACAATGATCGCCGCTCTACGTCTACCGCTAATAGTCAAGACACAGACTAGTAGCTGTCGTGATACATGTGATGTGCTAGTGGTGTTTTTTTTTTATTTCAATCAATTTTTTTTTTTATTTAAATCTTTACGTCTTTTTCTTTTCTTTTTTTTGGTTCAAGTAAGATCTTAGCTTTTATAGACATTGCTCGCTCTCTCTTTCTCTCTCTCTCTCTCTCTCTCGCACTCGCACTCGTTTCTCTTTTTTTTTTTTTTTTTTGTTAAAGTTTATCGAGCGTCGCACGTTTTTGAGCCTGCCCTCTCTTCGTTCGATTTTGGAATAAGCTATGCCTTTTGCGCAATATTCAATGAAGCTCATTTTTTTTTTTTTGTTTTGCTTTTAGAAGAGGCTCGCGCGACTGGTGCTGATCGAGTCGCGCGAAAGCTCGTTTCAGAATTTCAGCGAGTCGAGGGAGGCGGCGGACGAGCGACGCGACAAGCCTAGAGAAGGTGGCCCACTGACCAGGGACGTGGTGCCGAATAGCTTGTACCAGCCGAACACCATTTCATTGAGATTCAGATTGTCCAGCATGATCTGGGCTACGCCCATGAACACTTTTTTCCCCTCCAGGCGGCCGTAGTCGCCCCACACTGTCACCTGCGAAAACACGAGCACATTTTATATACCTTGTCGATAACCCGAATTTATATCCCTCTACGCGACGGTCCTACCTGCAATATGCATCCTTGGAAGTTCTCTCTGAAGGCCAGGGGCTGCTGGTAAAACGGCTCCAGCGTCTTTCTCGCCGTCGTCGTCTTCGCTTTCGCTATGCACTTCTTGCCGTTCACGAGGTAGACTTTCACGTAAGGAGCTGCGAGTGCAGAAATAGCATTCTTTTTATAGCCGCCGGTATCTCCGCAGGATATCGATCAACGATCAATATAGCAATGAGACAAACTCACCTGGCAATAGCTTGCTGCCGGGTCTGGGTTGCAGGTCTCGGGCCCTGACGACCTCGACCTCGAGGTAGCCCTTGGAGGTGCTCAGCGACAGCTGGATGTCACCGAGCGACGGTGCCCCGAGGACCTGTCGGCCGACCAGCTGACCGGGCCCCAGGCCCTCGATGAAGTCGTTCAGCTGGCCGCTTTCACCGGCCATCCGCAGACTCGGCGACCAACTGTATTTTTTTTTGTTTTTACGAGGAAACAAAGAATTAGTAGAGGCTCTGCGAGATTGAACTTCTGACGGATTAAAATTTTGGGAAGGCTTTTGCTTTCTCGCGATTCCCAGAGTTTTAAGCCGACGTGCTTTTGGGGGGAGGGGTGTTTTACATTTTCAAACAATGCGCCTTTTCGAGACTGGCGCTGGTTTGAAAATGTTTCGGGTTCCCTGGTGGAAATTCGGGGTTCGAGCATGCTTTCACTTTTTATTGGCTTTTTAAGAGTTTTTTTTTTTTTTATTTTAGAGAAATATTTTTAGAGACAGTAATTTGAATAGGCACGAATAAATATTTAGAATGTTTATATATATAAATAGCGAAATTTCTACCAGAGATAAATACACAGAATATAAAGGAGTCACAAAAAGTAAAAGGAATATATAAGGCACAAGCATCGATATTCTCTTGAAAAGTGACCGAAAAACAGGCTTGCGAGATAAAAAATTTTTCATAATATATATATATATATAAAGGATAGTAAAAGGTGGTTATACAGAAGGTATTTTTAAAGTGAAAGGTAGCGAAAATTATTTGAGAGACAATAAATATTAAAGGGGCTCACACCGGATAGGTTTTCTTAGCCTTCGACGAAGTCGTTCAAATAACAAAGGACCATTTAAGATTCTTTACACTTAATTAATTATGCATATTATATAGGTGATGTCGACGATGAAGGCTCGATTATCGTTATCATTCTCAGGACAAGAAGAACTGATTGTTGGTTTAGTTTTCGAAATACAATGTGTACAAGTGTGCAAATTGTAAGTATATAATTAGAGTAAAGTTAGAGTACAGTATACTTTGCAAGAATGCTGTTTACTAGTACAAGTTTGAGATATTTTTTAAGCACAGCATCTTTGCAAGGTGAAAGAGTTATACATACAGAGATCCACACATAATAATTGTTTGATCGAAGATGATAGTATAGTAAAAACAATGCATTCTTGGTTCTTTACAAGTATTTGGTTCCATGCAAAATAAACGCATTCCACACGCACCTGCCAAATTTAATTTCGGAATTTTGCCCTAGTTTACTGAAGAATTCTTTTGCTTCTAATTGCGAAAAAAGTTTAGATTCAGAATAAAATTCTTACTTCTATACTGCGATCTATATTAAAACGTACCTGAGCTTTACAAAAAAAGGGCTCTGTAATAATATCTTTTAAAACATATTCTTAATTGATTACTTGTACGTTTTAAACCCATAATTTCGCCGACGTTACACACTGTCATTTTAATAATGTATCTTTACACATTGAATTGAACTCACTTTACGGTTCGAATGATTTTAAAACTTGCAAGCCTCGCAGTTCAAGGAACTGTATTATGAATTACCAAACTGAAATTGAAAAATCTTCGTTTGTTCTTCCAAATTCAGTTTGGTAAGAAATCGTTAAAGTCCATTCGAAGTGTTTATAAAAATTTCTCGTTCGAATATATTCAGGATTTGTTCAAGTAATATATAGAGGCGAAGGTGCGTGCTAAAGTATGCAAAAATAGTTTTCTCATGCCCATTACAAAAAATTTGTCAAATCTTAAAACAGAGTGCTAAAGGTAAATAGTAAAAAAAAGCGAATAAAATAGCTTAATCTTGGCAGTAAGCTTACAAGCAGGAAAAGGTACAGGCGACACTATATTATTCCTATACTTAAATATACATGATTTTTACTCGACTATATAAATATTTAACAATTGACACTTGATATATTCTTTTTCTACGTTGGAAATCTAACTTGGTTTGACTGTAACATTGATTTATTCCTTTTAATAATATTGGATAGGATTGGTTATTTATAAAACTTCTTTTTACCAACCTGATTTTCCATCTTTACACAAATAATTTATGTACCTTCTTATTCTTACGATTATTTATGCATAGTCATTTAAAGTCAAGAAAATTGTTGAAGAGATTATGTATTTGTAATATCAATTCTTTCTTGCACATTGAATTCTGATAATTACATTGATTTTGTACAAGAATAATCAACATTGCGATTCTAAACATTTATAATTAGATTTATCTAGATTAGCATGAGATATATCAGACTATCGACTAATCTAACAACACTAAAACATTAGTCTACAATACAAATTATTGAAAAGAAGTCGGAAAATCGTAGATCAATATTTTGAGTATAAGTCTGAAGATACAGATTTTCAAAGTGAAGATATACAAAAGAGAGTTTACACAATTTTAGTAAAGCTTACGCTATACAAGACCTATTTTCATCGCCGATAAAGTGACATCTATCATTTTTTGCAAGGTGAATTACACAGTTAACGTACAAAATAGAAATCATATGAATAAAAAAAAAAAAAAGAAACATCCATCGATAGCATCATAAGACCTTGCAAAAGAGCAAACGGCAAACGAAAACCAATTAATTTCCCTTAAAATTGGCAAATTTTCAAATTGAATACATTGATAATTCTGAAAAGCACATAGATTGAAAGTAACATTAATTTGTTTTCGCTTACCGAGTCGATAAACGTAATATACATTGATAGAAAATTCCCAGTAATAAACTCTGAACAAGTGAGAGAGTGAGAAGTAGAAGACAGAGAGAAATTTATACAGGTATACAAAAGAGACAGTGATGTATTTATAACATACGTTTTTAATACAGCAGTGACACGTGTATGATATGTACTTGGCGTATTAAATACTGATTAAAAAAAGAAAAAAACACAGATCTTCGTCGCGAAATTATCACATCTTCGAAAACGAGAAAGTCTCCGAAATCATACACCCATCACCCGTCCGAGTAGTAGTTGTACACAACGCAAAAGAAACGTCGAAAGCGTATAATATATATATATAAACGAGAGCCTCATAGCATATCGAGCAGCCTCTCGTCGCGCCCCCCGTCCTCAGCCGAGCTCGTACGCAGTTCTTTATTTTTTTTGTCCCCTCTCTCCTGGCCGTTCCCCCGCGTGTCTTTGTATACGTGTGCGTGTGTCCGTGTCGTGTGCAGGTGCGACTACTTACGAGCTTCCCTCGGAGCTCGAGATGGAGTTGAGGCTGCCGGCGGTATCGCTGGCGCAGGAGCCGCTGCCCGAGGGCCTGCTGGGACTCGGCGCCACTAGGCGCTGCTGCTGCTGATGCTGTTGTTGCTGCTGATGATGATGATGTTGCTGCTGCTGCTGGTACTGGTGCTGCTGGTGGTAGCTCTGGTAGGTGGGCATGACCTCCTGGGAGCGCTGGATGCTGCTCGGCGTGCTGTTCCGCTTGCGGCCGGTGGTCGAGCTGCCGCTCGAGGCGCTCAGGCCCATCAGGCTCGAGCCCATGAAGATGCCGCCGCCGCCCCCGCATTCTAAGCCGATGCGTGGGAGGAGAAAAACAAAAAAGAAACACCGGCTGACTATCGGGTTTTTGTGTCTTGAGGTTTGTCTCTCTCTCTCTCTATCTCTCTCACTCTATCTATCTAGCTTTATCTCTGTCTGTTGGGGTGCTTTTTTTTTGGTTCTCTTTTCTCTCTTTCTCCTTCCTTTCGTGCTCTCTCTCGCTCTCTTACTTTTTGGGTGGCTTTGCTTCGAGAGTTGAGAATTCGGTCCAATGTCTTATTATTTTGTCGTGTGGTGTTGTGAGAGGAGTCGGTGTTGAGTGTGGGGATTCACACGAGGGTTCTCGTGTGTTTTTATATAGGTTCTTTTAACGACGGCAAATTGTAGATTTCGGCGTCTGACTCAACTCGACTGTTACTACTGAATTTAGGTGAAACCCCTAACTTTCAGTCCTAAAACGAATCTTCTTGGTTAACCTGCTTATTATGGAGTTAATATAGCTGCTTTAGCAGTAAAAAATTGAATAATTAAACTAAAAGTGTCAGGCGTCTAGCGCTCTATCATCAGCACTAATCTAATTACGAAATAACTTCATATTGTATATATATAAGTTTTGCTATGAAAAATCTAATTAAACTACTCTAATTTCTAATAACTAGGTTTAATATAATGTACAAAATGACTTTCGTCGTCGTATTATGAAACGAATGGAAAATTTTATCACCTGATCCGTATATTATTCAGATGTAAGTTTTCAACATTCTTTCAATGTATAGGGTTAAAAAATATGATATAAATATAAATGTATATGTATAAAATACGCTTGCAATCTGCGTCTACTTAAAATACAAGCGGCTTAATGGTTTCAGTAACAATCGAACGAATAAATCATTCTCACCTGCTTTAAAAAAGACATTTTCCGTGCATGAATATATATATATATATATATATATATATATATATGTATAATTTATGTT
>JAWWEO010000036.1:21451334-21488663 GCA_035582975.1 Ormyrus labotus
TATATGTATAATTTATGTTACTGATTTTCGTTCTGTTTCGTACTTTGAGAAAAAAAATGAAAAAAAAATGTTTTTCCACGATACTACTCGTGATGTAATTCAATTGAATTCTAGGTTATTCCGTCTCAATTTTTACATGACAGCTAGAAAACTATAAAAAGACGTCTTTTTTTTTTTTGACGAGGGAAGTCAAAATTTTCTTGATGGAAACTGTTTTCCGGCTTCCCTCGAAAGATGTAAATATTTTTGTCTACTTTGGGAGTATGAATTATGCAAACGCCTGTCTTTTTTTTCTCATATTTAAAAAAAAAAAAAAAAAACTTGGAAAATTTTCGAAATTAAGATCGACTTTCCAACTTAAATATTCACACTCCGTTTCAAAGGTAGACCTACATTACTTTGCATGGCATCTAAAAAACAAGACATTCTTATATAAAACATGTTACTTTGTGTGTTCAATATTGTTACTGTGGTTTTGTCAGTTATTCTTGTTCTTCTTGCGGATGCTGTACTCACTATTTATCGTCGAAGGCTCTTAACTCGTCAAAAATTCTTCTCCTCGTACGAAGGTAAAAAGTAACAATTAACTTTTTTTCTTTAAACTGAGCCTCGTGAGATTCTATACAAAAATTTACCATTCTCGCAGCATCTATAATTTTTTCTTCAATAAAAATTAACTGAAATTCGCGGTCCAACAATGTCCTTTACTGAAAGGGCACCTAAGTCCAAAAGCGATGGTCGAAATCGAGGATATCGAACCCGCTTGCATTACGTCGAGAGAATATCGAGATAATACGGCAAAGAAAAAGACTATCGGCGCCCGGCTAGTCCGGCGCCGCGGCTGAAAAGCGCAAACTATAATATATAATACTCCTGCAAAAAGGGGGGGGGGGAGGTAATTCATATAGCGACTCTGCATGATAGTCGACCTGTCGCCGTCGCCGCTGCCCTCGGCCTCGCCGTCGCTGCTCGCGGAGCTCGGCTGCCTGCCGCTCCTGCCGCTCGCCGTGTCCGTCTGCGTCTGGTCGGGCAGCACCTCCTCGCTCCTGTGAACTGTAAACGACGACTTCCCCTTCTTGCCGAAACCGAGCCGTCGCTTGCGACCCTCCTCGCCCACTTTACGATCGGGCGCACGCACGTACGTCCGGAGGGGAGGGAAGAGAGGAACACACACGGGTCTATCGTTAATCTCTTTTGTCTTTCCTTACTTTTCGCCTTTTGCGCTTTGTTTTTTTTTTTTTTTTCGTTTTGCGCGGAGTATGGCGTTTGGTGATTTGGTGTGTGAGTGTGAGCGTGTGAGTGTGAGTCTCATTGATGTACGTAATTAACAATAGAATATTTAATATGTTTAGATCAATATTACTTGAGAAATTAAACTTCTTTTGGACTATCTAGTAAAATGAAATTTCAATTTTTTAAGAAAAAAAAAAAAGAAAAAAGAAGTTCATTATCGTATAAAACCTAGGCAAAACTGAAAAAAACATATTGCACAGGTCTCTAAAAAATCTCTTTACTCTCGTATATAACAAAATGTATATATAGTAAAAAAAAAAAAAAAAGAGAAAGGTATAATTATACAGTGTCTATATAAAATAGCTGCCCTCTACGGAACAGAAGACGAAAAAAAACTGTCGCTCTAAACAAAGATATATATATATTGTATATATGAATGTTAACACGCGAACGTTAAGTGAGGCTTGGCTGCGTTGGTTTTACCTGTCGCCGATAGCTGGCTGGTGCTGTTGCTCTTCTTCCCCATGCCGGGCGGATACTGGACCGCGCTGCCGCCGCCGCTGCTGCTGCCGCTGCCGCTCTTGCTGCTCGGCGAGCTCTTGCGGCCCCGGCGCGCGCTCTCCTCGACGTGCAGGCCCACCGCCGTGTCGCTCAGACTCCCATCTGCATCATGCGTAAACGGATCTTAGACGCGCGTTTACCTCTTTTGCCTTCCCGCGTGGCGTACTCCGGATAATTTATTTATTTTTTTTTTTTTTTTTTTTTGCGGATTGTCGGAGGTGGTATAGGAATTTTTGGCGGTTTTATCACGCTTTTTTTTTCTCAACTACGAGTACAGGATCGAACAGGTTTTCTAGGAGAGAACGGCGCGTGTTGTGTAGTGTAACACGGGCGTTTCATTCATTCCGGCCAGACTTCTTCTAACAAGGTATCGAGAATCGGGTTAGCCTGATGTGTGAGAGAGTGCTGCAATATGGAGTATGTAAGAATATAAAAAACACTAGGTAATTAATAAAGCGGTCGAACCAAAGATTTTTCTATCGACAAATAAATTCATGTGGTCGGGTGGCAACGTCGTTTGATGCAAAGCTGCAACCTATTTCATTTAAAAAAACACAATTGTTTTTTTTCCAAAAGTAACAAAAAGCACAGCGTGACAGAAGTATAGAAGAAAAAGATTATTGCGGTAACATGTAAATAAAGATGTATATATATATATAAAAATGTGCATTTCGTTAGTCTCCCCGGTTATTTACAAGATATACGCGCGAGTCATTGAATTTTCGCGGTCGGCAGCGCCAGAACGGCGTATATATCTCGCAGACACTTTCGGCAGAGTGCCAAGTGTCAAGCCCAGAGAGTAAGATCGTTTGAAGGTTTCCGCGAAACGAAAAAGTTCCCCACCCGCGGACACTCGAAACGAGCGAGAGGCGAGTGTATACCGTAAAGCAAAAGAAGCTATAAGACACCAAGCACAGCGAGTGAGAGAGAGAGAGAGAGAGGCGTGCAGAGAGAGTAAACATCTGAGGAGGACTCACCGACTTTCTCGTCCGTGGGGGCGTCAGCATTGCTGAAGCTCCTCGTGAACTGGCCCCTCTTGACGCTGCCGTTGCGCCTCTCGCTATCCTCGATGGGATACCTGCCGGGCTTCTCATAAGAGCTGCTCTGGCTCGCGTAGTCACTGCATTCGGGCATAGAGGACGAGCGTCGATTATTGGAACGATCGTCGTCGTGGCGACGCGTCGGACGATGTGGATCATCGTCGTCCATGATTTGTATCCGCGACAAGCGGCGACGCGGCGGCGGGTCGCAATCGCAATCGCAATCGCCGACGGCGAGGTTTTCGTAATCGCCGTAGTTCGTTATCGCAGCGGGGCGCAGTTGCATTTTCGTCACGTGGGCCATTGACGGCGGTGGTGGTGGTGGTGGTGGTGGTTGCGGTGGATTATTATCGCGTTCGTGACGGTGGTCGTGACGGTAGTGGTGGTAGTGGTGGTAGTGGTTATGATGATGGTCGTCGTAAGTGGTAGTGGTGGTGGTGGTGGTGGTCCGCGGGTTTTTAGCAGTGTCGGAGGTAGCGGTTTGGGAATCAAAGAGATTTGAATTAGCGTTACCAGGGCGGGGTGCTCGCTCGTGGGGCCTACGTGGATCGCACGGGCCAAATCCGCAGTTCTCGCTGCACTGGCTCTCGCTCTCCATCGAGTACTCGTAGTACTCGAGGGTGTCGCTGATGGCCACGTTCCTCTTGACGGCTGGCGGTGGTGGCGGTTGTTGTTGCTGCTGCTGCTGCTGCTGCTTGCGTTCCAGGACCTCGAGGTCGCGGGCCTCGGGGCAGCTGCTGTTGCGTCGTCGGGAGTCGCCGCGGCGCTCGTGTCTGCGCTGCCGGGCGCGTTCCATCTCGAGCATCTCCTCCCGGCAGTCGGGGCAGCTGGTTTTTCTTCGGGTCCGGTAGCGGCTGTCCGACTCTTCGCGGTTGTGCGTACGGTAGTACCTGGAGTCGTCGTAGTACATGGGGCCTTCGTCCCTCGGGTCGTACCTTCGGTCGATGACCGTCTCCATGGAGCCGAGCTCCTCGTCCGACTTGAGGACGAGGTTCGTTCGGTCGTCGTCGTAGTAGTATCTGCGCGCGGCTACGTCGGCGTCGGCGGCGTAGCGTCCGAGCTCCCTGCTCTCGGGGCAGCTGGTGATCCTGCGTCGACGCTGACGGCTCCTTCTGGATGGGTGCTGCTCGTCGGGCCTGGTGAAGCCGTAGTCCTCGTCCGAGTGGAGGATCGGCGTGGATTCGGCGCGTCCGAGCGTCATTCTTTTACTCTCGTGGTAGCTGGGCACAGCTAGGCTGTTGTCCCTCGCGTAAGGCACATTTTCGTAGTAGGGCTCGGTCGCGATCGTCGCCTCGCGAGCCAAGCCCAGGCTGTCTCGTTGTCTCCCCGGTGACGAGCCGTCTACGTACTCGTCGTATCTAACGGATTGTCGATTGTAGTCGTCGTAGGAGGTGCTCCTTCGTTGCTCGTCGTAATCGTAGTATCGATCGGCGGTGTCGTCGTAGCCCTCGTCGACGACGTTCCAATTATCGTAGAGGGCGTGATCGGCGTTGAGGTAGGAATCGTTGCTTTTCGTGCGCCTGCGGGGCGGCAGGCTGACTCGTCTGTCCTCGTAGGGCAGACTCGGATCTGTCGGCAGACGCTCCGGCGATGAGCGTCGCCACCTGGACAGCTGCTCGATCTCGGCCTTGTAGTCGGGCTGCTGGGCCACTCGGCGGTACTGCTGCGCGTTGCCGAGCTCGTCGATGCTGCAGTAGATGTGCTCGTTGCCGTCGGCGGGGCCCTCGTAGCCCTCGTTGTCGAGGCCGCCGGCCTGCCCGGTCGGCTTGGGCCTCTTGTCGGGCGACTTGAGCCAGCTGTCCTGGCTGAGGAACTCGTTGTACTTTCGCTTGCTGCTGTCCTCCCTGCGAGGATCGTACTCGGTGGGCAGGTAGATTTCGGTCTCCCCGCAGCTGAGCTCGGAGTCGTAGCCGTACATGAACCTCGGCTGGGGCAGCGGCAGCTCGACGCAGAGATTGTCCTCGTCGTCCTCGTCGACGAGTATCTGCAGGTCCTTCTGGCGCATCTTCTTCTTCTTGAGGTCCCTCTTGAGCTTGCTGTCGCCGTTGTTGTCGTAGTAGGACTTGCTCTGATCGCCGAGCGCCGGGATCTTGTCGCCGTATCCCTCGTCGCTGAGCGACAGGTTCTTCTTGATCTTCTGCCTGGCGGTCTGGAGGCTGTCGTCGCTGAATATGTTGCCGGATATGCTCTGGTACTCGAAGCTGCGGCTCCTGCGCGACAATAGCCCATGGCCAAATGCATGTCGGCGCGTTCGTCCCGTCGTCGCCGTCGGTGCCTGAGCGTAGCTAGCGCCGTCGGCGCAGCAGGCGACGTCGTAGTCGAAGCTTCGCGCCTTGGAGGAAAGGAGGGATCTACGCATGCTCGATTTGTGGTTCGTGGACGGGTAGTCGAGGCGAGGAGTGTTGGAGATCCAGTTGAAGAGGGACCTTCTCTTGGTGGCGGGAGCGCCGGAGCCGACGAGGGCCGAGCTGGTGAGGGAGGCGGCGGCGAGGGCGGCTCGGCTGCTGCTGCTGCCGCGAGTGCTGCGATCCTGCCAGCTGCGCGACCTCCGGTGCGAGGTGGCAAAGTGGTGGTGCGTGGGCGCGTAGGGCGGCGAAGAGGCGGAGGAGGCGACTCGAATGTCGCCCCAGCGCTTGTTCTTCTCGCGGAATTTCTCGATGAGGCGCTTGTTAAAGTTTACGCTGAGGCAGTCCTCGACGTAGATCTCGGGGATGCGGTGCTTGCTGCCCGAGCGCTGCTGGTGGTGGTTGCGGTGCGAGAACGTCTCGGGCTTGAGGAGGAGACTGTCGGCGACGGTGTACTCGCTGGTCTCGGGGCTGTAGTAGCGGAGGACGCTCTCGTCGACGGTGTGGGAGCGCGTGAAGGGGGCGCGCATCCTCTTGCAAAGCGAGCGCACGACTGCGGACTTGCTCCGTACGAGGGGATTGTGGTGCGAGGGAAGATGGTAGTTGTGCTTGCTGTTGGGGTGGTAGTTGCTCCTAGGCTTACAGGGATTTGTACTCGGGCAATGGCATTCACTGCAGGGTACCCTAAGACGGTGCTTGCGCCTAGCGCGCCTAGGGGGTAAGGGCATCGGGGATACGACACCGGGTATATAAACGTTTTTAACTGTCGGTCTGCAAACAATTTTGTTCATATAGAGTTGCACCATTCCTTTTTCATCATCAAATGTACAATTATTAAGATTACAGCGTTAATTTTTTGTTTAGAATATAAGATTTTTTTATATAAATTGTCTCTGTTGTTTTAGGTTTTGGTGATGGTTGAGTCATTGTGTGAGGGGTTTGCAGGGGGCCCCATTCTTTCATTCGGCGATTCGCTCAGCATATAGGCCAGCAAAACAATGGCTATGCTCAAGTCGCTTCTGGTCGATCGAACGACATGAAACTCAAATTCTTCGTTTACAAAAAGATCTACCGCGCAGATAAAATCAGGGTCGCGTAACTTATGCTTGTGAATAATAATAATAATAATAATAATAATAATAATGAGAATAGAAGAACGACGAGTAACTGAAATTGCGAAAGCTGTGCAGAGTTGCAGAGTGAGGTAAGACGCGTGTGCGTGGATAAACAGAACTGAAACCGCGACAACTGAAAAGCCGTTCAACCGACACTGCGCACCAATCCCTGATCTCTCAGAATGGGACGCTCTTTTAATCTGTTTTTGTATATATTCATATCATTTGATTTGGAAATCGCCATTAAATGGACATTGGCGCAGTGCATTAGGAAGTGCAGCTAAAGTCAAACTAGTATCTAAAGTATCTAAACCTAATTCAGAGTCAGTCGCCAGGGATAACTAACGTTGATGGGGGGCGGGGGAGGGTTAAAGCAGTTTTAAGCAGGCAGGGCGCGAGCTGCGTATATAAGTAACTATAAACTAGTTTCTAAATCTAGGGACGCAATCCAATCAGCAATGTCCATTTAACTGAGGGATTCTCTTGTCGAGGCAAGCTCAAGCTATCAGACTATTCCTTCTAAATTCGCGTCGTTATACATCATCGTGTGTGATACGGCAGTAAAGAAAACTACAATCCGAAGACTAAGGCTCAGAGAAAGAGAGAGATCTGCATATCCGATCTCCTGGGTGATACGATCGCGACGTCAGTCTGAGAGCTCTAGACTTTTCTTATCTGATATATATATATGTGAGTTCTGTACGGTGAGCAATCGATGCGTGAAATATATATATATACATACGTATATATGTATATATATATAATGGTGAGAGACTGAGAACTGAGTGGTGTGAATGAATGGATACTCACATCAATCCCCTGGAGCCCCTCGGCCTCTCGGATTGTGTGCTAAAGGCACTGCTCGTGACCGAGGCGATGCTCTCCATGTCGGAGTCGCCGAGGTCGGCCAGCACGTCCTTCTCGGGACTTATGTGGCCGCGCCGCGATCTGTGAATGCGGTGAACGTGACTGTGCGACAGCGAGTGCGGGTCGTGGGCCATCGACGGCAGGTCCGAGTCCGACAGTCCGCTGTACCGCCTCTCCCAACCTGAAACGTTGTATGTTGTCGGATTAATGAATTGGTTAGATGTATTTTTGTTGGGTTAATCGATTCGCGGTTTTTCCGAGTCGCTCGGAAGCGTCGGAGTCTTAAATTTTTTTCCCCCTGCGTTGTTTTGCATTCTATTTTTACGCTCGAGCGAAGGAATAACTTCACCTACTTGCGTGTTACGAAAGTGCATATTGAACTTAAGATAAAATTGGCTTGGAACATAATCTATTTTGGCACTGACTGCTCAATCAATAAACTGACACTTTGTGTACTTCGTATCAAAAACATTGTAAAAATCAGCCCAAAATCGATGCGGTCCTCTCGCTCGGTAACTGAATTGGGTAGCAAAAAAAATAATGCAGCGTCAACGTACCTCCCAGCGTACTTCTGTAAATCGTGTGCATTGGCCGGTTTCGATGTCTTATGAATCTCGCTCTCTCCTCCAGATCTTGAGCGACGCGTTCTTTCAGGGCAGCGTGCAAGTTGGCTGGTATTTGAGGCAGTTGGCGCTTTTTAGGCGATCCGGTCGGCGTCGCCGTGGCGGACCTCGATCCAAATCTGCAAGCACATTCCCAGCATTAATTCAATCCCATTAATTCGATTAAAAAGAAAAATACAGCGACAATTTCATAGAGAAAACTTATGCATTGTGGGGTCAGACCTCGCGGACATGTACGCTGACGAGTAGGGGATGGACCGGTGGTCCGGCGGCGAGAGCGAGCGATGACCGGCGGGGCTCTGCGAGCGTTCCCTGTAGCGTAAGCTAGGCGAGTCCATTGGCACGGCGCTGTGGGACCTGTGGCTCAGCACCGCCCGGTGCGGCTCGTCCTGCAAACGGTAACCGGAGAGAGCGTTACTCACCACACACCGTGAGGAGGAGGGAGTAGCGAGATCTACCGGCGGTCTTACGAGGATTTTCAGCCTCTTTGCGCGTATATATATATATATATATATATATTTCTAGTGCCCGGTGCAGGCTGCGGCGCGCGGTAAGAAATCACGGGATTTTCGACGCCGATTCCGAAGAGTCGGTTTTGGTTTTGTATTTCTTACCGCGCTTGGACTACTGAAATGTTCTAACGAATATATATAGAAAAAAGTGAATACATTGAGAAGATTGAAAAAAACTGTGCTTCGATAAGACGAATGTGTTTACTGAATATACCCTGTAGGAAAGTTTACGCTTTTTTTTTAGCCATTTCACCAATATTTGACCAAATTTAGCCAATCTACAAACAATTAGCCAAAAATTGGTCAAATAACAGTGAAAGCTTCCGACAGGGTATTCAAGCATAATAAAAAAAATTCAAATTAAAACAGTTATAAGCCAGTTTCGTACTCTCTAAATCTGAAAAAGTCAAAAACCACTGATTCGCAGTTATCACCGATCGAACTATAACTGGAAAAACAGTTGACTATTACTGAACAACATTGAAAATAACTGATTCAGATTTAGAGTATACAAGTAAAGACTTTCCAAACGAGTCTACACGCAAAAAAGCAAAGCGCACACATTCCGCCAGCCACACCCTTAGCCATTCAGTCCTTCCTCTCTCGCGCGCTACAAAGATTTAAAAGACACATGGTTGGAGTATACATACGGAGAACTGTCGGAAATTGACCTTTCGGTAATGATGGTATCCGGAAATGGAGGCCGGCTGCTCGCGCGTGCTCATGAGGGCGGCGCGCTTCCGGCCCTGGGGCGACATGTCCCTGCGGCTCCGGTGCTCGCCGTCGACGCACAGCTCCTTCTCCGGCGGCGGGCTCGAGTAGTGGCTGCGCTCCCCCGAGAAACGGCAACGCAGATTTTTCTCTTTTAGTTTTTAAAACGGCGTGCGGTACGGGGGATATAGTCGTTGGAGGATATATTACGGGGGCCCGAGGTGTGTGTGCTGCTCGGTTGTGCGTCGGTGAAGTTTGTGCGGATTCTGAATTTTTGTCATGCTACTTTTAAACGTTACGTTTTTTAGAGTGGAAATTCAAGGAGAATCGAGTAAATCGTCATTTACTTAAAGGCGTCTTCGGCCGCGGTTTGGAAAAATTCCAGAGCTTATACACTTGTAATTCAAGGTCTCGCGTAAAGGCGTACTAAAATTGTTTACATTAACTTTAAAAATAGCATGTTGTAAAAGTCATTTCCAGCCAATTGATACTATTTTAAGGGTCGAACGAGTAAATATCGGAGCGCGTACAAGGGCTCCAAAAGTAGAACTCGACAAAGTGTATTATTACGGAGCAATTAAAAATAGCGCACAGTTCACGCACGCAAACTCCCGAGCACACACACACGTCGGAATCTAAATAAACATCACTTTCCGCCGTCGAAAAATGATGCGGCGGCGCTCTAATACAAAAAAAAAATGATGATTCGCGCTTAGCGTTACTTCGGATCTCGGATAATGACTCACTACGACATCATCGTCGCATCGGGATCCGAATGCAGCGGACTCTCGTTTCGCAATGTGGCGATACTGAGCGCTTTTCCCTTCCTTTCTCTTGGCCGTCGCCGCGGAATCGAAAGCGCAGAGCCTCGCCACATCTCTTGGATTATGTTTGCGCGTGCGTTTTAGCGCCGATCTCTAAAGTAAGTTATAAACACAAGGCATGTATAATATATGTTTCGTTCTAAAAAAAGCCATGGTTTCCTACTGGTCGCCCGGAGGCTCCTTTTCTAGCTAAGGTTTTTGCGTATACAAAGCATATGAGAAACGACGCCTCTTACTCGATGTCTTTCATTCGGCATGTACAAGCACAACTGGTTTGTTTCGTTACGTCTGATTCGAGCATCGATTACTAATAGATACACTATGACGGTTGTTTTGTTTGGGCGTGTGTTTCTTCGGTTGGGTGTTCGTGTCAGTGTTTTTTTTTTTTTTTTTTGTGTGCTAAAAACGTCTAAGAAAGAGAACTAAATTGGCAAACGAAAAACAAGGCAAGAGAGCTTTGACGGATGCATGGAAACTGCGTGATTCATGAAAGAAAAATAGAATAATAAGTAATCGTACCGCTTATAATTTGGCGGCATATTATGAAACCTAAAAAGTAAATAAAGAAGCACAGAATTAAAATAAAATCGTAAATTAGTCGTTCTGGTTTTTTTTTTCGATCGTTCGCTTATTTCGATTTTTAAAACTATAACCAGAAAGGGAAAAGGTGTGCTATTTACAGAATAGATTAGATCAGTATATTTCCAGTGATGTTTCTTAACGAAACGACTTCTTACTATTTTATTCTCTTGCGCAGTGGGAGATTTTCAAACATTTCTATTCTACGTTATTTTTCATAATAAACTCGAGTAATACTTTATCCATTCTCGATTCTAAGTAAACGGGAACCAATATACTTAATAGACATATTAATTCCAACAATGCCAGCGAGCTTATCCTTCACTCAATTAATTTCATCTTTATTCTTTTAGGCCGCGTCACGCCAATCACAAATTCACGTTATTCACAAGGAAATTTTATTTAAACTCTACGAAAAATGCTTTAAAAACTTTCAGTACTTCTTCGCACGAGTATTTCTTCAGACTCCGAGCTAAATCTAATTAAGCAATTCTAAGTTGCATATTTGCCCATTTCTATTATTGAATTTCCTTTGGAAAAAATTTCCTTTTTATGTTTCGCGCACTTTCTCGCACTTTGTCCGCGATTGAAAACTGTCATCCACTCAAAACCCTGTAGAAACTCTACAGCTGAAAGAATCCAAAGCCAGCCGGATTCAGCTGAACCCGTCGGCAGGACAATCAGTCGACCTCCGCGAATCAACTCCGAACCGCCTAATGGCACTCTCCGAAATCATCTCGCGACCCAAGCCAGAGAGAGAGAGAGAGAGTGAAAAAGCGCGTGCAACGCGGGAAATACTTGACGCGGCGCGCACTCGCGGTGCGGACTCGCGCTCGTCTGCCGATGGATTTGTCAATGCTCGCAGCGAAACCCGCTTGAGTTATCCCATTAGGGCATATTGAACGTTTTATTAAATATGTGCAGCGGCCGGGGAGAGAGAGAGAGAGAGAGAGAGAACAGCGGCGGCGGCGACGGCTGAAACTAGAGTAGCGGCCGAGCGAGGTTAGGCTGGGTGGCGGGGCTACGGCGCATTCGTTGCCGCATCGGAGGGACGCCTCTCTCTCTCTCTCTCTCTCGCTCCCTCTCTCTGAAATGCAGTCGTTAATTTTCGCACGCGACTTTTGGCAGGCCAGGCACGATCCGCGAGCTTTTCATGCCTCTCCCTCCTTTCCCATCTGCGAATTACGCATGCTAAGCGCGACATGCAAAGCGCGTGAGCTTTTCTACGCCGATCGAGGGAGCTTGCGAGAGCGTGGTGCGCCGAGGGTGTATCGGCTCCTGAATTATTGGCTCCTGGAAGTCGTTAGTTTGCATGTTTAACGAGAGAGAGCGGAGAGATTTATTTCGCGGAGTGCGCGCTGAAATTTTCGCGAACGGAGATGCTTTTTTTCGAGGGTTATAAACCTTTTTTTGGACAGTCTCGCAGGTCCACCGCGTGAAAATTCTTCACGAAACGCCGAGTCGAATTGAACTTGAAACACTTGAATTTCACTGAAATAACTTTTACGCACAAACGTCCCACGTGGTTACCGAGATCCAAATCACAAGTGCAAAAACATCTCCATTTCCCGATTTTCAGCTCGCCGAGAAAAAGAAGGCATTTCCTCGGCGGTGCAGCGACAGCCCGCGGATTAATCCGGAGATTAAGAGCAATACAACGAGGCTAGCCACTTTCTCCGTCTCGCATTCTCCAGCCATTCGTCGGCGGCGGCGGCGGCGGCGGCGGGTACTCACAAGTAATAGTCCGGAGACGTCATCGAATTAGAAAACTGAGTGAAGGCACACATTTTCGAGCATGTTAGACATGCGGACGCGAGGAGGAGGAGGAGGAGGAGGCGAAGCAGAGAAAAGAATCGAGAGGGACGGAGGGAAGAAAAGGAGCGAAGAAGGGACACCGGAGGCGCAATCCGCAGCCAACGGCGGTTGCGGGCCAACTGCTATGTCAATTGGCTTGTTGCCCAGTTTTATAACTTGGCTTGCACACCGCCTCTCCCTACCCTCTCTCTCTCTCTTCCTCCCTTGTTTCTCGCCGTTCGCCTCCCTCCCTCGCCGCTTCTTCTTAGACCCTTTTATGTAGCTCACAGCCGAGCGGGGAAGCTTACGTCAGAATGACAATGTTAGCCAGCAATCTCTCTTTCTCTCCGCCGCGCTTCGGGAGCGGGAAGGGCGAGGGAGAGAGATGACGAAGAGAGGGGCTGTAGGATGTGCCGACGATTTTGTAACGAATTGCGAGGGCTCGGTTTTGGCGCCCAATCCTGATTCGAATCGAAAGCTACGAAAGCCAAGAGAAATTGGAAGGAGACTGTCACATTTTCAATTTTTGAGAGTAAAACGAGTGAATGGAAAATTTGGCGCCCAAACAAAGTTGGTGCCTGACTAAATCTCGACTGTTTCTACTGGCAAGATATACGCAGTTTTTTATTGCGCACAAATGAATCTTTTGTCGTCTCTTTTTAGTAACTTTATCAGGAAAAATCAATTGTCGACCAACTAGAGAGTTTTCAATGCAAGGCGAATATTTCTGTAAAAATAGGCAACAATTCAGTACTGCATATTCATACCCCATTCACATAAATTTATTCATGTTTAATTGGATGGGTGCAGTCAAATGAAAAGGCGAAATATGCATAAACAGCTTTCAGAAAGGCTTTATCAAGAATAAGAGGGCCGAACTTTTACAAATTCAATGCGTTTGTTATAAAGATAAATTAACGATCGTGCAAAATCTCTCTTAACGTCCAGATTTCAAAGTCGATGAAGGAAAGTACTTTACGCCGCACGCCGCGAAGATTCAGCCGATTTGATAATGAGTTTTCGGCCGACGAAGAAGACGAGTTTTGCTTAATTTCGTCGGGAGTCGAATTAGCGGCAACTGCATAATTATTAGCGAAGAAAGTCACGAGAACGACGGATGAGTTATGCCTCACGAAAGGACTTTAACTCCTTAGCGCCCGGCATGAATCGGTTATGCGGCCTATAAATAAGCTAATGAATTTGGATGAAACTTTTTCCCGAATCCCGAATTCCGTGCACAAGTCTCTCGAATTGTTATTCCGCTAAATGATATTCGTTCAGCTGTCTAATTATATAGCTGTTTCCCGACTTCTACATCTCCACGTGGCCTGTTTGCATCAAATTAAAGGCATTCCTTTTAAATTAGCGCTTTTTATTTAAAAAAAAAAAAAATCTATCCCAGACAGAGTTTGCAAAAAATGCATAGCATATTTGCTGCTTCAAAGTAAGATCTCGTTTTACGGACTCAAATTGGGGAAACCTTATTAGCGAGGAAAGAAAGTCACGTGAGGCGAAGTGGATAAATGAGATAAATGTTTTGAAAACTTTAAAAGATTGGACGTTGAAGCTTAACTTAATTATGATTACTGTGAATTTCGTTATCTCGTGCTTCGAAACTATACTTCAAAATACGTCATTTTTTTAAGAAGCCATTGCGCAAAAGATACTTAAAATAACCAACCATTATAAATTTAGTTTTTTTTTAGTTATTCGCGGCACAGTCTGCAGACATTTTTCAATGTTTTTAATATTTTACCAGGATTTTTTAAGACTTCTTCGTGCACCAAATGTAAACGTATTACGTCAGTGGAAATATACCCATAACCCTCAAAGTAATATTGTATTTGAGCCAAGATAAAGTAAGATATGCAAGGATGTCATTTTGGCTTCTGTTTTAAGATTACTTATGCATTGAATGTATATAGGAACTCTAATATAACTCGATCAATGTGCAAACAAAAAAAGTAGCAAGTCATAAAGGTTTTTAAAAAAGTTAATGTTGTATTCTGTATAAATAAGGAAATTCAGAAGAGTTTACTAAAATTTGTCATTGCATTGATGTCAATATAATTTTGTACTGTAGTTTCACTCATTTTTAGTAAATAAAGTCAAAAAAAAAAAAATACCGCACTGTCGGTAAAACAGATTAACACCAAACGGCTCACACCCTAAAATCGCGCCCTAACATCATAGACACATTGAAAACAGTTTCGAGCAAGCAATCAAGATTCTCACCTAGAAGAGCTACCGATGCTGCTAATGCTTGCCCCGTCGGCCGTTCTTCTGTGCTCCCTCGAGCCGTCGCAGTCGGTAATGTCGCACTCCGACGTGTCAGAGTCGCTCAGTCTCGATGTGGTCGATGGCGGGCTTAGGTGGCAGTCGCCCGGTGTTGTTACGACGTCGTCCGTTGTGTCTTGGTAATAGCTGTGACGACAATGTCAAATCAGTTCCATGTTTCGAGATTTTTTATTTGTTTTTGTTTTCCTTTCAATCGATA
This sequence comes from Ormyrus labotus, assembly GCA_035582975.1. NCBI lineage: Eukaryota > Metazoa > Arthropoda > Insecta > Hymenoptera > Ormyridae > Ormyrus > Ormyrus labotus. The sequence goes on from JAWWEO010000036.1 coordinate 21,466,036, forward strand.
AACTTTATATTCTGTACCTAAGTTGTTTATCTTAATTTTAGTATAAGCTTTCGATTAAAGCTGATTTTTCCTAAGACGTCAAATATATTCCTTTATATAAAGTTGAGATTTATCAATTTTGTTAATAAAATTACATTTATTTAGATAGATAGATAATTGATGCACTCTAAGGATGTTTACTATCTTTGCGGTATCTTTATTGAAATGTGTTAATTGGACAGCAATTTTATGGACAGAGCTTCGATAAAACGCTTTTGACCTACATCTGATACACGACCCAAATTCGAACTTTACTGAAAAAATACATGTTAAATATAGAGTCATTACGGACAAATAAAGAGAAAAAGATCTACCTAATGTGTTTTTCTGTCGGTAGTTTTGATAATCGAAGAAAATAATGAACGAATGAGATAATTCAATGAAAGATTGCGTGTGAAAAAAATCAGTTGGAGAGAAAAGGTCGAAATCAGCAGAATCTCCTCGATAAAATCGTCTGGAGGGAAAGAAATAAAGTAAAAGCGCATAGGGAGTCTTTGCTTGGCCTGGAAAGGCTACAGGAAGAGAGAGAGAAAGAGAGCGTGCGTGGCGTCAGCAACGAAAGAGCAGAGAGACAGAGAGAGAGAGAGAGACGAGTACATAAGGAAGTACTTACCCCGCTTGGCGATGCTCCTCGTGGGCCATGAGATAGTGCCACTCGAGCTCGTCGTTGAGCGAGGAGGCGGCGAGGCTGAGTATGACCTCGCCGAGGAAGTCGTTGGCACCGTATCTCCCGTAATCCCAGACGGTGATCTCGAGCGAGCGCTGCCTCAGCTCGGACCAGCGGATGCCGCTGTAGACGAACGTTTGGTCCCATCGCGGCTCGTTCGTATTGGCCAGTGTCTTCGTTCGCCTCTTCGACTTCTCGCTGAGGATCACAAGTCGCGAGATTGCGAGCTCATTTAAAAAAAAAAAGAAAAAAGAATGGACAGTTTCTCGGCCCGCAGCCGCGCGCTGTGGCCCCGTTCGATTTTCGATTTTTACTTCTTAGGCACGTCTACGAGGGAGGCTTATGCAACGGCACTGCCCCCTCGGGAGAACTCGCGAGGCTAAGTGCGAGGCTGCTGCCCGACCGTATCGATTTATTTAGAGGACTTGACTGATTTTTTCGCGGAACCTTGCGAATTTGCCTCCGTTATCGAAGACTCGGCTGTTTTTTTTTTTTTTTAAGTATCTAAAAGATTTAGTCGCACGAGAGTAGAAGGTACGACGGGAAAGTTGGAGTACTTTCAGATTTACGACTTTGTTGGTAAAATTAGAAATTTATAGTCCAGTGTGTTCTACTTTCTGCAATTTGGCTTTTAACTTAATTGATAAATCAATTACGCTGATGCTAACGCTCGCGTTACACGTCATTTAATAAAGCAGTAAAAAGTTTCGACGCGATCTGCAACGGTTCTAAATCAGTTTTCCTTTCTTTTTCAAAATTTTATCTTTCAATCAAAATTTAAGTAGTAAAAGCATTGATTATTATGCGAAAGTTAATACTTTATCTTCCAGCTTTAGTGGGATATAAAATTTATTACAATACGACGTAAAACGATGGTATCCCTTCCATTAGAATGCTATTAAATAATGCAATACGTTCATAAAGTAGTAACGACCGGATTAAGTCAGCCGCGTCCGAGATGATTTTAGTGCACAGATGCACGAGAGCACTCAAGATTGTAAATTCCCTTCTTTATTAGTAAAAAGATTCTCAAACTGCTTTACCGACCTGCGCCGTCGGTAAAGCAGAGCGGAACCATCGAAACACAAACAAAAAAAAAGTGCTCACCTTCTATCGGGAAGCAGGTAAATCTTGGCGTAGGAACTTCTGGGCTGGCCGTTGCTGCGCGGCACGAGTCCCGCCGCGCAGACGAGGGTCACCACGAGCTGGAGGGCGCTCGGGTCGAAGCTCAGCTTGACCTGTATCCTGCCGCCGACGCTGTTGCTGCCGACGTTGCCCGGCTGGCCGGCCGTCGGGTGGCGGAATTGGCGGCTCGCGCGATTCTGGGTGTAGAGGTCCGGCGAGCCCGGCGACGTGACCAGCACCGAGGGCTTATTGCTCCGCGCGTCGTACAACTCTGCCGTGGGTGGTCGGGAGGATTTTGGTTTTGGCGAAGAGGAGAACGCACAGAACAATGGACAGAGAGAGAGAGAGCTTTGCGTTAATGGGGTCTTTGTGCGTTACGTGCTGCTGCACACGGGGAACAATGGGCTTCGAGGTCTTGTTAACGCAGCTGGCGATGTCCGTTTTATGTATCGGCAGGTCGGCTCCTTTTTTACCGACGGTGTATGCATAAGCTTAATTTCGGTGCTTCGAATTTTATCACCGACGGTGATAGCCGGCCGTTATTTGAACAGGTTAACGAATGTTCAATCAGGCAATTTCACTTTATTTGGATTATTAACAATGGAAAATTTGAAATTTGACGGGACATTACCAACTGCATTGTGTCGAGGAATTCATTGTTTTCCGAGCACATTGTGAAACACAATGTATGCCATCAAAAGAACATAATACATAGATACATGGTTTGGGAAAACGATTGGAGCACTTCTTTCGACTTGACGTTTTCATTTAATTTTTTTTTTTTCCGTTTAATCTTTAGTTGATTTTTCGGCATCGCCAAGGACTTTGCGCCCAAGGATAATAGCTCAAAGAATTTCGGGATTCTGGCACCAAAATTACATTGATCAGGGATGGTAACATTTATTTTCAAAGACGACTACTCGTTTTATTATAGGATACAATTGTTATCAAAGAAAATATCCTGCTCGATAAAAAAAAAAATCTTTTTTTCATTTGCCTAAAAACATTCTCATTGTTTGGAGTTTATGGAACATTAAACATAGTATTATTTTACATCACACTTGGTTGTTGCTCCCATGAAAATATAAACTATTCGTAATTATATACGACGTGTAAAAACAGCTTTCAGGGGTGCATCGGCACTACGTTCTACGATTGTTATCTACAGAATCACGTTAATACACTCTCGTTATATTATTCTATTTAAACAAAAAAAAAATATTTATAATAATTATATAAAGAAAAAGTATATCATAAATGACCAAAAAACATCAATATATATTGTGAATAATGCCAAGCACTGCGGATGATGATTATATATGATATAAGAATTTCCATTCGAGGAATCAATGAACTGGGGTCACATACAATATCTGAGATATATGTATTATATAGTTAATTTTAAAAAAGGGTTTCCAGTAGAGAACACCAAAGCTTGTCTCTTTGACTTTGGAAGTATTTGACTCGTTTAGAAAAGACAAAGAGACAAGAGCAGAATTTATATACATAAAATGGATCAAGAGTGCAAAGGTACACCAATATTTGCATCAATTCAAGGTGGTAAATTTTTAGAATAATTGGATAAATTTTTACGTTTAAAGTATGCCTACCCCAGAGTAAACATTTCTTAAGACCTGGAATGCGAAACATCATATAATCTGTGACAATATAGCTGCCCTCTCGAATAAGCTATAAAAGGGTTTATTTATTCTTAAAGATAACTAAGACGCAAAGTTAACTAATTTCAACTCTACTGCTAAGTCTTTCTATGTCTTCCGATAACTAATTCTGAACACTGCTCGTTAAGAAATCGTGCAAATTTCAATTGTATCATTAATTATTTACTGACTATAATAGTACTCGTAAAGAAAAAAATGTTAATCGATAGCGTCTTTTTTAACTCGTTCAAATAAAATTGGTTAGTTAAAGATTAGTTGGTTAAAAATATAAAAAAATCATGTAAATTTGTAGCTAAATTTTCTTAATTCTATCAATTCTTTGTTTAAGTATTCGTTTAAGTGTCATTGGTCATCATGATTTTTTTATTAAAAGATATTGAATTGGGAGTAACCATATGAAGCGAGATTTAATATATTATTTAAAAAGCTTTTTATAAGTTAGATAACATGAAAAATTGTCTCGGCTGTAAATTCTGTTTGAGACAATCTTTCCAAAATAATGCCGTAAGGCATAAAAAAGTGATGATTATAGTAGTTACTTTAAAAAATAACCTCCAGTCGATAAAACAGGAAATCGGTAACTTATTTCAAATAAACTTTTGATTCCGGCATCTTCCAATCGAAGAAGCCGTTCAAAAGAACCGAATCGAAAAGAATGTTTCCAGTTGCAAAATGAAAGAAACTTAAAAGTAAAAGAAAAAAAGAAAAGGAATAGAGAGAGAGAGAGAGAGAGAGAGAGAGTCGAATGAGACTTATCGACTATTCACCTTTGTGATGGGGCTGCTGGGACAGAGGCGGTTCATGCTTTTGTCGCCACTGCGTTTGCGCGGCGTAACGCCTCATGCCGCCGCCGCCGCCGCCTCCGGGACTGCCGGGCCGGGACGTCGGGGCGCCTGGATGAGGGGCCATCGCGGGCATGGTCGAGGTCGGCCCGCTCGGCTTACCGCCCATCATCATGCCGGGCGCCAAGGCGCTCGTGGCGTTAAGGTCGCGCGACACTACGAGCTCCACCTGCGGCTCCGTACGCGACATCGCTATTATGTCGCACACGTCCTGGAAGCTCTTGCCCTGCAGCGACCTGCCGTTCCATTGCAGCACCTGATCGCCTGTTAAGTTCGGAGGGGGCCGAACGGAATATCGTTTGACGTACATGATTTGTGTGACGACATTGCGCTGGGATTTACGGCTGGCTTCTACCTTACCGACGGAGTTCTCCGCTGGCGCGAGAACGTTTTCGTCGGTAAAGTAGAGTTTTAGGGGGAACTTTTTGGGGTGGTGGAATTTGGTGGTTTGCTAAATTTTAAAAGTCTGCTAAATCCCAAACGACGATCTGCTTCAGAAATCACTAGTCTAGATAAGTGTTTTGCTATTCGTTAGAACGCCAGATCTGTGTAAAAGAGAAACCTAATATCTTTATTATTCTCCCTAGAATTAATAGGCAATTTTTGGATATCATCGTCAGCATTATTTTCTGTAATAACTTTTCAAAGCTTGGAAAATGAATATTGCGAAATAAATGCCGAATGAAAATGTTTGAAATCCTAATGAATCGGTGACGAAACAAGCAAACGAAATCATCTTTCTTAATCGGTGATTTATTCATAAAACTATTTTGGGATTCAGCGGGTTTTAAAATGAAGCATTTCATTTATTCATAACACACATATTTGCGGCATTCCATCTCTAGTGATTTTTTTTTTTGTTAAGAAAATTCAAAATACTGTGAATCCTCTATAGGTTCTATCAAAAGCCCTAATGCATGCACGAACGATTATTTATTTGTGACACTTGTAAATTTTTATACTTGGCAGATCACTTGAACATTAGATCTAAAGAATTCTAATTTACCACTTTCGTTAAAACTCGAAGAGATGAAATGCAATGTAAACCTTTTCTCTTATACCCTGGAATTTCACTTGATTTTCGTTTTAAAATTATAGAAAAAAACTTGTACAAATGACGACAAATATATTTATCTAATAATAACTAGTACAATAAAAAATACAATAAATAAATTGTCTTAAATCACTAAAGCATTCCTGCAATCTCATATTCAGAAACTGATAAATATAATTATTCTCCTGAAAGAGTTCTAATATATTAGTGAAATCCCATCTAAACATACTTTCAGAAAAGAGAAAAAGACAGACTCGAAGGTGAGAAAAAAAAATCAGGATAATAAAAACATGAGAGAGAAGAGAAATGAGGAACGACTGAAAAAGATGAAATCTCACCGGTCCTAAGCTGTCCCTCGACGTCGGCGGGACTGCCCTTCTTGACCTTCTCGATGAGGGCGCCCATCGAGCCATCCTCCAGGAGCTTGCCGCCGACGACCTTCAGTCCCAGTATGCTACTACTGCTCACGCCCGAGCCCTGCGTCGACTTGCGCAAGACCATGCGCCCGATCAACTTCGTGCCGTCGCTGCTCATCTGCCACGGCGATGGGTGCTAACGGATTCGCCGCCACAACAATGCCCAGATTGGTACGCTTGTCTTTTTTTTCTCTCTTACACAGTTACACGTGTTTTTTTTTGTGTTTATGACACAAAGTCACTCGTGCCAGCGTTACAATAATCATTTATTTGAGTTTTACGTGGATCTGCTTTATCGACGGTCGGTAAAGCAGTTAAATACGTTTTGTATACAAAGATAAGCAGGAAAATCTAGATTCAAACTTATTTTTATTTGTCGTCACAAACGAGTGAATTAACAACTTGAAACGCCAGCAAGAGCGAAAAATTAAGTATGATATATGTATAAAATGTATAAACTAATGATGATACACACACAAAGTATTAGCATTATGAGACACAAAACGTAGCAAGCAAGGAATAGTATGGTTTTAGAAAATAAGGGACGTTTAGATGTATGTATAGAAGCATGCCACACGTGCGTAGTTTAAATCTGGTAAATTCTACATTCCTGTAAATAAGTTAGTCTATGGTTCACAGATTATTGCAAGTTGCACATTAGTTATACATATACGATGCATACACTTAATATGAGAATATAATGGACACATTATATACACAGTACTATTTTACACACATAAAGATAGTAGCAGCAGTTCGAGCATCATGCAAGATTATAGTAGATATAATATACATATAATCGAGTAAGTCGCGAACATAAAGACTGAGTGAATCATGTTCATTAAGGTATATCATTTAACGTTTAATTTTTGTATTTATATAAGGGGGTTAAAAAAGTTGCAGTTGATTATCATTTTTAACAATGTAAATGTGGATCTACTTAAGGGAGGGGGTAGAATTTTACAGTTTATGTACAATGACAATTGTTTCAATCATGTGGTATAATGTTTTCAATCCCTAATTTAAATGAATGTATGCACATCATGGTGAACCTCGAGTTTCCTAGGCCTACAAGTCTATTATACAAAATTGACTCCAACAACGATAATTTTTATAAGTTATGAACAATTTAGTTACAGATTTGAAAATTTGTACAGATATAGATGCTGTTAAGAAAATGCTTTCTTTCTGAACATCAACGGGAATAGTAAAAAGAATTACAGAAGAACCTTGCATTCACTCAAAAAAGCGCCTTAATTATTGAAAAAGCTTTCACCCCACGCTTGCTAAACTAAGCGAAAATTTTGGCAAAAATTTGGCAAACAATGCTCCCAAGTATTTCTCAATAATAAGTGTACTGCCATTCATTTTTAGTCGAGCATGCGAGCGGTTTTATATTCACAACTGTTCCTAGCATCTACTTGAAAATTCTTGGTACACTAGAACGATTGACGATTCTATTGCGCTCTACTCGATGACCGACAACGACATCGATTGGAAATAATTTGAATATTTATTCATCGCGTTATATGAATTTTCATAATAGAAATTCAAATTCCGCAAAATTTGAATATAAATAAGCTGTAAAATCACCAAGCCTTCATTTCCAACAATGCACCCGACAACAAAAACGTTCCAACAAACTCAAACCGGGCCTAATCGACATCGCCATCGATCGCCGAAACAAAACCAAAAAAACGATCGTATATACGTGGTGTATGAACGGCAGAAAAAATGTAAAAAAATAAAAACGGCACAGCGCGCAGAGTCAATTATTAACCAAAATTGTCGAAAAGTGTTTTTTTTTTTTTTTATTTTGAGAGCACAGAACTTCGCTCGGAGACGCGTACCTTGGGCAGGTCGCCCCTGTTGCTGTCTTCACTGCTCGTGAAGGTACTCGAGGTGTCTATGCCGGAGTCTTTGGTCGCGCTGTCTTGGCTACCCTGACGATCGGCCTCCCAAGACCAATCCTCCAGAGAGTCGCTTCCCGCATTGGTCCCACCGTGAAATCGCACCGTCTTTTTCCCCCTTCGTTCCGTGAACCTTTGTTTTTCGAGTGTTTGGTTTCTTATTATTTTAACGATCAACTACGTTTTATTGAGCTACGATTCGTTTAACTATTTGTTTGATTTTACTTAAAAGATTTAAATTTTTTATAAAAATTAATTTAGATTGCCTACTATTCAATTGACTTTATTAATAATACTTTATTCTAATTTATATAAAAACATTTTAACTTTATTATTGTATTGGCAAAATTTTTTTCGATATTTACCGACGGTCGGTAAAATAGATTGTCAACAAAATTAAATCGCGACGTCCGAAAAATCAAAAGTATCAATATCTTTTCTTTTCTCAAGTAAACGCACCTCCTACTATCCGCTCGCCACTCGTCACCGCTGCGCCGAAAGCTCCTTCTCGCGCTGTCCTCTTTGCGCGGCTGGTGACCGTTATATTCTATCGGCGTCATTGGATCGCTCGGATCGTGACCGTTGTGGTAGTACCCCTTCCCTACAGTAGATCCAAACTTTGTCATTTTTGTTTTCTCTTTTACATACCACGACGTTCGTTACGTTTTTATATATTTCAGATTTTGTTCAAGAAGATAATTTACAGTTTTATTACTTTCTTTTGTCCAACCAAAATTTATCGAATGTGCACGGTCTAGTTGCCGCAACTGTTTTTGGCAAACGGTTGAGATCATGTAAAAAGCATTACGTTTTGCACATCGCACATCGGTACGTTTTCTACTTTTGACGCTAAATCTTGCAGTTGTATATTTTCTCCCGAGGTTTGAGCTTCGTGGCAAAATTCCAAAATCTTTGGGGGGGAGGGATCGCATCGGCGATAATGTACGAGGAGTTCGTGTTTCGTGTGTCTTCATAAATATACTGTCGCTTTGTCGCTGCACATTTACTGCGAAAAATGATCGTGTTTTTTGCGCGTGCACCATTTGCCTGAGTGTGTGTTTCTGTGCGGGTGTAAGCGAGCCCCTTTGGCCGCCGTTGTCCCGAAAACTGCCAAAGTGACGTCTTTCAAGCGCGAAATAAAGTACAAAGTCGAGGCTGAGAGTATGTTAATTGTAAAAATTTCGAGTCTCAAGCTGAAAAAAAAAGACGGAAACGTAACAGTAGACAAGCCATAAACTGAAAACGAGCAAAGAGCGAGAGAGAGACAGACAGAGACGTGAAAAGTGGCGCCGCCCACGCGAGCGCTCGTAGCCAAAGCAAGTTTGCTCGATTAACGAAGCGATCGTTGATCCTGCTCGGGTGTACACAAATGTGTCCGCGGGGCGAAAGAGAGACAGCAAGAGAGAGAGAGAGAGAGATAGAGAGTCTGTTGCGTGTGTTCCCCAGTGGTGTGTGTGTGTGCGGGTGTGCGTGCGTGTGCCGATCACTTCGTGTCGCCGCTGTTTCCTGTGTCCCGAGACAGAAGCGTCGCTCCTGCTCGAGTATTGATCTAATAACATCGAATTTTGATAATGAATGATAACTGGACATGAGCCTTTGAATTAATCGAAGCGAAGTTGGGCTTTTAATTGTATATACCGATAGAATCTCGTGTTTTGCGAATGTATAATTGGATTTTCTGTTATTTTGAAATTTGGAAAAAAAGTACTTTAATCGAATTTTAATTAATCCATTAGATTCTATCCGGTATGAAAGCTAAAAGTCAATGCTTCCGCTGATATTTGCGTTTGAAAAGTTATATCCTAAAAATATTAGAATTAAGATGTGACGATAGAAGCGGTTATCGATGATTCATTCGTAAAATTTTCATATTTTTATCCAAACAATCCAGTTAAATCATCAAGACTCGTTAGTTTAAAGAACGACAAATGATCGAAACTGCTTCTGTAAAAGTAAATTATTTGTAAGGAAGAATATTTTATAAAAATTACAATGTAAACCTGTGTAAAATTAATCAAGATATGTATTAGTTGAACGTGTAAACATTAACGTGTATCATATATAGTTCCATGTAAAGTGTGGTAGTGAAGGTCGTTATAGCTCCGTCATGCGTTTCTGAAACAGTCACACTTATGCTCGTCCCTTAATTTCCATGAAAAAACACAAATCCAAAGGTTATACCAGATGGATACTCAAAAAAGATACAGTGAACAGCTGCATTGTCAACGTTGCGATGAAACACTGCGTTGTGCTATCATTATATATATATATAGAGAGAGTGAATAGTGTTGTAGATAGAACAGACTGACACAAAACGTAGAGAAATAATGTATATATATAATAACAGTAAGAGAATTTTCAAAGTTCGCAAGCTCATAATCATATATAGTTTACCACCAAGGTTTCACGCATGTAAGAATATATAAAGTAACGACGAGACGGGGCGTTGTTGATCGTTGAACGGGATTGATTGGAAAAGTGAGAGGGGGGGGGACGGTACGGGGAAGAAAAATAATTCCGAAAAACAGAGTCGCAGTCCGGGGGCTAATCGTCATCGAGGGCTTACGTCGATCGATCGCCGCGGCGGCAATTTGGCACGGTCGGACCAGCCGAAAAACCCGAGGAGTATAACGAGAAAAAGTATATATACGTGGACGCGTGCGCGTGGAGCGAACTTTCTTTATTGGAGTGTGGCGGTGTCTCGCCACGTGCCGCTCTCCTCTCGTATATATTTTCGCCGCCGCCGCCGCTGTTTTGCAAGACTACTCGTTCGTTCGTCCCTCCCGCCACTTCTTTTTTTTTTCTTTTTCGCCGGCGAAAATATATTTTTCCCGGTTACTTTTTTCTAATTAAAGGGAGGACCGGCTCTCCCTCTCTGTCTCTGTGTTTTAAAATATGAAAATTCCGACTTCCCTTTTTATTATTATTCTCCGCGTCCGAGCGAATATTCGAAACTTTTCAAGATCTCGAGTGGCGCGCGCGGCGAATTCGCGAAAAATCTCGAATCTGTTTTTTCAATTAAAACTTTCGGCGGAGAGAGAGAGAGGGTTCGCGAATGATTACACTTTTAACGAATCCCCCCATCAAATTAGAAAAGTTTTAATAAACGGAAAAGAGCGGCGCGGGCTCTAATTACAAATATTGCCGAAAAGCGTCTCGAGCGACTCTTCTCTCCCTGCCATTGTTTACGCTCGCTTCCGTATACGAAACAAAAAAACAGGAAAAAAAGCGCGCGTCGCGGAGAGCCAGCAGTCGAGTATCGCGAATAATTGTCGGCGATCGGAAAAACGCGCGAAAACCGGGCCGGATGACCGTACAAAAGAAAATTGGCGCGAGCGCGCTTTTTTTCACCCCCCACCCCCCGTCGACATTCCGCGCGTCGGGCGTCGTTACGATTCAAGCCCCCTTTTTCCGGCGATCGGCCCCTTTTATTAAAGCGCCGCTCTCGCAAAAAAAACAAAAAAAAAGAAAAACGTGGTAGGGAGGGGGGAGGAGGAAGACACTCATGCACACGCTCGCGCACACGACAGCCATGTTTTTTTTTTGTTTTTTTTTTCGGACCTCGACAGGATGATCCCTCGCTCCCGTCCGGCAATTCGCGCGCGGCTCGTACTCCCCGCGAGTAAACGGAATTGCAGCCGGGGGGGAGGAGGGAGGGATCGGCCTGGGGACGTCGACGAGAAGAATGAGTAAGGAAGAGAGCTCGAGGTGTGATAGAGATATATAATATCGATTGTTTTAAGATAAATGCAGAGGAGAGTTGAGATATATATTTGGAAGAGAGTCAAAAGAATTGTGAGAGAGAGAGAGAAGTGTGAATACCGCGAAGAACATCTTGATCCTCTCGTTGGACATGGCGCGACGAGTCATTTTCTCTCCTGTCGTGTCCCTCGGCTTCTCCGCTAAAAGCCAATTATCATGAGCTGTTATGTTTCGCTTCTCTTGTATCTCTTGCTTAATAAAATCTTAATCAGAAGCTAATTAAGCATATAATATAATTCGTCCACTCGCAGCTCGCAGCTTTCACTCAGTGTATATATACACGCGGCTACACATCATACTTCCGTTTCGCGCGCAAATCCTTTTCGGTTAATATCGTTTAATGCGCTCTCGGAACGAGGAAGTTCCGGTCGGGTAAAAGCGGGAAGAAATGAATCTACGATATATATATTTTTATGGTCGGCGGCTCTCGATATAAATTGCGCAATAAATCAGCCGCCGCCGCCGCCGCTGCGGCGAACGAAAAAAAAAAAAAAAAGAAAAAAAAGGGCAGGGAAATGAACCGAAAACCGACGACGAGCGATAAATTCGAACGGCCGCCGTATACGTATATATCTCGAATATAATTAAAAGGCCGCGCTAATACATAATCGACTACGTCTGTATAGGGGCATCTAATCATTATGTAATTACGGGGGGTGTATCAATATATTTCGTCAAAGCATCGCACTAAACAGGCCGCAGCTGCGACTCGTTGCATATCTCTCTGAACTATATGTATATATGGTCACTACGTCTATAATAAGTCTGGTGGTCAGCTACGGAGATACACACAGAGGGGGGAGGGGTGGGGTGGGAGCTTTCATTATATATAATAACCAGTTAGGCAAGTGTGAAAACCTGCATGTAATAATCCGGGCGCCGTGGCCGTGCAGCGTTGAATCCTGCAAAATCCCTGTTAAAAAAGGCTGAAAATAAAAAGAAAACACGAGAAAAAACAAAGGGGGCCCACATGTCTGTACACATATATATGCTTATTTATAAAGGGGGGAGAGAGAGAGAAACACACGTCGAGTGAAACGCTGCGACAAGAGAGTTTTCGTGCCCATTTACATAATGCTTGTGTACATGTCGTGTATATGTCTTATAGACACGTATATATATATAAGAGGTATATGTATATATATACCGAAGCTCGAGCCTGTATATATATATAGATGTATATAGCAGCAGCACAGCAGCGCCGTTAATGGACTTACCTCGGAACTTCGTATGAACACACACAAACTAAACTTTCTAGTCTAATTATAATATTGTGCATCTACCAATGGGAGCAACAACTTCGGACCACGGACAAACTATATATATATGTATGTTTGTTACGATATTTATATAGCCATTGTATAATAATGTTTTTGCGCACACACTCTGCTCTTTTAATCGTCAGCTCTGTTTTTTTTTTCTGTTCATTGGATTCTTTTGATAAGAAGGAGCGAAAAGAAAGATATGGAATCATTATAACAGGCTCTTAAGATTACGGTCTCGTTTCCTTTTCACTTTTTTTTTATTCAATTCTTTTTACGACCGTTACATTATAAGTTGTGACTGAAATGAAAGGTAAATTTGACTTTCTCCACTTTTAGACTTCTCTTTTTGAATTTTCGAAGTTGGAACAGCGTGCAAGCAGACGAAGTATTTTCGCGCATTTGTAATTTAAAAACTTGATTCGCACGATTTATTCGGGCGAAAGAATTCCGGCGCAAAAAACTTCCGAATAACCGCGAACTTAACAATCGACCGGCTCAATTACACGGCGCGGCGAACGCATCGCGAATATTCCGTTAAGAATAAACAGGATACACGCGCGAAAAATTGGACATCTTTTGTCCGCCGAATGAATGCGAGGAGTTACGGGGCAAAATCCGACATGCCGCCCAGACTGGAAAATTCTTTTCAACGGGACCGAGGAGGGGAACAGCGAAAATAGCCGGCAGACTTTCAAAAAAAGCGTGTACAAAAAGTGGGAGCGGGGAAAAAAGTTGCGCGCGCTTATACAGTTGTCCGTTGAGGATGCAAATTCAGGTCTTTACAGAAGCGAAGAATTATTCAAAGTAATGACGCAGGATATCCAAAAGGTCGTACATTGAGTTTATTTTTAGCAATACTTTCCCGCAGACTCAAAATTCATTGAGTCGAGAGTAAAATACAAAAAAAAAAGAAAACAAAAATCCAAACGCCTCGATCGACTCTCGAGCAATCGGGGAGGGGGGGGGGCGCTCCTTGTTCGCAAAAAACGCGAGGAGCTGGCAAAAAGGCGGCTCGGCTGCTCCGCGGCAGAGTCGTCGGCGAGAAGGGCTGAATGAAAGAGTTCCCGGGGCTCGCGAGGAGGGAGAGAGAGAGAGGGAGTACGGCGGGGGGGAGGGCGACGCGTTCCGGGAAGCGAGGGGGGTGGGGGAGGTGTTTGAATTCGCCCACGTGCCCGGGCGCCGTCGTGACGTCACCGCGCCAAATGCGTGGGCGAGCGGGTGTGCGTGCCCCCCCCCCCCCGGTACGCGCGCTACGCTCTCGGTTCGATTTTATATTTGTCCCGGCGCGCGGCTCGAGAGCCGAAATTTCTCGGGGCTTTTCGAGTTTTCGCGCGGACCCTGAGGCGGTTTTTTTTTTTTTTCTAAGAACTGGTGTTTATTCGATTTTCATAGCTGGTTCCGGGAATAGACGGATTTACGTGGAATCGTATAGGCAACGGGGTATGTGAGCTATTTTTTTTAAAAATAGCTCATATAATAAAATGCGGGAAACAGTTTTAGCGTGAATGATTCATCGGCGTGGAAAGCCCCTTGCTTTTAATAAAACACAATTTTATATTTACAAGAAGAGCAGACGCGAGTCGAGAGACAAACAGTAACACTTAGCAAATAGATTTTTCGCGGATGAAAGGGCTTCCGGGAAACGGGGAGAACGGAAAATTCAGCCGCGCAACTCGGGGATGTTTGCGCAACAGCGATGGGAATATGCAGCGAGAGTGGCGCGGGAGAGGAGAGCTGCACCCGGGGAATCGATCAGAGAGCATTACCAGGCCTTAGGAGATTGCGGTTTTTCGAGCGAAGCCTCATTATGATTAAATTGAGCCTTAAGCAATGCCTGTAACCCCTCCCTACCCCTCTCTTCTTTTATACCCGTAATTGATAGTTTACCGAGAAAATTGCCGGCGAATGATCTGGCTTGTAAGACACTGATTGAGAAGCGACGCAGCAAGCGATATATGTTTCTTGTATGTACAAAGACAGCAGTATATATTTACATACAATTTTTGCGGCAGCTTTCGCGAGAGAATCGCCGAATACGAAGAGGATGACAATGAGCTGATACACAGGCAATTCAACCGACCGAACGGTTGAAAAAGACTCTCGCGCCGAGGGGTTTAACGGTGCATAATCACTTTGGCGGCGGCTCGCACTGCATGCATCTGACCTTCTCGCCTGGCTCGCTCGAGAGGCGTGCGAGGACAAAAAATGGGGGGGGAGGGGGAAGGGGGCCGGAAAAAAAGGGCGAGAGTTTATTCCTGGACGCGGGGCGGCTAATCAGCTGTGTGAGCTCCTCGCACACACATCGCCACGTCGCCGCGGAGGAAGTGCAGAGGCGAAGCTCGACTCGTCCCACTTACACGTTGGCCAGCCCGAAAGCGGATCCTGAATCTTACAGCCTTTTTATTAATAGACGCGCGTTTTTTTTTTTCTTTTTTCGAAAGCGATTTTTTTTGCGTTACAAGGGTGGGATAATATTGCGTGTGGGTTTTCTCTGTAGCTTCTAAACCGGAAGCCAAGTCGACCGACTGAACATTAACGATTGAATTATAATTATAACTCTCTATAAATACGGGAATTGCAGGCGTTATTTTAAAATCCCCTTAATTTAGAAGCTCCAAATCAGTTGTTTCCGAGGACAAAGCCGAGTCTGACCAAACTCGGTCCGAACTACTTGGGACTTTCAAAAATCGACGACATTCGCGAGCCGCGCGCGGGACTAAAAATCAGCAAACGAGTCCTCGCCGCGAGGGTATAACGAGCGCGTGCACTCGAACTGGATCGGGGGAGGGGGGGCGCAAATTGACGGCCGAAATGGGACGCGCCGCGTAAACTCCGAGATTCCGCCTCGGGGATTTGACTCTGCAGGTGTGTACACGCTCTCGATGTGCGCGACGACGATCGTTATCTCTCCGCTCTTAGACTCGACGCTTCCTGCTTTTTCTGCAATTTGATTTCGCCGCCTTTCGGACGGACGATGCAGACCTTCTCCCCCTTTTTTTCTTTTTCAAACGCGGTCAAATCGATATTCAATCGACGCGTCGACGCGGCCGGAGATCGTTGAAAATCGAAGTCGGTCTATTTGCACGCTGTTCCGACGCTTCGCACACACCGCGTCGCACTGTCGCGCGCTCTTCGGAGACTCCGAACGCCCCGGAGATCCGTCTTATCATTCGCACAGCAAAGCTACCAGTCCTCCGAGGCGTTCGGAAGCTCGAAGTTTCGTCAACATCCTAAAAAAAAAAGAGCTAAAGAACCTCGCTCGGGGCGGTCGTACAAATGAGACGAGACTTACCATGCTCCCGATCGTCGGGCTCGTCGCTCGCGCACTCCGGTGTGCTGCGCTCCTCCTCGCTGCTGCTGAAGCTCCGCTGGCCCTGCTGCCCGGGGCCCTGAGCGTGGCTCGGGTGGAGCTGCTGGGAGGACTGGTGCTGGTGCTGGGCGAGCTGGTGCTGCGAGAGCTGGTGGTGGTGGTGCTGCTGCTGCTGGGGCGGCGGCACGACGCCCGGGGGGTGCATCGGGCCCCGGACCCCGGGCCCGACGACGCCCGGCTCCATCACCGTGTGGCCGTACGGTATCGAGATGTCCGCGTTCTGCTCCTTGGTTGGTGAGGTCGGTCGGTTATATCGAGCTTCTCTCTCGAGCGCGGAGATGTAAGAGTTTGTATGTATGTACCTGATAGATCTGTCGCTGCCGCTGGTAGGAGTTCTGCCTCATGAGCCCGTCGATCTCGCCGCGGTAGATGCTGGGGTCGTCCTCGGGGTAGGCGGCCGGATGCCTGGGCGTCTGCTGGCTCTGATAAGGCGGTATGTGCGGGGTCGGGAGGGTCCGGGAGTGCGGCGACACCGACATCTCGACGCCGCTGTCGCTCGTCGAAAGCCGTCGGCCGGGTATCTGTGTATTACGTATCGTATCGAGGCGTCAGTCGCGACCGACTCGTAAAAGCGGGTCAGGGGTATATAGCAAAAAGGGTGGTCGAACCTGGTCCTGATGCGAGTACTGCCGCCTGAGGGTGCTGCTGCTGCGCTGAACGAGCGGCAGGTTCTCCTTCTCGGCGGCGCTGTGGGCCCGCTCGAGCTTCGGCCGCTTATCGTGACTCTGGTCGACGAGGAGCCCCGGCGGCAGCTGGCCCTGCATGTCCTCCTGCATTCGACGCAGCATCGTGTTGTCCTGGCCCGCCTTCATTATCCACTGGCCGCTCTTGGACAGCAGCTCCTGCTTCTTGCGGCACAGTATGCACACCCATATCACCTGCGAACACAACGGCGCCCCCGGGGGGAGTCGGACTTGTTATTTGTTATTTTGTTGCTGGACGCAGATATCATCGCTGCCGAGAAAGATTGATTTTCGGCTTCGATATACAGCCCCCCTTTTTTCATCAAAAGACAGCTTCTTCGAGAGAGAATTTTTCAAGTCAATGTACGCCGCGGTCTCGAGTGAACGTGTACGCCCGAACAAAGAAGGTTATAAAGCTCTCTCGGGGGAGAAAAGGGAACGAGGGACGGCGGCCGGGGGTGTTTGCAATTTTTTAAACATTTTTAATTACGCCCGGCATATCGCATTGTTCCCTCCCTCCCCGTTTTGCCGGTAAAACTTTTCGTTCGGCCAATTAACGTCCGTTACCGCTCAGGAGCATAATGCGGCTCTTCTCATTATCGCTAAACGAATTGCCGCGCGTTCCTGATAATTTATACGAGTATTAAATTTCATGCTAATTCGTGACGGACGAGAAAAGTTTGCATATTAATGGGAATGTGTTATAGTTTAAAAATAAAACCCACACAACGGACACACACGTCGGCGGGAACTTTTGTAATTCATAACGAGAGAGTATGCGGAGGAGAGAGAGATCGTGTCGCGCCTCATTATTTATTATCAAATTTCAATGTAACGTTACATCCGTTTATTAGCCGGGAGATTGACGCGTTTATTTTCGAACCACTTAGAAACCTACATTTTCTAACGGCGCTGCGTGAAAAAAAAAAAAAAAACTTTCAAGTATCGATCCTGAACTTTATCATCGGCGCCGACTGGGACATAATGGAAATAAAAATACGCAAACGCGCCTCGTCTTCCTTTTTGCGGGGATAAAAAAAAACCGCTTTACAATGCGTACATTTCCTTGAAAAAAATTGAACTATTCTTTCTTTTTTTTTTTTTCAAATCGAACTCGAGACCGCCGCGGAAAAAAGAAAAGAGAAACGAAAGAACGCGGCTCGACGTTCGTCGGGGGCGGGCACTCGAAGCGAAAGCTGGAAGGTAAAGCAGCAGAGTCGTCTGCTCCGCTCTCGCAAACACCTGGGAGCGCGCGATAATGCGAATTCCCCTATTGTTCGCCTCGCGAGTTCGTCGAAAAGTTCCCCGCCCCCGCCCCCCACTCTCTTCTCGCGGAATCGGGGTCACGCACTTGTACACCGAGGCCAAAAGGCGATCGACACGAGAACGCCGCCGTCGCCTCCTCCTCTCTCTCTGTCTCTGCCAGCCAAACTCGTTATTATTATTAGGCTGGGATCCAATTTTGCGACTGCTTCCGCTTTCGATTTCGGTTAATCGCCGAGGCGCGTCGCCGAGGCTGATTGCAGATGCTGCCGATGATTATGTTATACGCGTTGGTTTGCGCTTTTTACAAGCCTGCCGTTTAGTTCGATTGGACGAAAAAATTCATTAATCAATGGGAGTAACGTCTTTGGGGCCGAAACGCTTCGAGGATCAAAGTGGCGCCAAATAATGGAAAGGTGGGGGGGGGGGAGGAGAGACGGCTTTGAGAATTCGGGCATTGAAGGGCAAAAATAAAGGCACATTTGTTCGCGGTGGAATCGAAGAAAAGCAGCTTTCGCGGCTCTCTCGGGCTATCGATAAAAATCTTCCGCCTTCCGCCTCGACTTCGGCCGAGAGAAAGAAACGGGAGGGAAAAATAAATCCCGAAAATTGCACCGCCTCCCCCGCTGCCGGTATATACATATATCAGGTTCCTTTTCACGGAAAAAGCCTCAAAGCCGACCCAAGAAAAACTCCGCTCCTTCCTGACCTACTTGGGTCAATGGCCAATCGAGCAAAAATTCCAGGAACATTCGTGTATTACATCGAAATTCGAACGTTCTTAATTAAAAATTCGCGAATTCACGCGAAACGCAAAACGTTCTCGGCGAGCGAGTTTTGATATTTTAACGGCGCGAGCTCGTCCGAAAAGCGGCTTGACCCACAAAAAATCAGTCCCGCAAAGTTTTTTTTAAAAGGCTCGCGCCGCCGCGTATACAACAAATTATGCACTAGTCGCCGTCGACGAACGGAATCGTCGAGAATTCGATATTGGATTTATCGGCGGGCCGCGCACATTTCGTTTCCACTCCCGCGAGAAACAATCGGCGGCAGCCGCCAAGTTTTTGTGTCAAGAGTCGCGAGGCAAGACGAATGTTATACTCACACATGTTGTCGGGAGGTTTGGAAAAACACAGCGGCCACTTTTCGCGAGAAAAACTTTTAACTGTATTCCGTGTATGCGGCTCGGATATGTCCTCTCGGAGCGGAGAAACTCGCGGGACGCTAAATTACACGCACAGAGCGCCGCGGCGTCAAGATTTCTTCATAAAATGCAAAACCGCGCACATTTCTGGAAAACTTTCGCGAATACGGCCGAGAGGGAGAAAACTCCGAAACACTGGCTTTGCTCTCGCGTTATTGTCGATTGCACGTTTCGCGCGAACTTTCGAGAAAAGAAACTATAACATCATCTATATTTTCCACCCAAAGAGTCTCGAGCCTCTATTAAACAAACAAGTAAAGAAAGTTTTACAAAAAATCCAAACGTATCGCAAACGAGCGGAGAGAGAGAACAAGCCTCAAAAGCGCGGCGGACTCTTTCGCGCGGAGCGTCGGCAGCAGCCTCGCGGAGGCATCGCAAAAGCTCGACTGTGATGTGTGCGTGCCTCGGGGCCGACGAGAGGCGAGAGACGTCGCGAAGTCGAGCCCCCCCCCGAAGGGTGGGAGGGCGCGGCTGCTTAAGCGACATCCATATCCCCCACGAGCGACGCCGCCGCCGCCGGCCGACTCGGCTCATGCGTGAATTTTAGTCTGATTAAGCCGCCGTGCCGCAGCCTTTTTCCGGCCCGCTCTCGAGGTGGATTTCGGCGGATTGCTGAATTTACTCCGTCGTGTATGTATATATATATATACGGGAATGATATTGTGGTTGTTGCGAATGTCTCGAAGTGCCTTTGAAAGCCCACGTTTTTCCATTCGATAATCGCTTGAATATTTCATTGATTATGTAGAAATAGCTTTCGACGAAGGGATTGAAAAGTTTCGCGCGGAGCAAAGCTTTCCTCCTCCCTCCCCCCGAGCATCCCATTCAGCCGCTCGACAAAGGGGGCAGACTTCGAAAAAACGAGGAGTCCTCGAATTGTTTAAATTAATCGCGGCTGATTGCTTATGGCTCCGAGAATAGACCCCTTTCAGAGGCGGGCAAGACAGAGGAGAGAGAGAGCCCCGCGCTCCGTGAAAGGTGGCGGAGGGAAGAAAGCATTTAAGTAGAAAAAAGTCAGACGCCGGGGGAAGTAACTCGAGCGCGGAATAATGAAGCGCTCGGAAGAGAGAGATAGAGAGAGAGAGCGACGAACAATCCTCTCCCGCGGAAAAGAATCGCTCCTCCGCCGTGAGAAAGAAGAAAAACGCACGCGAGTAGTACGAATCGGGTTCGATCAGCCGCTCCCCGCCTAATCGTGCGTTTCGGCGATTCGAACGCGCGGCGGCCGACGCCTAACGGCGACGTACGAAACGGAAAAGCGAGACGCCGAGCGGCGGAGTCGAGGGGCAGGAGGGGGTAGGAGGAAGAGCTGAAGAGGCACTTCGCCGAGTTGCCTAGGTAGCAATATGTCAAGAGCCTCTCTCTCTCTCCTCCTCTGTGTTTCCCGCCTCGATCTCTCTGCCTCTCTCTCCCTCTCGTTCTCTCCCTCTCGCGGAAAAATTTAATAGGGAATTCGCGAGCGGCTAATGAAAATTGATACCGCCGGCTTTGAAAAAGTGCGGCGCCGTTTTCGGATGGTAATTCCGGGCGGCGCGCGGCGGCGGCAGCGGCGGGCTTGGGCCTCGAAATTAACTGCTATTTATGGCGGGAAGTTACTTCAAAAAGTGCGGGTTTCCGCTGCCGCTGCTGCTGCCGGGGCTCGAGCCACTTGAAAACTTGAAATACGAGATTCCTAATTTAATTACGACGACGCTCTCTTTTGCCCGGGAGCTCGAGGAGGATCTCTGGAGACTCTCGATTTACAAAATCGTTTCGCGGCAATTAATTTTTTGTTTTATTGCAAAAAGGCAATATATAAAAGAGAAAGGAATAAAAATCGACAATAAAGCTATTGTCTAATAAATAGTTTCATTTAATCAAAAAATGATATAAAGTACTCATCGCGATCGAGTTCAATTCGATTTCAATCCGAGCTCCGAAGCACCTCAAAATTTCGAACTTGATTCTAACAAACTGCTCGGGTGCCCCCAGCAGAAAAAATTCCCAAACGACATTTCCGCACAAAAAAGCTCTCTCTCCGTCCTGACTTTGCATTCTCGGGCATCAATTTTCAGCCCCGCGGCAGCAGCAGCAGCAACAGCAGCAGCAGCAGCTCGTGCTATTAAGTTTCGTAATAAGGGAGCAGAGTCGCGTCATCGCTCGCGCGGCGTCTGCGACTCTGTTTTTCTCTTCCCGGCTCGCGCGCCTACGTCCATTACGCGCGCAGTTTTAATTGTCCGAGTGCGTATACGGGCGAGAGAGAGCCTTTGAACCCCCGCCTGGGTGCACTTTTTGTCGCGAGAGCCTCCGCGCGCCGTTAACAACCGTCTCCGCCGGCGGAAACCCCGCGAAAAACTGTTTTCATTGCGCTGCAGAGGGGAGAACGACGGCGACGGCGGCAGAGTTTCGTAGGGGAGACGCGCTGCTTTTTAGAGTTTTTTTTTTTTGTAATGCTTTTCGGACAAAATTAAAGCGCGCTCGTTCCGCGTCGAGAGCGCGGCTCGAGTGTAATATAATAGAGTTTTTAACGTGCCGCGCGGAATTTTTATATCAAGTCGCCTAAACAGGTACCCGAGTGTATAAACTGCATTAGAATAAAGCTAAAATACAAGCTTTCACCTTCACTATCTTCATTTTGAACCCCAACAAAAATCTGTTTCATCGCAGCCGCCACAAACCAGGACCTCATTCGCGCAAGAAAACA
Source organism: Ormyrus labotus (assembly GCA_035582975.1). Classification (NCBI taxonomy): domain Eukaryota; kingdom Metazoa; phylum Arthropoda; class Insecta; order Hymenoptera; family Ormyridae; genus Ormyrus; species Ormyrus labotus. The sequence goes on from JAWWEO010000036.1 coordinate 21,487,998, forward strand.
CGCCAGACATATAGAATTTCGGCAGGATACACATCGACGAAGGAGGGGGGGGGGGTACAAGCTCTTACCCCCCGCGCGAAAGAGGGGTTCTCACGCACGAGTCCGCCGCGCGGAACGGCCGCGGAGCTCGTCGGAGGGCTTCGAACCCTCTCCGGCGGTAGCAGCAGCAGCGGCGGCGGCGGCGGCAGCTGGGGGCGCCCCGCATTGCGGAGAGACGCCGCTGCGCGGCCCGGGGGGGGGGGGGGGGCGCGAGAGAGCGGCCGACGAGTGCTCGTTAATTCCCGGCCCCCGCTAATAAGGCGCCGCGCGCGGCTGCTGCTGCCTCGCGACGACGATCTTCGCCGCGGATTCTTTTGATTCGGGGGTTACGTTCGAGGTGTCCCGATCGCGAGGGGTGTGTGTCTTTTTGGCGGAGAGAACGAGTTGTTGATGATTATTCACGTCCGTGCTTTTCTCGTTTGATAAGCGCGGAAAACAGGATGAAAGGCAGCGCCGTATATACATTCGCTCTCCGCGAGGGGGGACACTTCGACAAGTCTAATCTACGGCCGCAGTCCGTATCTCTGCGCGCGGGTCGGAACTTCGGGGCGGCTCGACGCACGCGTGCATGCACGCGGACTACTTTCGCGTGCCGGCGCATAAACTTTCCCGTCCAAGCGCCTCGGG
>JAWWEO010000036.1:21488673-21504010 GCA_035582975.1 Ormyrus labotus
ATCACTGGCTGTCGGCAAGCGATCGACTTTTGCCAAAGCGACTCCCCCCCCCCCCTCCCACTGCTATGTACGGCCGCCGACTGTAATTTACGGCGAGGAAAATTGCAGAATTCGGCGAGAATGGAATGGCGGTCCGATTCGGGGATGTCTTTGCCGCGAGAGACTTGACTCTTGCTTTTAAATAAAATGGAATATGCTCCAGTTTTGCTTGGCGGCTCTGTTTTGTAAAACGGTTTATTTATTGTGCTGCTTATTTAGAGGAACGGAAGAGGTGTTCGTAAATGTAAGAGGAGAGATATTCCAAACGAAAATTATTTATTCTTACTTAAATGATATTTATAAAATGTTTTTAAACTGGAACTTTAATGCTTTTAAAAAGCCTTTTGTTAAATGGAAAAGCCGGATTATTTTGGAATTCTAATACTAACTAGGACAGTCTCTTATCTACGGGTCACAGAATCGCTCCGAAAGTAAGAAAGAAAAGGGAAGACGTATAGAGTTTCGGTCGAAAAAATAAAGCAATTTCATAAAGTAAAGCGAGAAAAATCTAAATGAAAAATTATCCTCGATATACCTTTTCATACAGAATGAATTCGAAACCAGACGCGTCATCGAGATAAATCAACCCCGAGCACGCCTCGTCCTCGGAGATCCAAGACACGGCAAATTTCGCTCTCGGTATTCACTCAGCCTCGGCAATTGCGTTATACACCAACGTGTATACGCGTCCGACCGAGACGGGATTCGAACCTCCGCCGCGGCTGAAATTACCGCCGCGTTACCCGTCGCCGATCGCTTCGATCTCGATCTCCGAGCGAAAAAAAAAAGAAACACTCTCGCGAGTATATATACGCGCGATTCGAGTTTGTGTCCGCCGCGCGGAAATTGCCGATTACGCGAGAAATTTATCGCGGGATTACGTGCGAGCGCGAACCCGTCTCGCCGTGCGAAGGTGGAAAAAGTAATTCGGCGACATTTCCGCGTGTAAATCCTCGACGATCCGAAATCGCAAAATTTGCAAACCGCCCGATCGGAGCGACTCCGCGATCTTCCGAGCTAATAACATCCCGTCGATAAACAAAAAAAGTAAACGCCAAAAATCCAGCCGGCGCGTGCCGTCCTCGCAGCTCCGTCCGAATACGAAATTCGGCCGGGCAGAAAGGTGGAGGCGGGGAGGGGAGGGGGACGCGGAAGCGCTAAAAATAGAGCGCGGCGTTTCATTAAGTGCCAATACCCTCCTCTCTCACTCTCTCTCCCGTTCGTAAAAAAGCAGCGGACCGCGCGCGCACAAAAGGGAGAGATCTTCCGCCGCGGGGGGGAGGAAGGGAGGGAGGGAGGGAAGGAGGGATGAAAGTCGTCGCGCGCACACACCCGGCTACTGACGTCTTTCGTGCGCGCCCGCCGAAAATCGCGTGTATTCGCGCCGACGAGGGGGAAACTAACGGCCGACGCTAAGCTTCTCGGGCGAATGGCGGGGTTATACACTTATTCGCTCTCGATAATTTTCAGAATGCAGACGCGAGGGAGGAGGGGGATTTTCGAGAGGAAGGCATTGTTTTTCCGGAAGTATTTGGACGCGTGTATAAGGAATATTATCTTTGCAATTAAGAGGGAGGAGGAATGAATTTTAATGTAAACGCGGTCGGCAAGTGTCGTTTGGAACTTTTTCGCAACGGCTTTAACAGATAAAAGAAGCAGCGAGGACGTAATACCGTTTACAGCTTAAAAACAGCAATTGAAATCGAAAAACTTCCGCTTCCTTATCGCCCGAGAAAGTTGAGAAAAAAGGCCAGTTACACTTGATTAGATAACGCGCGACGTCTACGTCCACACACACACCAACACAGCGTTCGCAAGTAGAAAAACTCGGATACGGCAAGACGCGGAGACGAGGCGATATCGCGTTTCCTTGCTCTCTCGGAATACGTATAATTACAGCTCCTGAAAAACGTAATTTTCGCTCTAAAAATAAAGACCGGCTCCCGAATGCGGGGCGGCTCTCATTTCCCGAAAGCTTTTCATTAGGGCGCATTTTCCCCCGGCGCGAGAAGGGTGGGGGGGGGGCGAAAAAAAATTTAGCCAAAATTAAACTAATGAAAAACAAAGTCTGAAAAAAAGGGGGGAAGGGAGAGAGACACAGCCGAGCGGATACAAGGACACGGCCATTTTCTCCGTCAGCTGGTAGTCTTTCATCTTCGGCGAGTTTCCTCTTCCTCGCCGAGGGGCAGACCTCGATACGTCGTCGTCGTCCCCTCTCCCCCGTCCGTCCTGCGATGTATATACGTTCCACGAACACAAAGGCGGAATCGGCCGAAATTTGCGAGAGAGAAAAAAAAAGTGAGCCAGGGGAACGGCGATGAAAACTCTTGCCTCTCTCTCTCTTCTTGTCGTCGCATATCAATTACGCGAAATAGATTTATCGACAGCGGCGAATATCGGACTCTCGGTCGTTCTTTGGTGTGCGTCTCTGGCGGATCGTCCGAATTGATGATTCATATATTGTGAATGAGGGGGAAATACCGCGCGGATGATTTTCGAAGATCCCACGCAGAGTCACGAGAGCGATAAGTTACTCGTCGATACTCTCGAGATTATTCGAGAATGACGCGTGCGATATATTTTTAGTTTATAACGTTCGCAATGATATCAATTTATTATCGTTAACGAAAAATCCAGTTTTCTTCCAATCGACTTTCCAACGGAATGAAAAGAAATTAATCTCTCCTAAAAAAAAGCACATCGCTCAGTATTATTCAAGAGGCAAAAATAGAATAAAACTCTCGGGCAATCAGCGGGCAAAGCAGAGCCCAACCAGTACAGAATAATTTCAACCGAGCGACAATAGATTTATCAAACCTCTCTCCCCGAGCGTCTTTCCTAATTCGCCCGCGTCGAGCGAGAGGGAGAGTCGTATATATCGCAGTCGAACGGGGAAAAAAAAAAGAACATTAACCTCCAAAGAGTCACGAGGCGATAAGGCAAAGGAGAACAACGTCGGAGAGAAAAGCGGCGGCGGCGGATAAATTCGCGAGACTCTCGGCCTTGCGCCAGACGGGGGAATTTCGGCGCGACGCCGCGCCGATACAGACGTTTGTAAACACGTACTTGCCGGGGCGAAGAGGAGATGTACTACGCGCCAGTCGGCCTCCCCCCCCCCCACCTGTATACAACGTTCTATCTCGCTGAAAGGATTCCGCTGAATGCCCGTTAATATATGGAGAAACGAGGAGGAGCTCCGTCCGACTGCCGGGGCCACTTTGTTATCTGATTCGAGGAACATTTTTTATATATGCCCTCTCTCCCCGCGGCTCTCTCCTATTGATAGGCGAAACTTGCGACTCGTGACCTTGGCATGAGTAACGGGGCTTTTTATCTGGGCAAACAACGGTTTTATTTAACGGACGAATGTTTCCCATCGATTTTTTTTAGGTGCTTTCGTATACGACGGCGAATAACAAGCTGAGAATTCGAGCTCGCGGCGCTTGTTTGGTTTTAATTCGGATAACGGCCCAGACTCGTTTTGCGCGATATCGCTACACCTGTTGGTCCGTTGTTTAAAGACCTTACTGCGTGCTATAACCGCATTGCAATAGACTACTTCGACGAGTAAAATCCGCGATGCAACGCGAATTATCGAACATATAAACCAGCGAATTCGCCCCCCCCCCCCCCCCGATATTTCGACCACATCCGTCCGAAAGAATCCCGGCCGAGGAATGTCCTCGTCGTCGCCGCGGCGGCGGCGGCGGCGAACGAAAAACACACGCCAGTCCGGCGCAATCGATAAATTTCTCCTTCAATCCGGGCGTCCATTAATTCCCGCGCCTCAGACATTCAATCCCAAAGTTCAAACTGCCTTCCTCCTCTCCTCCCCCTCCCGTCCGGCTTCGTCCCCCCCGCCGCCGCCGCGTGCTTGCGTGTGTGCGCAGCAACAGCCGAAACCGACGACTCGGACTCGAAGCCTCCCCCTCCCCCCCGACTTGATCAATATATACGTTGCGTCACCGGCCTACACGTTCCGTTCCTCCGGAGAGCCGCCGCGTACTGTCCAAACGCGCCGCGCGGCTGAGCCCAAATTATTGTATATATTCGTCCCGCGACGCATTTGCAGTGTCTTTCGCGGACGATCGGCCGCTTGTTAATTGAAACGGAACGCTTCGAGCGGAAGGGTTCGAAAAATAAAAACTGCCGTAAAGCGGAGAAGGGAGCCGCGAATGGAAAAAAGCCCTGTCGACTTATCACCGCGCGCGGCGCGCAGGGCTCGTAAAAAAATTGATCGCCGCGCGGAAGTCGCCGCGCCGAATTGCGGAGCGCGCCGCCGCCGCCGCCGGGCCGTTCGAACCTTTTATCCAGTCGTTTTTATCGGCCGCCAGTTACGCGCCGCTCGTAAAACCGCCGCGGACGAACCGGCGGGTCGGCCGTTTTTTTTTTTTTTTTGATAATTTAACGCGAGCGGACGCGGAGACGCGCCGCCGCGGCGATTCGAGGACGCTTTTATCCGCGGAACTGCAGCGCGGGAATCGGGGCCGATTTCGTTTTTATTAGTCCCTCCCCGGCGAGTAAGCAAAAATTTGCCGGACACCTCGCCGCCGCTTTACGGGTGCGATGGAACGCGCGAGGATCGGTTCTCCGATAAGATAAGGGTCGAATCGCTTGGATATATTTACACCTTCGTCGTTTCCAAAATCAAATTTCAGACAACACCCCTACTTATACCAACGCAACGAAACGAGGAAGAACAGCCGAGCGGCCGAATATATCTCGGGGGATATTACAGGAAAAAAGCAAGAGCGACACCTCAGCTCGAGAACGTGGGACGGCCCGCGGAGCGAGGCGCTCGTCGATAATTAGCGGCGACTCCGTATACGCGCTCCTCCAACTCTCTCTCTCTCTCTCTCTCTCTCCCACGCAGACGCGCCCGACTTTATATTGTACATCCACGGCGGTGCCGCGAATGCGTGGGCGCCCATGAATGGGACGCGTCCCGGTCCGTGACGTCACCCCCCACCCCCCGCCGATCTTACGTCGTCCTGTACGCTCCTCGGCCCGGATACTCGGGAGGGAGCGTATCCTGTTTACCGCGATACATCCCGTTGGAGCTTTAAAAGCAAGCGACGCCGATAGCCGGATGTATATACTTTCAGTTCGAACGAAAATGCCAAAACAGACCGTAATACGGAACTCTACTCGACACCGGCACCTTCGAGGGCACCCGCCCTCCGAGGGCTAATTGGCCGAGTGCACCGAACGACCTCCTCGGCGACGCGTGCTCGATCCCTCTCGCTTTCCCAGCCAAGGTCGCAGCCGTCGCCGCCGCCGCCGCTTTCGTGTACGCAGCTAATTTTTCCACGAGCCGCGCGCGCGCGCCGCCGCCCCCGGCGTGAATGGAGCCCAGCTGCGAGAGAGAGAGAGATCGACTCGGCGGATAAGCCCGCGCCAAAGGCTCAAAGGAACGCGCCGCCCGCGGAGGCCAGGTGTGTATATTCGCCACGGCAGGAGGGGAGGAGCGCGCGATTCAATGCCGCGACAGCACGCTTTTTTTTTTCAAGGCGAACCGAGAGAGAGAGAGAGAGAGAGAGAGGCGGTTCGGGCTATTTCTCGCTCCGACGGATATATGTACATTCGCGGGAATCGGATAAATGGGCAATTCCGCGGGAGGGGGACCGAACGATTCGACGGGGCGGGGGCTTGTTTATTAAGGATATCTTCGCGGAGTGTAAGGAGCGGAGAGAGATGGAGCTCGGATACGCGCTCGTTAGACTAATTGCCGCACGTGCGAGTCGCTTATTATTCGTTAAATTGCGGGACCGTGCCTGCGTCGTATGCAAATTCAGTTCCCCCCCTCGGCTCGCTCGCTCCGAGTTTATTGTATATCGTATTACGTGTACCTCGCCCAGCCAGGAAGCGTGTTATAATGTTTGTACACACACGAGCCAACTTCGGAAGTTTAATTTTATGAATGAAACGGCGCAAAAACTCGCGGCGGGGATCGTTGAAACTTCGGAATTATTATATTTCAGCGGAACTTTTAATCGCGTCCATTCGTTTTAGCCCCCCGTCAACGTCGATTAATCCGCCGACGACGTGTAACGAACCCCGGTGTCCGCGCATATAAAGTTTGCGCGAAATGCATTCCGCGAAAGCAATGTAGATAAGACGGAGAGCCTCGCCAGGTATATACGGAGACACAAAGAAACTTGACCGGGGCGAAATTTAAAAACGTTTTCCCCGGCGATCCTTCCGCGGCTCGAATGTCCTATTTTCCACACACACAGACACACACACACACACGGGCTCTACCTCCCTCCCAACCCCCCCGGACTGCCCTCTTTCCTCGTCCTTACCAACTCTTCTTTTCCAATAATAAAAGGAGACGGCCGCACATAGGCGGACCTCGGCGATAAAGGGGAGGCTTTGCGAGCGTCATTTTTTTTTTCCTCGGTCCACGGGGAGGGGGATATATCGTGTGTGGGCACGAGATAATTCAGGAGACGTCGACCGACCGAATCGACGGACTGCAGTTTTTCCGACGAATGCTTTTTTCCTTCCTCGAGTCGGACTTTCTTTTTTTAATCTTTCCTCGAGGAAAAAATTTCACCGTCGTTCGGGCGTCGGTGGTTTTACGCCTGACCCAATTATTGACCAAGCCGCTCGTCGTCGTGCCTTCCGACGACGAAACTGAAACTGATTGAAAATTGCGGTCGCGATGCTAGAATTTTGCATAAATTCTTAATCGACATCGATTTTTAGGGTCTACGTCTACGTCTCGCGCGCGGCACCAGACCGCCAGTCACCGCTTTCGAAAACAGCCCGCTCGCGGTGCATACAAATCTATATCAACACTCCCCCCGCCGAAGGATCTTCCTCCGAAAACGAAAAAAAATAACCAAAGGAATTCGCTTAGGCCAGCAGAGGCGAGGAGTAGCAGGAGGAGGTGGGTGGGTGGGGAAGGGGCGTTCGGTCGCTCACCTTGTTGGAGCGCAGGGAAACTTTTCCGCCGCAGCGCGCGCAGCACCGGACGTTGCAGTAGTTGCAGATGTGGCCGACCCCGTCGGCGAACTTGGTCTTCAGGCAGATCTCGCAGGTCGCGTCCAGGTCGACCCCGGCGTTCTTCAGCCGCTCTGTGCGCGCCCGCGCTATCGTGTCCTCCAGCACCTGCACCTCGTTCTGCTTGCGCCTGAAAGCAGAGAGCCACGCACGGTGGTTTTGGAGTTCCTCGAGCGTTTGTTGTTTTCTCCGTTTTGCGTTCTCTCGACGGCTGTAACGGAGACGGATGGGGCGCGCGGCTGCATCGGCCGCCGAGTTTCGGGGGTATACAGGCTCCTCTCCGGCATGTTTCTCGAGGGGGAAGAGAGAGAGCGTGCGGCTGGGGATGCATCCGTTAAAGTTAGCTCGAAGTTCGAGTTCCGAATACGGAGCGGGGCCGTAAAAGCATGGGGGGAGCCGTACGGAATTGGCTCTCGGGAAGTTGGTAGGCCCTGATCGATTGCGGCCGCGCGCTCGGGAGGTGGGCGCACGCCGCGCGCGCGGCCAGCACTCGCGTGTCGAGTGCGTGCGTACCCTCGCGTACGTATAGCGACGTAATCGCGTGAAAGCTGAGAGAAAGAGGGAGATAGAGATAGATAGAGAGAGAGAGAAAGAGAGAGAGAGAGAGACGGGGCGAGTAAAGCCTCGGCGCCCGCGAAACTGATACCTTGTGCACGTAGGTGCTTCTTTTTCTCGGGCTGCCGCTCCGCTCGGCCGCCTGCGCGCGCGCGCGTGTGTATATATACGTACGTGTGTGTGTGTGTGTGTATGAGTGTGCGAGTCTTATCGATTGACATTAGCAGATTCGTGCCTATTTTCGTCGCGCGAGAGCCTCACTATCACTATCTCCTTCGCGGATTATCATTCGCCAAAGGTCGGCCTCCCCCTCCCCCTTCCCCCCGGCGCCATCCCCCTTCTAATTAATCGGAGCAAGGGCCAGAGAGAGAGAGAGAGAGAGAGAGAGAGGCGTGGGAACGAGAGAGAGCGTTAGGCCAGCCGCGCACCACGTGCTTTTTTCGAGAGCCTGCTGCGCGGGGCCTGGGACTGCAGGCCTGGCCTGGCGCGTTGACCTTCTTACATATAGGCGAGGAAATGGGTCGGCGAGGGGAAGAAGAAGAAGCAGCCGATCGTTTGGCACGAAATCAGAGAGAGAGTGAGAGGGAGAGGGAGAGAGTTTGCAAGAGCTGTTGCTTCGGGTGATTAAGGAGCTTTCGAAAATATCGCCAATCAACAAGTATATACGAGCTATCGGTAATAGGAGGCTCTCTCGGAATAAAGGACGAAAGATCTCTCTCACCTCATGATCTCGTTCTGGTGCTCCTCCTCCTGCTTCTGGCGCATCATGACGCTCTCGATGTGGCGCCTCTCCTCGGGCGTGAGGTGCGAGAGGTCGGGCAGCTCGTCCATCGTGTCGGCGGGTGACGACGGCTGGAGCTCTGGTCGTCGGCCGAGTCATCCGGCCGCCGCGGGCCTTCGGGCCCTGGGCATCCGCTGACGCTGCTCCTCGGCCTCCTCCTCGCTCATCGTCCGAGGCAGCTGGGGCCGCTGCTGCCGCTGCTGCTGCCGCTGAGCTCCGGCGGCGGCGGCGACGGTGGCATGTCAACGCGAGTCCTCGTCGTCGTCGTCCTCCTCGTCCTCGTCGTCGTCGACGTCGTCGGGGGCCCCGATCGATAGCGGTAGCACACTACTGGCACTCGCGCCAACCACCGAACCGACACGCACACCACCCTTGGCGCTCTCTTTCTATCTCTCTCTCGGGCTGCCTGCTCTCGGGGCTCTACCACTCGGCCGAGCAAAATAACGATGCGACGAGGCCTGCACCGGGGCCCACCATGTCAAGAACGAGAACTGTGCTGCTGCTGCTACTGCTGCTGCCGTCTCCGCTGCCCTTAGCGTACTGTGCGTGCGCGCCTGCCCCTGCGCGCGCACCTGCCGAGCCCCCGGCTCCGCGGCAACTTCAAACCGCCGCCCCCTCCTCCCCCGCGTATGCTGCCCGCTCGCCTATCTCGCGGCCCCCGGCGGTGTCGGTGCTGAGCCCCGAGTGAGGCCCCGCGGCTCTTCGGAAAAGCGCGGCCCGCGGCCCAGGTAGGTTACAGGCCTGCTCTCGGGCCGCTGCTGCTGCCCTTGCAGCGAGGTGTGTGCTATGCGGCCACGGGGACGGGCCAATGGGCGCGGGCCGCTCCGGCTTGCGTCACCGCGAGCCGAGGGAGGGAGGGGCCGAGAGAGCGAGCGAGAGAGCGCGTCGGCACTATTGATCGGAGCCGCGCCGCCGCTCTACGCCGCTGCTGTGCCGTGTCTGACCGGCGCGAGGAGGATACTACTGACGGGAGAGAGGGCGCGAGCTACAGTGCGGGACACCTGTCGAGCTGTGGGTGCGCGCCGTGCCCGCCAAGCACGGCCGCCGCACGCACGTGCCGAGGAGAGCGAGGTGCGCAACGAAAGCGGGAACACGGGAATACAAAGGATAAGATACGACGAGTGATAGGAAAATCTTATTTATTGCGTTCGTTTTAGAATTACAAGCTGGTTAGGCGATTTACAAATGTTTTTGAACGAGTGCGGTGTCTCCCCAGTTTTCGCTGGGCTAACGGAGCCTCGGAATAACAAATAAATATTGCACGTAACAGGTATAAATAAATATAAATACGATTTGAGAGGTATAAAAATGAAAAAAGGCTAAAAGTATAAAGATCTCGAAACCAATGCTAGACTTAATATACAAACGCTGTTTAGTTAACAGTTTTAACTTTTTACAAATTTCTGACTGATTGTTTTTTGGCTAGAAATACGTTTGATTAATAATAGCGCTTTCAACTTGATATTTACATTTATTCAACACTCTACAGCTCAATTTCATCGTAAGAATAATTGTATTAAATACACAAAAAATGCGTAATAACATAATTTGGCACTGAATCGTAAACTTCCATGACCGATAAAAAAAACCCTTACAAAATTTAAAAAAGTTTCAAGATTGTCAAAAATACTTGTTCGATTTCAATTAATGCTCACTCCTCTAAAAATTACCTACAACTGTTATGGCCTCATAGATTCTTATTTAAAAATCTCACTACATAACAAATACATTTACACATACCTATGATACCTACATATTTACATAAAAAGGTTTTAAAAAATTCTCTTTGATCCCGTCTTTCAAGACGATAACTCTTAATATTACAATTATTAAGTATAAATTTAATGTTCATATAAATTTGAAACACTTTTGCTTATCGTGTGGTATTCTCGTTTTAAACAATATCGAATCGGCTCGGTATTGCGTATTTAGAAGAGGCATGTATCCAAACACCTGAAAAAAAAATAATTTATAAATTATCAATCATGTGATTAAAAATGAATTATTTTTATCGCTTCACTTCAAACACTTACTTGTGAGAAAAAATTTATACATTTATGCCTCTCCTGGAAATGAGTGTCGTCTTCTGACAACGAAACCGGGCATCCTGGGCATCTAAATGTCCATCTAGATGTAACCTTCACCGGGGGCTTCCTTGTAATGTGCGCTACTAGGAAATTCATTGCTATATCCTCGCAATTCATGTATTCGTCTACTTTATCTCTAATCGCTTGAGGCAGCCAGTGCGTGTATAAATACATGTAATGTTTGTGAATAAAAGCAGCTCCTGTGAGAACCATTGATAATTCACAGGAGTAATTAGAATTATAGTTCCATGTATTATGGTTATTTTGATCCCAAGCATGGAAGCGACCTGGAAAACCTACAACTCTATCTCTATGTTCTCTCCAAACCCTGAAATTAGACATTTTTCTTTATTTCTGAAATATTAACGTAAAGAATTAAAATCATTTTTTTAGCTACACACCTAAAACCAAACATGATTTCATCGTGCCTTAAATGTGCATCGTCATCGACAGACAAAACTGCTTCGGTTTCAATGGTATCAAACGGTAAGAATCTGTTATTCAAGCTATTTCTTTTCGCTTTGACAACCTTAAATATTAATCATTGTTATTTTTTGCATTAGTAAAGTTCATTTTTGTAGTTATAACTTTACATATAAACAACTTACATGAATAGGAACACCAATATCGGGCCACCTTAGGTCTTCAACTGGCGGTTTAGGACTGTTCCAAATTACAATAACTTTATTTAAATATGGCAGCCCATAAAGTCGGGCTAGGGAGTTAATTAAAACTTGCTCTCTTTCGTAAGTGAGCATGATTATGGTAAATTGTTCTCGTGGATGATTTCCACCAAGGGCCTCACTAAATTCCTTCCCAGCACCTCCAGCACCCTTGTTTATAGGTCGAAAGCCTGTTTCTGAACCTATTAAAACAGATATCAATTTGATAAAAACTTTTTCAAAACTAAACAACATTTAATTTCAAAATAAAATTTGTTTACCTATGAATTTGGCATCACTAGGTAAAACAGTATCATATGGCAACTGTGGGTACAAATTGAACGGATCAGTCCAGTCGTTCCACATTTCGTATCCTTGCACTAGCATAATTGTATAATTTCTCTTATAGGCTGGAGACGGATATGGCGGTTCTAAAGGTCCTAAACTCTCTTCAGCCTCGGATTCTGAAATAATAGTGTCCGACCTCAAAGGCACAAAGGACGAATTGAATACACTTGGACTAGGAGATTGAGGTGCTGGTAAAGGAGGAATGCCCAGGCGATCTCTTAGTACAGCAACAATAGTATCAACAACGCTCTGTGCCGTACCAAAATATCTCTCCCATAAAAGTCTCCCTTGCCTTCTCATTGCCAACAAATCATTATCGGGAACGGCTCTTAATAAAAAGTGCATTTCCGTTACCCTAGCCTGAAATAAACAAGTCGATCAAAAACCCATTCATTTTTCTACAAATATTTCTAATTTTCTTACCTTGGGTAAGAAAATAACTGCTCTTCTCCAAGCAATAACTTCTTTAAAGCTTAAAGCCACTCTGTCGCCTCCCAAAATCACAGGTATTGCACCCGATCTTAGTGCTTCATATAATCTAGCTTGCATCAACGCAGTAGATAAGAAGCTAACATTACTGGGAGCCAGAATCAGCGCAAATGTAGACTGTTTCAGAATTGCTTTTCTAGAAGAGTCAGTACCACATAAAGACCAATCGAGAACTTCGTTGGTTTTCTTCTCCTCGGACGCAGGAATGCATTCAAATTGTATAAAAAATTTATCTAAAGTCGCTCCACTACTCATATCCTTTAAATGTTGTATAATAAAATTATCTAAATTGTTCTCATCAAGAGATGCTTTTTCAATATCCAACTCTGCATCGTCTACTTGATGTGCTGTTGATACTGACCTTAATGCTCTCATTTCTCCTAAAATGAATTAATTAAACATTTCAAAATCGTCAATCTTAACTGTAAATCAGAAAAATCAATTTTTCAATATTCAACCTTGGAATGACAATAGGAACTTCCTTCGAGCTGGTAACATGTGTGCACATTCTGGCCAAACATCACCACCTGGTGGCCCTAATATAGGTGGCACAATTAAGTCGAAACCTTCTCGATAATGTTCCCTAAAAAAGGTTGATTGGACGACTATGGCACGACCGGTATCGACTCCATCAAATAAATTCCCTGAATCGGCAGACAGGTCTCTGCGCGCTAAATTTAACAATATATGATTTCTGCCGTCACCTCCCCAATAAGGAAGCGCTTGTAATTTCTTAATATCTAATGGTTTTCTAGCATTATTCGGTAGAGGCAAAGCTTCACCCACAAGCACAATGTATATACAAGCTTCTGCTGGATCAAAAGTAGAGTGTGCATTGTATCCTGAAATTATTTCATAATAATTATTTTACAAATTTAACAGACAAAATAAAGTAATTGATTTACCTACCTAAAGTATGCTTAATGTAAGTTTTTAAAAATCCATCAATATCCCAACCTGAATTAACAGTGGGAAACTCATCAGGATCATACAGGTACACAGGAAAACCACTTGTTAAAGCACATCGACTATGATCAAAGCAATTAAACATTCTGCATGACCTTGAATTAGGATTAGCTGGCAGTGTTTCTGGAAGAGTATTGCTCAATACTCTCTTTGGCGGGGCTAACTCTGGGGTATTGCGTTCTACAGCTTCTCTCTGAGCTGCCTGAGCCTGCACTACACTTATCTTTAGCCTATCCAAATCCATTTGCTGATGCAGTAGCTCCTGCTTTAATTCATCAATTTGCTGTGTCAAACTACTCACATCTCCGTGAAGTCTTCTGCGTTTAGCTTCAAGATCTCTAAGTTCATTACTAACAGACTGTTTTATGCGGAGCATCTCTTCTATACGAAGCTTCAAATCAGCCGCCCTCATCGATGTAAAATCATGAAAACCTTCTAACCTGGTTCTTGTTTGATGAATGTCCAGATTTGATAAATCTGTTTCTACCTACAAATTTTAATTAAATGAAATTAAAACCAGATATTGTCTTTAAAAGTTTGGGCATTGATTTTTTAATAAACTATACATAAAATAATATAAGTTTTATTATTATTATCTGCTTAAATAAGTACAAGAAAAACAAGTCAATTGCAGTAAGACACATTTATAATTGCATAAATTCTATCAATAGCATTAAAAATGAAGTATTTAAGTCATAAAAAAGCCTCAAAAACAACATAATTCATTCCAAAGAATGACTGCACTAAAGCAAACAACAGAAACCAACAATGAGAAGCGTACCTTGGATAAGTAGTAGTGTGTGAAAAGTGGTACGGTGCAGAGCAAAACCAGGACTAGAATGATGATTTTGGGGAGCATGATCCGAGAGAGCCAGTGAAAGACGACGTCCCGGGCAGGCCCCAGGTGGTGGTAGCCAGCCTCCAGGCTGTTTACCGTCATGGTGGAGCAACAACATTTACCTTTTGCGTGTGCTATCTGCAACGCGCCAAGGAGCGTTTACTACGAATTCATCGTCTGCAAGCACTGCGAGGGAAAACCAGGAGCGGAATGCGTTCCCATCGGTGTGTGGTATCAGCGTACATGTGACAGTTTCCGAAGCTCGATCCTTGGACTTCAAGCGCGAGAGCCAAGGTTTCTGACCTATTGAGAGATGTTTGCCTTACAGAGAAGTAGAATACTTGGTAAATTACTTTAAAACTTTCTTTCAAATAAAGATTTTGCGTTGAATGTTAAAAATTTTTATTCAAAAAATAAAAAAGCACCTCTCAAATAATAAATTTGATGTTTATATAATAAATAAATATTTCTAAAATAATTTAATAAATTTTTGCATCAAGCATTAAAATAAATATTATAATAATTATTATCCTTGAACTAAATAGTATCATTTTCATTGAAATAAGTTTATTAAAAAATTGAAATTAAATATTTATATGTAATAATTAAAATTTTTTTTCATTTGTAAATAAATTAAATAAGTTTTTAAAATAAAGATTTTTAGTGATTATAATCACTTTTACAATAAATTTAATTATTGAAATAATTCATGACTAAAAGAAATGAAAGGTTTTTAATAGCTTTCAATTTATCTACTTTTCATATCAAGAGGAAATAAGTATCTAAAAGGTCAAACAATTTTGCATATCCTGACTATAATATTGTTATATATTGAATTAAGCTTTGTTATGGTCTAATTTTATACTATTAATAATTGCTATAAATAATTTTGTTGCTTTAAATAATGCAAAATTATCAATTAAATGGCGAAAACGTAAATTTAGTGAAAAATTCATTAATTAAAAAATAAGTCCATAAATTTAAATGGGTCAAAATATCTTTTTTTTCATATTTTTAAATACATAAAATCAGCTGATAAGAAATGACATCATTTAAATGGCATATTAAAAATACTTATTTTAATTTTTATATTGTAATAAATTTGAAATTGTATGTTTATCATTGAAACTAGTTCTTTTTTTATGATCTTCTAGTGGAGAGGGGATAACAAAAACTGAGGTTAACGAATGAAATGAAGCACTTTAATATGACAAAGTTTTTTATTAATTTACACGTATTGAAAATAGTAAATCGTTTATCGGTTCGATTTAGCAACACGTTCCAGTTCATCTTTTTTCTTAATAGCATATGAATTTGATGAACCCTTTGCAGCGTTAATCAATTCATCAGCTAAGCATTCAGCAATGGTTTTGATGTTGCGGAAAGCTGCCTCTCGAGCACCAGTACATAATAACCATATTGCTTGGTTAACTCTACGTAGAGGTGACACGTCAACAGCTTGCCTTCTTACAGTTCCAGCACGTCCGATTCTAGTAGAATCTTCACGAGGGCCGGAATTAATGATGGCTGTGACTACAACCTGTAAAAATAAATCCATAATTTG
>JAWWEO010000036.1:21504110-21558022 GCA_035582975.1 Ormyrus labotus
GCACAGTATTTTGTGCATAATTATTTGTGCACAATGCCAATGTGTACAATTCTTATGTGCATGAATCGACCCCTGCCATGACCCGGCACAAGTCACCCTTGAATTTCAAAATGCTCAGTTTTTATTTGATTGTTGTTAAATTTTGTCGAAAATTTTGTTCGGTCTTCAAATTTGTAAGATTTTAAAAATTAATCCGTTTTAAAAGTTTTATATTGTTGACGAAATAAATAGCTTTTTTCGTAATTGTAAATAGATGATCTTTTTTTTAACAACTTTATTAGTCTGATAATAATTTAAAAGTGTCAATAATTTAAACATTTTTAATAAAAAATAATTTATTCATTAGTAATTGAAAATAACTAATTTATTTTGAGATGGATAACTTACGAACAACAATAATTATCGTCGGTTTATCTCCCCTTTCCTCCGTTTAACGGAAGTATCGAATAGTTTCTTAAAGGATTCTAACATGGTTAAGTTATTAGCTACCTAAATAGTACAAGTGCCAAACGCAGTTTAGCTGGAGCTCAGGCGCGTCTAAACAATCTTAATGTAAACAGATCCCTCAAGAACACATCCAATTAAACGATAACGGGCTTTCGCCTTAGTTAACTTGTTCACAAGTTGCCATTATTACTTCAATTGTTTTCAGACATTCATCCTAAAGTGAAATCTCTTGAATAATGCTTTTCACAATTACGTTCATCTGTGAAAGGAACCTGCCTATTACTATATGTTTATTCAAATTTATTTGTAAATCTTTGTTCAACAACAAGTTAATAGAGTTAGTTACATTGCTCCAATTCAAAATGTTCTAAAATTAGAATATCAGTCTTTTAAGTCGCTTTATAGGTCGATCACTTTTTATCATTTTGAAGCTATGTTTTAAACTCAGTGTTTAAGGATAATTAAACTTCTTCTATATCTTTTATTGGTGTTTTTAATTTGTTTTGTGGATTTGAGAAGTACTATTCATATTAAGTTCTGCATTTTAATTAAAATTTCCCTCGATTTCTCTGCTTTTATATTTGACTATAAAATATTTTTTATCTTTATTTGAGGAAGCTTTATAATAGTAAAAAAAAGTAATATTTGGATTCAAAATACACTTAAAAAATGTACTTCGAAATAGTATTCGTGGGCAAAAATTTTCGACATAGTTGAGTTCGAATTTTTTGATAGTTTTTTCAAATTGCAATTTCTCGAGAATGGTCACATGTGTTGGTTTAAAATTTATAGGAAATCTAGTATATGGGAACCTAGTATATTATGGTACAGGTATGCACAATTGCATTAAAATTTGATGATTACTTGTAGAGAATATTTGGTTAATATTTTCTAACATATACATCTTTAGGCAATTCGAGCACTTAATTTTCGTTCAAGATGTTATTTTTCCAAATATTTTTAACTTCCAAAGTCAATTTTCTTCGTTTTTGTCGCACTCAAGTATCTTTAAAATACAATATGAATTTCTAGAAGCAATATTTTTAACAACCGAAATATGAAAAACTGCTATTTGAATTTGAAATAATTATAATAAAAGCAGTTTTTTTATTCTTGAAAAAAGTTCATTAATTCGTAGTAAAATATTTTATATATATATTTTTTTTGCTAAAAAATGTATTTAAAATATTGTTGAAGAATGCTTATATTTATCATTGTATTCGTTCAAATTTTTATACTTCTTTATCGAAGCTCAATGTCTATCTTTAAAACGCAAAACGTTTCAATTTAGACGTTGCATAAGCCTGAAAAGAACAAGAAAAACAAACGTCGCGCGTCCTTGCGACGGGAGACCCATTTTGAAAACGTAGCGCGTGGCTAATTTCCTCGGCACATAAGTGGCCGGCCGGTGGATCGCTATCGATTCCCACCGGAGAGCGAACGGGCCGTCGCATTCGCGATGAACGCGAGCCACTGCCCGGTAGTCGTCGCGTAGGCGTAAATCTGCCTGGAACCGAGTCCGCATGTGTGCCTGGAAAAAGGAGGCAAGGTTGACGTAGACGATCGCGATGCACGTGAGTTTTTTTTAGTGCTAGACAATGGTTGTGGAAGTAAATTTCTGCTGGACCTAAATCGAACGCGAGTGATTTCTTTTTGAAAGAGTGACTGGTATTGTAAATTAGAAATTTTGCTTAGCGCAATCGAGTTATTAGAAGAAATTATCGTATTATTCGTCATTTATTTTATGCAGATTAATTTGGTTTTTATTAAAAATCGAACTACTAACTTTATTAGATCAATTAAACTTTCAGTGTAAAACTAAAAAAGTCTACTTAACAGGAATTAACTCGATCAGTAGAGTTCCCAAGAGTGTCAATCATTTCTACAAATATAGCCTTGAATAATTAACAATCTGTCAAAAACAAAACCAGCATTGTATTCAAATAAAAATTTTGTATTGTAAGAGCCAGTGGAGTTTTTGTGGCCGATGCAGGCCCTGTCAATTACCAAAGTTTTCTAGGGGTATGAGAAACCACTATTTTATTATACGTAAATATTATTGCACATTATTGATTGAAACATGTTTAAACTTTAAAATGAGACATTTTAATAAAAAAATTTCGAAGCAGCGGCGAAATTTTTAAAAAAATCAGCGTGTCACAATATTATTATACATACCTGGAAAATTTTGGCTGACTGATTGAACGTCGATCGACCACGAAAAGCGTCGTATTACAATATAATTAATTCAAAAAGTTTCCTTTTGGAGAATCCGAAACAGTTTATATTCTTTTCTAAGGCGAATTACTCACGATTAAAAAGTTGAATGATAACACCGGGGATAATCTCTATTCTTATATCACATTCTCCTATTAATAACCCATTGACCTCTCCGGCTCCGAAAATAAAAGCGTACATCAAACATTTTGCCAGATGACACGCAAAGTTAACATTTATATATCAGGCCTGACAGTCGCGAAACATAAATTTAAATTTGCCGCAAAGGTCGGCCACCCGCGCGCTTTTCCGATTCTTCGCCCCTCGACTCATGAATATTATCTGTCGTGCTCGCGAATTTACATAAACTCGTAAAAATTTTAATCCGCGAATTAAGGCTGCGTACAAGCCGCATCTATATTTCAATCTGACAGTTTTGAAACAATGGCTTGTAATATAATAAGCCGATAATTCGTCACGCCTTGTCGAATAAAAGTTTTAATTATATTTATCGGAGAGTAATTCATTGTTTAGACGGACAAAGTGACTTGATAAACAAGAAAGTTGACTAAATCGAATTAATAAATCAATTTTTTAGTCAAAAACATAACTTTTATTTTCCAAATATAATTTTATTTTTAGTAGTAGCCTCAGAAAATACGGATAATTCAAAAAGAGTTCTTTAAATAAACAGTCGAATTTCGTGAATTCATATTCAATAGCAAAAATTAAGCAAACCAATTATCTCACATTTTTTATTCAGTCTGTAGGCAATTTAGTAAATTTAAATTTAAGTTAATTTAACGCAAATTGAGCATTACGATGAATTCATATTTTATGTACTAATTCCGATAAATAACTCATTAAGAGTTACGTATGAATACATTCCGAACTCTTAAAGAATACGCGAATGAACTGTAAAAATGAAAAAAGTATCAGAGATTTACATATGTTTACGTTTGTTAATTGCATGCAATTGCCTTCGCAATTATTCTAATTATGTTTACTTCCTCTTTGAATGATTTCTTCTTTATTGTATGCACTGTACGGACTGGAACTACTATATGAACTGTAGGCAGATCCGTATTAAGAACTGTCTGTGTTGAAAAATCTGTGCTTCTGGAAGCACAGAAAAATATTGCTAAAAACGGTGAATCATCTGAAACGTCGCATTCTAACAATCAAAACTGGTTGCAGATTGTTATACCTTACCTCATTAAGAACGAAGTCAAAATTCAACTTCAGTCTTCTGAAAAATACCTTCCAATCATAGAAGAATTAAAAAATTAAATTCTGAATTTTTCACTCATCAAAAAAACAAGATAAAACGTAAAAAATCGTATTAAGAAATATGCTTCCACCAGTAGATACTAACGAATTAAAAGTGAAAATAGAAAAGATAAGACAAAGCGTTATTTTTTGTTGAATTAGAAGAAAAAGAAACAAATTAAAATTCCTCTTTAATTATCCCAAACCGCTACTCTAATCACTTTTATAAACAGCCCAACAATAACCATGCTGTTTCAATTCTCCCCTTCGCAATTAAACCTAAAAAGCATCACCTAAACCAGCGCTATCTTCTTCCTCATTTACAAAGCATATTCTGCATAAGTAACAGCGGGCTTAATTGCGCATTACGGCGGAAGCGGGGCCGCGCGCGCCTCTATTAAAGCGGCTTCTTTAGCGCTTGTCGGACCCTAAGCAACGCCCGAAAGAATCGCGCGATATCGATCTCGAGAGTTGAGGCGCCGGAATTCCCGGCGATATTCGGCCTGCTATCGCCGATATTATTTCGCTGCAGGGTCGAGTGTTTACGCTTACCGCCGGGGGTTAATGGATATTGATGAGCGCGGTTAAGTGGATTCTGTAACCCGGTTATTGTTGATACTCCGCACTTTGCAGGTGTTGCTCTCTAAGAGTTTTTCTTTGGAAGTTTGTACTGTTACGAAAATTTTGAAACGTTTATTTCAATAATAGGAAATTGATTTGACAAATGATAATTCGATTAATTTTCATATTGACTTTATGTATCCTGGCAAGTGTATTTATATTTAAAAAGATGACGCAAAGTACAAATAGTCCGTCGTTGCTCTCTCGCAAAAGCGAAAAACCCCGCCCGACAAAAGCGTCCTCGAGCGCATGCGAAACCATGCAGCATTACGAAGGGAAGCGTCATCCGAGCCATAAATTCAGCGAGCATCATCCCGTCGCATTCCGCGCCTTCCACACACATCCCACTTGCAATTAAGCGATTGCAATAATTGCCGGCCAGACGCATGGGTCTCATGTTTCCCTCGTCTATTTTGAGGCCCCGAAGATCGAGAATCGGCAGCAGCCCCCCCGAGTAAGTTGATATAAGGAGGAAGCGTCGTACTCGCGCTCCAGTCGCTCAGCGGATGCTGCGCTCGCTGGCGCGCGATCCTCTCGTCGCTTCGGTGCTTCAGTGCGCGCTCCGACGTTTTTCCCTGTGAACCTCGGAGGCCTTACGATTTTTGCGCTCTGCTCTCGGTTTGTTTGCGCGGGTTATGTTGACGATTTAGTAAGTAGGAAATCAGGTTTAAGAATGTATTGTTTTCTGGTGGAGAGTTGACGAGGTCTATTACGGGAGAAGCAATGCTTTTTTTATTTGTTTGTTTGATAAAAGCAGCCTCGAGTTGACGTTAAACGGCGTTGATCAAAGTGTTTTTAAATAATAGCACGGCAGA
This sequence comes from Ormyrus labotus, assembly GCA_035582975.1. NCBI lineage: Eukaryota > Metazoa > Arthropoda > Insecta > Hymenoptera > Ormyridae > Ormyrus > Ormyrus labotus. The sequence continues at coordinate 21,509,480 of JAWWEO010000036.1, forward strand.
AAATTGATTCGAAATTAAGCATTCAATTATAAAAAGTAGAAACTAAAATTTAAAAAATGACTAGATTTCCGAAATAAGATGAATTTAACTATATTACGGAAACCGTTTCACTACTATGTTATGAAATTTCATTGAAAACTGCTAAAACATTACTTTGTTTTTGAAGTTGATTGTATCAGTAGATTACCTACATGCTGTTTTTATGACGCAGACATGTATATAGTAATAGACTTGATAAGTTTTATCACTTAAAAATTCAACTGAATAATAAAACGTGCTATCATTTCAATTCATAAGAGAATGTTAAGTAACCCATCAACATTTCTAACTATCTTTTATTCATCAGTTCAATTCAAATGAACATACAATATCAGCTCCATAGAAGTTTTAATTTTATTGCTTCTTGATCTCTTATGACCGTATTACAGTATTTTTTAAAATTAAAAGCTTTTTTAAAATTATTTCGAAGATTAGATTTTTTAAAGAGATCCTTTTAAAAAGCAGAATTAAATTTTACTATTTGATATATAGGAGTAAAATAATTGCTCGTTCAAAGTACCAAAAGACTAATGTGAGCCATTAATCTGTGTACAACCTCGCAGTACCATCATAAATACCGCTCGACAAAGTAGAAAAAGAACGAAACTCCTCTATACTCACAGAACCTCTTTCCTCATATCGAAATCAATTCCAATAAAAAGCTCTGTTCCGTGGATTTCGAGCACCTCCGCTCCTCCGGCTTATTTCGGCCGATTTGCACCGATCGGTTGCCTAAGCAGCCGTGAGTAAAGGGACGCATGCAACAGTAAAAAAAAAGAAACGCGAAGCAAGAGAGGGAGAGACAGGAATCAGAAGAGCGCGATTTACCGATGCAGCCTCTGTGAAAAGCTTACACGCGATATTTACGCTCAATAACGAAGCCCGACTAACCTCGAGATTGATATTTATTGGAAATAATTGAGCCCAGTCGGCTGGAATCGAATGCGGTTAGCGGATACTGTGCAAGCTTCCACAAAGTTACCGCGAGCTTTGTTGATGTCGACCTGCTGCTTTTTTTTATTTCATAAGCAATCGGTGAACTGTGTTTTTGACCTTCTAAAAATTTTTTATTCATTTGGCTGGATGTGAAAGATTCAGCATCATATGTTGCAGATTGTGGTTTATTGGTGAATACTGGGGGATTTAGTAAAGCTTATTCGGTCCCGTTCGAACTTTATTGATTGAATTTTTTAATTTTTCATTATTTGGTCGTACACAATGCTTTTAATATTTTTTAAGCGTTATTAAAAAGTTTGTCAATTTCAAAATTGCTATTACTTTTCGTGTAAAAGAAAATAATTGACACGATTTTTTTATCGTTTAAGATTCTATGAATTATTACGAATCACCAATTTAAAAACTCATTCTAACAATTGGTCTAGAATTGGAATCCGTTTAAAAAAGATTTAATGGCATAAAACTATCTATTATTAGACTCGACTCATAATAAGGATGTGATTGCAAGGGGACAAACGTGCATACAGGAAAAAAATCGAAGCCCAGCCGATTGGAGCAGTCAGGCTCTTGCATTATGCAGTTGTTTTGATACGTAGGACATTCGCGTGCCGCGACTACATTTGCGATCTGAGTGCGCGACAAAAGAAGCGAACTGGAGTAAGTGAATCGACCTCCTTAGGATCGATTTCAGGCAAATTAGGTAGAATAAAATCGTAATGTCGATCTATTTAATTTAGATAAAACATACCATTATTCCACAACATAAAGCGAACCAATTTTCAACTTCTGTAGTAACAGAGGTACAAACTTTTATACTAAAATTGATTTTAAAAAAATAAAAAGTGTCAAAGTATAATTTAGACACTTCCTTAAATATAATAAAAAGAAAGGATAATAATTGTTCGTTATTCTAGAACATATATATATATATAGCTTAAATTCAAATTGGTGTGAAGAGAACCGATTGAAAGTTTTAAAACCATTTAAGTGAAAATAACTCGCTTTTTCCAACGACCCACATCGAAAATAACAGTCTCCGATTGCATAAATCTCTACATCGATCCGAAAAATTTTCGTTCATACATTTCTAGGCGTCCGATAGTATAGACATCATCGGTTAATCCTTTAACAAGACAATGCGCGAGTTCATGGGACAGCAAGATTTATGGACTTTCTGAGCGAAAATGAAGTTCGCCCAGTGCCTCATCGATCCCGTTCTCGTGATTTAACGCCGTGTGACTTCGTACCCCTCCGTACCCGAAAATCAAAGAAAACTTCGCTGGAGCATCGAGCTTTTGAAAAGCTCTTGATAAAGTTTAATCATTCTCGTTGGGCATTTTTGGAAAAGTTCTGGAATTATTCATTTTAAATGGCTTTGAAATTATTGATGTATTTTTTGCAGATAAGTTATTAAGGTACATTGGATTCATCAATTTTATAGTCTCTTTTAAGTGCTCGGGAGAAATAATGTCACATTATATCGAGTTAAAAGGTTTCTAGAAAAAAGGCTTTTCTTTCGTTTAAAAATTTTATTAATATCTCTTATTTAAAGTTATTAAAGTTGTAAAGGATAAATGATCAATCTATATTTTAAAAGCAATGAAAAACTAAAGAATTTAAACGGACAAACACAACGCAAAAAATCAAATCTCCTAAAATTTGAAGTCACTAAAAAATAAAATCCAAACTCGGCCGTTTCCCCAAAATTCCAGCACCTCCGTGCGAACTCAATCAAACCAACGAATTACATGCAGAAAAGCGCGTGACGTAAATCCAAAAAGAAAATAAAGCCCTATAATCCGGGGAGCTTTAAGCGTCGGAACTGCGCTTATAACACAACGAAACTCGTACAGGAGAGAGAGAGAGCGAGGAGACTCGCCACAAGCCTGAACGCACACTTGGGCTCCGGGCCATCAATGCGAGGTTAGTTTATATTATGATTCGACATCAAATACATCGGGCATTAAGCGAATGGCGTATATCCGCTGGGGTGATTTAGCGGAGCGTTGCCACTATGAGGTCAGTGGAGTGCCGCCGCGGCCTCCGTGTATACATAACTCGTACCTCCGGTTCCCGAGCCCCGTGTTAACAATCTATGATTTGCAATTATTTGCCGGCGCCCCGCGCGGATAATTAATGCCCGATGTTTCCCGGGTTTTAGCGCTGCCGGGGAGAAAAAGAAAAAACTAACGAGATCAGCCTTGGCAAGGGAGTATTTTGAGATCGAAAGAATTTCGAGATTAATTGGGGCGGATGATTTATGCAGCGCGGGCATGCAGTTTATATATTTGGTTTTTTATTTTCTGTTTCCGTTTAAAATGGCAAGTTGATTTTTATTTTATGAGGGTATGCTGAGCAGGAAGTCCAATCAACGTCGGATCAATGTCATGTGTCGTATGAATCGGAGCGTTTTGTCCCTATTAGTTACACTTTTATGTCTGAAAACAAAATATTATGAAATTTTATTTGATTAGCCAAAGATTATCTTTGAGATATATAGTTACAATAATTTATAAAATCACGTACGATAAAAGGAATCAAATGCCTCGTTAATTGGCCGCATAAAATTGTTTAACGTAATAATGAAACAAAATTGATATTAAAGAACTATCGAAATCAAAATCCTGTAGTACGAAAATCGTCTTCTTCCTCCAGAAATTAAATTTTTTTTAGATCCTAAAAATCTTTTTTACCATATTATCTACAATTCCACTTACTTAACCGTTCTCATTTTTAGCTTTCATCCTTATATATACTAAAACAAGCAAAAATCTAAAATATCACCGTTAAAACAATTCTATGGAGCTGATGATTCACTAAACACCAAGTGACATTTTTAAAAAATATTTTAAAAAAACTTCTGAAATCTCCATCAGAAAAGTAAAACCGCAGAAGATGAACCCATACAAATTTTTGTTCACCAAACCGAATTTGCACAATAGGCCGTCGTCGGTTCACACGTACCAGGCCCCGATCGCGCAATAAACCACCGAAGCAGTCGATTCCTTGGAGTTTAAGGGACGCAGCCGCAGCTGCGGAGTGTATGAGCAGCCATGGCGAAGGTACGCCCGCTTTTTACTGCGCTTTGTTTTCTGGATTACGGCCGAGAGCGCTGCTTTATGTGGCGGCGCGAGCCCGAGAGGCTCCGCAGCCGTCGGGTTCGGGGATACTGAATTCCGAGCAGTTTATTCGACGCTCGGTTTTGTGTGCTCGGGGTATGGATTATTGCATGTTTATGAAAGAAGTTTTGGGAATGTGAAAATGTTGCCGGCTTGACTTACTAAGGGAAGATTTTTATATACTTTCTGCGTTTCATATTTTATGTTAAAATTGGTTTAAATGTATTAAAAAATACATGACTGTTCTCGGCGCAGTCAATTAATGATCCACAACTGACTGGCTTTTAAACGTTGATTGTGCATAATTCAATTAAATTAAAATAAAATGCATTTCAAAAGTGCAGTTCGACAAAGGACCAATTAAAAGAGCAGTCAGTCAGTTTTGGAACAAAAAGCAAATTATATTACGTCCTCGCCCTCACGCATTACAAGTGTCCTTTCAGTCCGCTTAGCAACACACGCCTTTAAAGTTGAAAAAATAAAAACCTTATCTCCTGCCCTACTACACTACTTACACTTCTGTCTTTCGTCGCGCGAGACGTCACAGGTGCTTGAGAGTTCATAGTTTCAGTTTTAGTGTTAAAATGGATGAATCTAAGAAGAAAACGCAGGAGAAAGATGATATTAAGAAGCTCTTTAAGAAAATTAATAAGCTTAACAAGAAAATATAGAGGAAATTAGAGAAGAACGCAACAATGAGAATAGTAAATGTTCAGTTTTAGACGATCAAGACAGAAAGGGTCTAGAAAATCAAGAACCTTCTCCATGAGCTCCTGAGGAGGAAATTAATAATGTTTTCTTCTCATTGTTTGAGGCAATTTTTTCGGATCAGAAAAATCCTTCTGAAAATGATGCGCAGGTCGTGATTAAAGAAAAAGATTCCGAAGCTGTTTCTCAGGGTATGGATAATCAGTTTCGTTATTAATTTAGGATCGGCGGTTTTTCTAAATGTTGTTTTTTTAAAGAAAAGATTGCTTAGACTAAAATGCTGCTTAATAAAACTTTAAAAGTTGGAAATATAGATTTTCGTCAGTGCTCACTTAGCTAATTAGTCTAAGACTTTATGTTTTGTACTTTTGTATCCGTCCTTACTTCTTGATAAGAATAGGATGCAGAAGTCCTCTTTAAAAAGGTCTTTATTTGATTTATTAACAAATGTGTTTTATTTTTAAAACAGTTGGGCGATGATCCTACCGAAAATCAAATATTAAAAATTAGTATTAAAAATGGTAATGCAGGCCTTCTCAAAAGATGGAATTTTTTTTGTAATGAAGGAATGAAGAAAAAAGACTTCGAGACTCTTATTAAAAAATATGCTTGTGTACCAGAGATGCAAGGTCCAAAGTTAAATCCACAAATTGCGGTGGTGATGACGGAATATGCTATTGATGGCGGATATTCAAAAGATGGCTGGTACTGCCTTATCTGGCGATATTATAATTAAAATTAATAAAATATTTATAAGGATGCTGACGGTGGCATGTAATTAGAAAGTCTCCTAACTTATCTTTGTGATACTGGCAAGATACTGACTGCCATTGTACATAAACAAAATATCTTAAGGAAAGCCTTTATTGAACCTGGCCTAATAAGGGAATCGAAGTCTGTTTTGAAAGAGACAAAGATTGACGAATTTCTTTTCGGAAAGGATTTATCTGAAAAGATTAAAGAAGCTAAAGCGTTGAATGAGATAGGAGAAAATTTGAAGGTTCAACCGAGCACTTCAAACGCTTATGTTACTAGTTGTACAAAGAACTTTAAATAGATTTGTAAATGTTTTTTTATTAAAAATTATTATAAACTCCAAACATAAAGGAAGAAAGTGGCCCCGTACAATCCTTTGACGAAGTGCCGTACACGCGGCCTACGAAAGGAAACACTTATTTTTATTTTATTCTTTTAAATTAATCTTTTTAAATTCAATACCCTCCCTATGAAAGTAACGAGTTATTTCCCCTTCTCACAGATGTTTAAATAGAATGTGGCATTTATTTTTTGGACTCTAAATGCGTGTGCTGTTAAGTGGACTAGAAAGACAATACACTTGTAATGTATCGCAAATACTCGTCCAAGCTCGTTCGAAAGGTTAAAATTTTCTGGTCAGCGTTCGGGACTTTCTACATCGGGGAGTTCGGGCAAAACCGAAAACGCGCCGCGCACAATGATGGCATTATCACGTGTTTATTTCCACGCATATTTAGATAAACGGGGCTGCGCGAATTTACGCACGCGCACAAAGTGATACTTGACAGACAGTCTAACGCGTCGCGCGGACGTTTAATGGAGCTTTTCGCGACGCGCCCGAAAATCCGAAATTGCCGCAATAACCTCGTTTCGAAGCCGGTAAAAGCAATTTAAAAAGGCGAATGCACTGCGAGCTAAAATGGGATATATATTCGGGGCTATTGCAATTACTTGCTGCGATTCCGAATTATATACGAGCCCTCTCTAACGCTTGCAGAGTGATGTTTTCATTTTTGAAGCGGATATGTTGTAACGGGCTTCTATTACGAGTGATTAGTCGTGTTGCGAAGTTTAGGGTCCAATAAACGCGTCCGATGACAGCAAGTAATTCCTATGGTTTTATTTTAATTAAATACCGAAACTTTCCTATCTCGCACAGTGGACAAACAGAATAAAAAAAAAATACTCTTCGCCAAACATTTCGCGCGCAAGATAACTTAGCCAACAACACTCGTTCAAAGCCTAGCAACAAGTGCACTCTCAGCCGTCCGCAGCGCGGCAGGAAAAAAGGAGCGCAATCAGGAAAACATGCACAGCGCAGCAGCGGCGAGATAGCGACTCTTCTCTAAACTCGGGAAATCCGCTTGGAAAACAGGGGGAGGGGCGCGCGGTGAAAACACGTCGCGCGATAAATCACGGGGGCCGCGCGCACAGAGCGGCGAACAGCGCAAACAAGCGCCAAAAAGTGAAGCGGAGCTGCTTTGATCGTTATTACGGAGCAAAGTGCTAATCCCCGGGTAGGTTTTACCGGCGTGGAAACGCAATTCCCGGCTATCGTCCTTCCGCGATCGAGCAAAAAGGAGGAACCCGAGCCGGCCGGTAATTTATCGGGCGCGGAAAGGAGCTTAGCGACGAGTGCAGAGAAGCGCGGGAAGACTTTATTCGGGCTTTTTGTCATTCCTCTGTTTGTTAAGATTCTTTCTTTCTGCGACTCTTTGCTTCTGTACTTTGTTTTTTGCGGGAGGATACTTTTTCGAAGTTTAAGTAGGTGTGTAAGAGGATTTTCCGGAGGACCTATGTAAATAACGCTTTTAAATTGTGAGAGGGGAAAAAGTTTAAAAGCGCTGCTTTGAGTCAAGTTAATAATGTCATTTAGGAGGAGCATGAAAAATAAAACTGCTGAAAGATGCGTATTTGCATGAGTTTGTATAAATTTGAATATTAAAATTGACCCATTACATTTTCTGGTTTGTTCTCAAATGGCTATTTACAATTTCCCAACTATGCTTGTACGTTTTGGTTAATAAATGGCAAATTTTTCTTCCCGACTTGTAAAAATTCTTGTTTAACAGTTCAATATTTAACGCAGACTCCCGAACCACTGAAAATTCGGTAAGCCCCAAAAAAAGTTGATCCTCCCCCTTCTTCTTCTTCTTCTCAGGGACCGAGCTGTTCCGGGGTAAAACAGCAGGTGCTGCAGCTCCTGCTGATCCAGATCATTGTGATCGTGTTAATGGGAACCCTGATGACATACGGTCCGGAGGCTCGTCCCAGCTTGAGGAGCCGTTCAGGTCTGTATATAGCGTAAGGCCGGGCGAACGTGCTTATTGCTTAGCTGCTCCCGCCATAACTGAAACCATCGTCATCTGTTTGCGACCACATTGTCGCCTTGTCTCCCGAGCCTGCGCGCACCTATAGATCCGCGCCTCTCCCCGCACAATGCACCCCCCGTCAGAATAGATATTTAGCGTAATCTCAGACGAGTTCGATGCGAATTTGCCTTGATTAAACCGGTGATGCGCGCCACTGTTTATTAGCGGCTGATTTCAGTGTAAATATGCGTTGGTTAATGGTGTGTTATGATAACATTTGGGTTACGTACATCTGTACAATGCGGCGTAGATTCGAATTATTGCGGGCTCGAGGGGGATTTTTTACTGTTTGATTTTCAGTCTACAATTTAGTACGATCAAAAGAAAGTTATCGAAATCAATTTGTAAATACAAAAGAAAAGCTTGCAATAATTAAAGGATTTTGGCCGGTAAAGTGCACGACAAATTCGAAGTAAACAAATTTACATCTTCTTGTACTATAATATTTCTTTTGATGTATAATAGAAAGGAAATTCAGCGTTCAAAATGTAAGCTTTTAAGTAATTTATCGTGCATTAGTTCACTGTGCATACGTTGCAATTAGAATTATCTGTTGCATTGAAAAGCAGATTAATCGGATATGTTGTGTCTAAATAAATCATAATATCTACGCTTGAGATTTAAGGCCATGAATAACTTGCATTCAAATGCATCTACTTTATCATGCAAAAAGCTTTTGAAATTCTGATTTGACTGGTAAATCCTTCTTTAAACAATGTACTTTATCGACCGAATTACTTGACCCATTCATTCCGTCAAATATAATTTTATGTTCAATAAAAATTATTAAAATAAACATAAAATTCTTTATTTTATCAATTTCAGTACCAGTATACAGTGCCGGATATGGAGATGAAAAAGAGCAAGAACGAATTCCCATTTATCCAAGTAAGTGATTATCAATTTGCATGCTAAAACAATTTCCGTTGTTTAGATTAGAATAATCAGGATTACATTCACAAATATTTTTGTGAATACATTCTGTTTTCTACAATTACTAAGACAGCCGTAAATATTCCATTCTCTGTCCACAACGAAAATAACTAAATTTTTTAATGGATTACATACAAGAATACTTTCAGACATCGATTTTTCAGAGCGAATATAATATTAACCTTAAATTCCCTCGACTTTTATACTTTCGCGCGTGGTTTGGCACGGCTTAAAGCATTAACTATTAACGCCGCGCTAAAATTAATTACTTAGAAGAGAAAACTTTCTTAATCCGTGTAACGTATAATAACATTAAAAACTTTCATAATTATTATACATTTTTCATTCGCGGCGATCTTAAAGCCCGCTATTAAATAGTAGGTCACTTCAAAGGTTAATTCAAGATTCTTTCGCTGTTACGTTTTATACTTGACCTTTTACTTTATCGTTTTAAATTATCATACTGGAGATGCTAAAAGTAAAAGAATAATTTGACGTTCAATGAAAATCGTTAAAAGCTTTATTACATTATTCACTTTACTATACAACTACAGGTAGGTGATTATTTTTATTATTTTCTTAGAAAGATTTTGATTCATTTCAATTGTTTAAAATAGTAAACATTTTTACATACATAATACATTTATGAACTCTTCTCACAAATACTCACACATAGTCCAGCTGATCTTTACAATACATCCACGACAACTAAAGATTCCGAAATTCAATTACACCTCCGAAAACCCATTTTTCAAATGCAAAGCGCCCCTTCACAAAAGACTTGCAAATAACCCCTGGAAACGCGAGCCTCGCTTTGGCGATCCTCTTCTCAGTCACGCTGTCGCGTTCCCAAAGATATCGTTAGCCCCGGTGATGCCCAGTAGTGGCGAGTGAAGGTCGTCAAAGTGCCCGGGCCGCTCGAAAAAATGCACCGCATGATGAGGCTGCTGCACGCGGTCTTCCTCGTCTTTGTCGAGGGCTTCGTGCTCGCCGGCTTTCTCGCATTCTTCGAGTATACGAAACCGCAGAGCAGCAGCGGCTCGGCCGACGTCACGGCCATCTTTACGTGTAAGTCTCTGCTCTTCGGTTGAGAGCAAAATCTTATTAAGAACGTGGGAGGGCTTTTGAAGATGCAGAAGTTGTAAAACACAATTTTACGGTTAATGAGAAAATTGCATTTAAATGGATGCCTTATAATACTGATTAAATGGTGTTCTTATTAGTTTACTATAGTAAAAGTTCTTGCAAAATAAGTGAGTATAAACATACACTATTTTTTTTATATATTAAACCTCATTCAATTATATAAATTTATCACAATTTTTTCAATTATTTATCTTTAAAAAGGAATGTTATAATTTTATATAGAATATTATAGAGAGACTATTCAAAAATTTTTCTAAAATTGAAATAATCCTTATAATAATGGTAATAATATTACGTATCGTAAAAGTAAAAATTATTCTGCGAACAAAACAGAAATGAAGATTTACAGCATATTAAACTTAAAACACACAGTACATTGCTTTTAGTACCATATTTTAAAAGTTCTGTGAAATCGCTTTTAGAAAACTTTCAGATTATTAAAATAAGATTGAATTTCGAGAAAGCGATTATCCGACTTACTTAAAAACATTTCCATGTTTTAAAATGCGTTATTTCACACGCTGAAGAATTTTATTTCTACAAATGAACAGAGCATAATAGAGCATAATGATAAGCCCTACACCAGCGTAAAAAACGTTAGCTTTAACTAAAATTAAGCTGAATCATAGTAGAGAAAAACATTAACTGTACGTTGCCCATGAGGGGCTTTCAAATTTTCGAATTCAAATGAGTGGTGTTTGACTCACAGATCAAAACCAGGTGTACATTAACTAATGACGAAAACTAAAATAAAAAGAAGAAACAATTTTTGTCTTTCTCGAGGAATTCCGTTTCTACTATATACATTATTGCTTTTTATTAAATTTTCCAAAGTTTCCCTGAATTGAATTTGAAATTTTGGGAGAGTCGGTTTGGCCAAGTACTGATAATGTTTTTCTAAGAGAGGAGTTAATTATCAACGTATAATCGAGTAGCCAACAAGTTTTGCACAGCAAATTGTAAATTTAAAAATTAATTTCGGATCGAATAATAGAGGATTGAATTGAAGAATCTAATTCAGTCAAGTGAAGTGAAACCGAGAGAAGAAAAACAAGGATAGGAACCGTCCAGTGCAGATATTGGTTCAGTAAAAGCGAGATTGAAAATAAATTGCATCTCAATACGACTTTTCCTTCAATGAGCCGTTACGAAATGTAGAGCAAAACTAATTGGGGCACTTAGGCATTTAAATAATTGAATACCACACCATCAAGTTCGTAAAAAGCTAAAATTAGTACAACCTTTTTGAAGAGCAGAGACATATTCTAATTATTTTTAATCTTGTACTTTTTAATGAGTCGATTCATTGTACTGTAAGTTTGTTAATAAATATCCTCTTTATCAGGAAACTTATTTATTTTAACTTTTAAAGTTAACAAGAAAGCGAAGAAAATTTTAAACAAGATTGCCTTATCCAAACATTGCGTAAACAAAACAACTCTCTAACATAAAGTTTCCCTATACAGGCACGAAGTTAAGTACATATAACATTTACAGCTATAGATGTTTGTAATAATATTTAACGTATTCACTTTTTAAAATGTAAAAGATTTCTTTTCATTATGAAATTTATCACGTGTAAATTATGAAAATTATTTACGAAAGGTTTCTGCAAGCAATCGTTTATTATCTATATGTGCAAAACAGCAAATATTGATTTGCATCCCATTTTCTCTCAATCTTCCCTCTTTTTTCAATTTCCCCCCTAAAAATAACTAAAAGCACTTAAGAATTAAAGTCAGCATCTATTAGATGTTATGATTGCCCGAACCCTTTTTCCAAACAACACCTGGGTTCGACGCGATATTTACGCGGTATCTTGCGGCGAGAGAAACGGGATCAAAGACGGCGGCGAATATTGAAACTGCTTCCGGCTAGGAAGTTATACTTACCCCGCTTCCCGAATAAAGCTTTATCTAATCCTCGCGCGAACGTGCGAGAGCAACAAAGTTCAATTTTGCGGTAATTAGCCAATTCGCTCGTGCGCTCTCTCTCTCGAGCTACGGCCCCCTCCTAAACTTGCATAATTAACGGCGTCTTAGCCGCCTAAAAGGCCCCGTTAGTTTTGCCGAAGGCGCATCGCTCCCGCGCCTTTGACGATAAGGAGCCTCGCTGCTGATGCGCGGAGAAAAGATTTCCGATTCGAGCGGATTTGGCGGATGTCTATCATTGGTTTTCGAATTTCTATATCGGAGGAGAGGTATCTTGTCGAAAGAAAATTCAACTTCTAAGAAATTCATTTTGACTACGAAAATTTCGTCTTCATCGGAAGAAGCACTTTAATTAACACACTCACCATAAATGACACACAACAAAACATGAATTAATGTAATATTTTACACGTCACTCGATAAAATATTTCATGAATACATTGATTAAAAAGTTTTTCACCCTTTTACTTAAAAATGTTCTTTCCCAGTGTATCAGGACGTGCACGTAATGATATGGATCGGTTTCGGCTTCCTAATGACGTTCCTGAGGCGCTACGGGCAGAGCGCCGTAGGGTTGACTTTCCTGGTGGGCGCGATCCTCGTCCAGGTCGCGATGCTCTGCGAGGGCGTCTCCAATATCGGCAAGAACGGCAAGGCGCCGCTGTCGGTCGAGTCGTAAGTATTGCGTATCCCTCTGTTTACTGGTGAAAGCTGAGCCTTTTTATTGAATTATTAATGTCAGGTAATATACGCTTGAAGTTTAGGAGAAGGGAAGATTTTCGATATAAATTCAATTTTTAAATAATAGAATACGAGACCAATATAATTATTTTCAAAGTACGCGAAAAGTTTCTGATATTGACGAAAGTTAAGAACTCAAATTTTAAAGCCCCCGACAAACGAAAGATCACCGTGGAAGTAAAAAAAAAAGAGCGGACTCGCGCGTCAAAGCTCACAAAGGAATCCGACGAGAAAAAGGGGAGACAAAGAGAAGACGCTCGCGGAGTCTGCGATATCAACAAGTCGTCGCTCCTTCCGGAATCTCGGTGCCCGATCGCGATCCGCTTCCTTTTTTTTTTCTTTCGCGTATTCGCCCGTACGAGCCACTTTACATGCGCGCTGAAAATATTTGTTATGTAAAGTATTTGTTCGCGAGCAAACAACTTTCTTTGCCTTTTACTCTTCGATGAATGAGGTATAGAGAGATTCCTTCGGCTCTTTGAGACGCGATGCTGTTATATTGCTTTTGGTTTTTGTCTGTTTGGAGTACGCTGCATGCTTTAATAGTCGAGCGCACTTTAAGTTATTGAACTTTAAATCCAGGCTTTTATATACATTCCAGTATAGTTATATATAAACTATTTTACTGTACACAAAGTAAGATTCGAATAAAATAAGTCCTGATCATTACTTCAAATACTCATCTTCGATCAGTCCCTTAAAAGAAGAGCCAAAATTCGCGCGAATGTCACACGAGACGAACGACTCGGCGCAAAGTCGAGAGAGAGCATTTATAGCGGGGAATATTAACGGTCGCCGCGTGTAATTTCCCTTTGGGTACATCCGCGGCTCTGTTTCAGGCTGCTGAGCGCGGACGTGGCGGTGGCGGCCCCCCTGATATCGATGGGCGCGCTGCTCGGCAAAACGACGTACATGCAGCTAATCATCATGGGCATCATCGAGCTCATCGTGTACACCGCCAACAAGTACATCGGCGAGCAGCATTTCGCGGTACGACGGTCAAAAGCGCACCCTAAGTAATGTCCTTCCTATTACCGCTCGATACTTGATTTCCGTCTTAAACCTTTTACGAGTACTGGATTGTACCCAGAAATCTTGTAATTACTTTTCTCTTGTTAGGTAGACGTCGGTGCTAATTTTATAAATGTTTAATTAAGATTTTTATTAGAATAATTTCAAATTTATTAAAATCAATATAAATTTATTCTTGTTTAACTCAAAGTAAATTTAATTATCTTGAAAGTTAAGTATTTTACGGAGGATTACAGATATACCAAGGATTATTGACTATTGAAAAGAAATATTGTTTCAATTATGCAACTTCAGTGAATAGTTTCAAGCTGCAAGTGTAAATAGAATTACGAGAATTAGACATAATTGGATATCAATATATGTTACGACGAAAGCCGTTTTGGCGATATCCTGCTTTGCCTTTAATCAATCGGGTTCATTGAAACCAATTCTGTTTAAACATTTTGGTCATCTAAAACTACACTCATTTAACGAATCACCTAATTTCATATCGCCTCCAGACTAAAAATATCAGATCAATATGAAAATGTCGTCATAAATTCATTCTTGGTGCGATGAAATGTTCATTCAGGCCGTCGACGCCGGAGACAGCATGTACGTGCACGCCTTTGGAGCTTACTTTGGATTGGCCGTTAGCTTCGTGCTCGGGATGAAAGAGAAACCGAGGGAAAATAGTCTCGAAGGATCCTCGTACGTCTCCGATATATTCGCCATGATTGGTAAGAAATAACACCATTTTATATGCAAGAATAAAGAAATCGTCTAGTTTGGCTGAATTTTTCATTCGACAAACTAGCAACAAACTTCTTGATCGCCAAAGAAGCTAAAACTAATAAAAGACAGGCATATTTTCGGCAAGAGTTGATAGTCGAGGGAAAGGAGCAATGAAAGTTTGTTCTCGACATTAGGTACAGTGTTCCTCTGGCTATTCTGGCCGTCGTTCAACAGCGCGGGCTTAAAAGGCGACGAGCAGAGCCGGGCGATCATCAACACCCTGCTGTCGATAGCGGCGAGCTGCGTCATATCGTTCGGCACCTCGGCCATCGTTTCCAAAGAGCGAAAGTTCAGCATGGTCCACATTCAGAACTCGACGCTCGCCGGCGGTGTTGCCATAGGAACTGCTGCAGGTTCATATAAACCATCAACCTATTTAACTGCGATTATTTCATCCTGCTCTAGAGATTTATTTCTGTACCTTCGTTTTCGCTGAATTCAAGCTGTTGAAACGAGCGAAGAAAAAGACTTAGTTTATTTTTTTTTTATATATTTTAACAGGATTAACAGAATGATGATTTTTTGACAAGCAATAAATTGTAGTTTTCGGATTATATTCTTCATTTCTGGATACTTTTTGAGCTTTCTCTATTGTCACCACTCTATTGACGGAGTTTTAACCATTCAAAACTAGAAATCGAGTCGAATTCCAATGACAAAACGGAAATCAATCAAATTCTCGAAAAAATAACGCCTATCTACGACAGGCGAAATAAACTTTTCCTTGTATTTTCAATCCACCGGTCGGTGTACTCCAGTTTTTCGCCGAAAAGTTCAGCCCGGGAGTTTTCGGAAAAAAACATTTTCCGATAAGCCATTATATATCGCGGCCCGAGCTTTTTATATTCAAAATTATTTTCGGCGCGCGACATATCAGGGAGCGAGCGGAAAACCGATGGCTCTCCTATTCGTAAAAATTTCATTTTCTTAAAAGCGCTGCATCCGTTTGTTATAAAGTTAAATTGCGCGAGGCATAAGCTTGTTTATGGTGCGTGACATAATCCTGTCAGACGCAGGTTTTCTTCCTGCGGTACTGAGTTTTCAAGTTGGAAAAAAAGTTGGAAAAATGTTTTTGCAGGCATGATGTGCGAGCCGTTTGGGGCACTTGTCATAGGTGGCGTAGCCGGTGCAATTAGTGTTCTTGGATACAAATATCTTACGGTAAAAAGATTTACTTTACTTAACGTAATTTTAGCAAATTTAGAAAATGTGAATTGTACTTTTTGTAAACAAGATGTGTCTAAAATGATAGAAATATTGTTTGAAAAGACTTTTTACAGTAATGAAACCTGAAACTCAAATTGGAACTTTACATAATTTTAAAATTTTTAAACTTTTTTTTTCATAAAATTCAATAGTTTTCAAATTAATTATAAATTTTAAAGTGTCGACAAAATTGTGCTAGATTTTTCAATAAAATATGTAAAAGATATTATTAAATTTATAATTTAAAGGATTTAAAAATTCCAGTTTATATAAAAAAATAGTTATTTAATTAAATTATAAATGAAATCAGAATTCCTTTTGATATATATAAAATATACTCAAAAATATTTAATTAAAAACTGAATTAACACAACGAAATTTGAAAACAAAGCAAAAAGTACTTCATTAATTGAGGTTTGATATAATAAGTATAATATAGAAAGACTTTTGTGCGTTGGTCTCTCTCTGTTTTTGCGTGTTTAAAACTTTTAAAGGATTTTATTACATAAATTTTGATAAATGCCGAGGCCGGATAAGTTTTTGCGGCGAGCGACACAAAGGGCGTCGGCTTAAAATGGCTTAAACAAGTGAACGCGACGCACTTGAATGTCTCCGGTTAATCCCCCGCCTACGTTTTCGGAAACTTGCTCGCTGAGAGCTTTGCCGGCTTTATAAAAACTTTCTGAACCGATGAGTGCTCGATTAATAAATTACGCCGCGAAACATCGGTTGCCGCGAAATTGGCAGATTAACCAGCGTGCTTTTGATTCGTAATTTTGTGGAATTTTCGATACAAATTGGAATGCAATTTTAAATTTCAATTAGAATATTTTAAAGCAAGTTCTATTGAGATTTGCAAAAATTAACCCTCTGCGGGTCCGCGGACGTTCCACCGTTTATTTACGTTTAAATAAAATTCTAGAGGATTCCCAATAATTTATAGAATTAAGTATCCAATAATTATCAGATATTTGTCATACAATTGTTAATAACATCAAAAATCAACGCTTTCTCGATTTAAATGTGACCCTAAAAGTATAAAAAATGTTATAATGAAAATGTATATAAAATTCAAAACCATCTTGATTTGCTAATATTAAACATGATTTATAAATGCTTCAAAAATTGACTAATGAAAGTTTGATACTTAAAGCCATTAATAAATAAACATCTGAGGATACATGACACTTGCGGTGTTCATAATTTACACGGAATGCCTGCCATTCTTGCTGGAGTTTTTGGAGCCCTTTTTGCTGGACTGGCTACTGAGGCTAATTACAGTTACTCTCTCTACGAGGTAAGAAACGGCAGCTTTATTTTTTGCTTTTCTAATCAAACACCCTTAGAAATAAATCATCTTTTATTAACAATATAAGTATAACAAGTCAGTTTCTGCTTTTCTAGACATTAACTTGTATAATATTATACAATTCACTGACCAAATAAATACATTTATAGCCAATTAAAATCTGTTCAATGATTTGGATATAAAATCGTTGTGTTACTGTATCAGTAAAGAGCCATTAAAACAGCTATAAAGACCAATGCTATTACAATTTATGCTTTGATACTTTATACATACGATGTTTGCGTATTCTACTAAAAACAATTGTTTCTTTGATATCATTATACAGAAGCGATAAATAAAGAGATCTTGTTATATTGAAAAAATATTAATAAAAACTGTATAACGCATCAACTAACTATGAGTAAGTGTTAAAACACTAACAATTATTATGTCACACATTGCTTTATACGTGCATTGCACCATGAAAATACCCATCGACGCAGACGTAACAAACAAATAAATGCAGAAAGAGACTCACAGACAGTCGATTTACGATATTTGCAGATATTTCCGGCGCGGATACCGGGTTTGGGGCCTAATCTCACGGAAATAAACGAGAATTACCGGCTGACGCTAAAGCCCGGGCCGAACCGCAGTGCCGGACAGCAGGCAGCATATCAATTATTGGCGCTGTTGGTCACGCTGGCGCTCGCCATTGTCTCTGGATTAATAACCGGTAATGATTGCCCACACTTTCTACTAGACTAGAATGGGCGGCTCCTCGCGAATCTGACTATATATTGCTTTTGATCAAGCTTCATGGTCGATGGCATGTGGTTTCAGATGCTGCTTAATGCAGAGGGGTTCGTGGTTTTTTATTTTAATTAATTAGAATGATGATTCTTTGGGGGGACCGAAGTTGGTAGTTGAAAGGATTTATATTAGCGGATCTTTTTTTTTCTTTATGAAACTTATTTTATTAGCGTTATTTTCTAAAACATGCTGTTATTATATAAATTCATTTATAAATTTATAAATTCATTTAAATTACATTATAATAATTATGGCTAAAAATAAGTTATGAGCTTTTAAAATTGAAAATATATAATATGCTCCTTTATAATTCCACGTAACAAATCAGTTTTTTTTTCAATTAAAAATTCAACTATTGAGCGAATTACTATAAATAATGACTAAAACACGTAAGATTAATGTTTAATGAGCAAAAGTATATGAAGAATTTAAGTTAGAGATCCCGGTAATGCAGCACAGTAGATCCGACTGTACGTGTGCACGTATAAATGGATATTACATTCCGAGACACTGAGATATGTGTTTTTATTTTGCAGAATGTACACTTACTTATACATGCAGCCCACGTTCTTTCGCAAACTTAAGCCGAACTTCTCTCAACTTTGCGTAGCTTCTAAAGAGATCAAATATTTTTCAAATTGTATACCTTTTATATTTTGTGTTTCTTAAATTCCGCTTTGGTTTAAAATTACAAAATAATTTTAAAAAATGAAGAAATTAAATTAGTATTATTTGACTAAACTTGGTCATTTTTTATTATCTTTATATAAATTTTGTGTTCCTAGGATTAATTCTTCGACTGCCTCTTTGTATCAATATGACAGAGGAACAACATTTTGACGATAAAGTTCACTGGGAATTTGAAGACGAGAATGCAGTTCAAGAAATTTCAGATGCGAACAAGGATGGAAATAATCGCACCGTTGAGCAAGTTTCCATGAGTCACATTTGAGTCTGAGATTTTTAATTTTATCAACGAACGACGTTTTGTGTCAGAAGATGTATTTTAATGACGAAAATTCTAAAATATCGATAAGGGAGGATGATTGCTATATTCACTGCAAGTTTGTTTATGTTAAAACGAGACTTGTATGGGTTATTTCGATCGCCTTTTTCTTCCTCCTGTATTAAAGTAACGCTATTCTATTTGTGTAAAAATGCATATGTAATGTGCGTCGTTTTACACACTGTTACGACTACGAGAAGTTTTATAAACTTTAGTATGTACAATTAGCTAAATACGTAATGCGCGTTAATTTTGTGGAATTTAACAAGATCATAGCGTGTATAAACTGTAGTTTTAGCACACAAAAAATTGCAAATATGGTAAATAGGAGTGCAGATTTCTTTATTGATTGATAATATATGTAAAATAGTGAGGTAATGAATAGAAAAAACAATGTATAGTATTTAATGTAATGGATAAATATTTTTAATAATAAGATTTACTATAAAAGTCCCGTTCAATTTTAGATTTATAATAAATACAGTGGAACAATGTTATTCCGAACAAACACTTGACAAACTGACAAATCAATATACAGAAACTTTTTTTCCATTCAAATGGTACAAAAAATCACAAAATTCACAATTCTTAAAGCTTTGAATATTTTCTTACGGCATTGTCAATGTAACATCAATTACAATTTTTTATATAAAATTTTATTTTATGCGTGCAAGTTCAACGAAAAAAACACTGAAAATTGCTTATCAAACTTTTACATAATATATATTAATGAAATTCAACAGCGACTCATTTAATTAATTCTAATATATTTGTAGAAATAGATAACATTCACTTCATAAGGGCGTGCACCACAGCCTTAGCATTCAAGGATTTTAAATCCGTATAAGTTTGACCAGTACCCACAAAAACAATTGGTTGACCAGTGATATAAGTCATGGAAATTGCTGCTCCAACCTAAAGAAGTAATAAAAATTTAGTATTAAAGATTGATTCTTAAAACATTTAAGTAACGCTCGATTTTAGCTTGTAAAGTAATAATATACCTTATCGTCGATGGTATCAAACTTGGTGAGAACAATGCCGTCGATAATATGGGGATTGACGGAGTTGCTGTAGTCGGCAAGCGCTTGGTTGAACTTAACGAGCTGATCGACGGCTTCGTTACCGACAAGTGCCTCGCCGACGAAAAGCACGAGGTCCGGTTCGTTGACTTTGATCAATTTGGCGAGTGCCCGCATCAGGGGCTCGTTGTCTTGCATACGGCCAGCCGTATCTACAAGTACAATGTCGAAACGCGAGTCCCTTGCAAAACGGATTGCCTCCATCGCTATTCCTGCAGCATCTTTTCCATATCCTAAAAAGAATTAATTTTAATGCAACTGCTTAATGTTTAGAGTATTGGAAAATGATTTAAAAAAAAATTGCATTTTGTAACGATTTTCCTAAAATAAATTTATCCTATAAAAAAAATAATAATAAATAATGTTGTAAAACCTTTTTTTATCTATAGCATGGATAAAGTAAACAACAAACCTTTCTCATAGAGTTGCACCATCGTCAAATTTCCGTGCTTCTCAGGAGGATGAAGCGCGTTCAGGTGTCTCATATGAGTTCTCAGCTGCTCAACAGCTCCTGCTCTGAACGTGTCGCAGGCTGCGATCAGAACTCTAAAATTATTCTCTATAAGCCAGAAGCAAATCTTGGCTAAATTAGTTGACTTTCCCACCCCGTTAACCCCACAGAAGGCCATAACATAGGGCCTTCCGTTTTTCTTCGCTTCAAACGCGTCTCGCAAGATATCGACGCGACGTTTTGGCGATAGAATTTGTACTAATGCGTCGGTCAACGACGACTTAACTGTGTTTGCAACACTTTCGAACGTTCCAAGGACTTTGCCTTCCAATTTTACGCAGATGGAATCGCAGAGCTTTTGAGCAATGTCCGCAGCTACATTTTTGGATATCAGATGGTCTTTTAATTTTTCCAAAACTGGACGCATGTCTTCTTCTTTGAGAGATTTGTTGCCTACTAAACTCTTGAACATGGAGAAGACGCCACCAGATTTTTTCTGAGCTTGTGGTTTGGCTTGCTGAATTTCTGGCTCATCAGAATCTTCATCCTCGGAATCACTTTCTACCTCCAAATCACGAATACCGCCTTTCATTTGGCCAATAATCTATAAAAAATAAAAACTGTTTAGTTGTAAAGCAGATTTTATAATTTATAGTTAAACTAACGTGCAGTGATTGATTGCTTATAAGTAAGATCTGAGTAAAAAATAAATAATTAACATTAACATTTAGTAAAAACTTACAGTTGTATCAGCTGCAACATATTCTCCTGTTTCTTCTGGTTTATCCTTGGTACGCTCTAAGTTTGCAAGGTCCTTATTAGTTCCTCCTAGTTCCCACACTCTAGGTTTCTTGCCTGCTTTTTCAGGTTTTGGACTTTTTCTATAAAAAAAAAGTACTTTTTTAAATTTGTATAATAATTCTTTTACAGCTGATAATTGGTTGGTTAACAAACTAACTGTTTATCAGCTTTCTTCTTTGGTCCTGAAGCCATTTTCTGAGCGAGCCTCAAGCGATTAGCAATTAACGTTTCTTCATCTAGTCCAAATCCATTTTGAATATCAGGCTTGGGAGGTGATTCTGGTACTTTAGGCACTTCTTGAATTTTTGCTAAAAAGTAAATAATAAATATTTAATTGTTATAAATTAAGGACAGCTCTAAGGGAAAATGAAAAAAATGAAAATTAAATAGCGTTAGTAAAGCATAACATGCAAAATAAAAAAGCAAAAATTATCTCACTATTGACTTACGTCGACCTTCATCAGTCTCATTGGTCCCTTTCTTTTTTTTATCTGCAAATGCAAAATTTTCAAATACTTAAAAATAGCACCCAATACCAAAAGCTTTTTGTTATAAGAATAAAATGATTTATTTAGTGTCAGTAAGAATTTCAGCTAGAAGCAGCAAAAAATACATAAGGCATATTACTTACTATATTTTTTATTATTATCTTTATCATCTTTTCTCTCTATCATACTAGCAACAGTCTTTTTAGACTTAAAACTTTCGTCAAAAGTCCTCATTTGTTTAGGAATTTTAGCTTGGGATTTTCCCCATTGCTCTGCAACTGCTAATATTTGATTATAACACTTTATAAAATCGTAATTGAAAAACCATTTTGAATTCTGCAGCTCGTTTTTAAAACGGTCTCTGAACTCTAAATGAATATCATTTAAAAACTTGTCAATATATGATAACTGTAATATCTTCTGGTAAGCCACCACAAAAACCAATTCAAATTCATTATCCAGCTTGTATTGTAACCGCAATGAATCATGTTCAAAGACCTGATTTCCTGTTCTTTCCTGTAATTAAATACATATTTTATTAGAAATTAAAAAATTTGTGAATTCCTTCCTAAAATTATTTACATTAATTTATTATTATTTTACTGAAATTCTTAAATAAACAAAAATAAATATTCTTCGTTTGGTTAAAATTGCTTAAAAATAAAGTGTTTGTGATACTTTAAATATTTGATTTTATTTATAAACAGTTGGATATCTTAATCATGAATATTAGAAGCTAAGATGCTGTTGAAACATTTAATTCAAGACAGACTCAAGGAGAAGCAATAAGACTCCCTTCACAATGCCCAGCTAATCAAATTAATACCCAAGCCATCTAATTGAATTCTAACACTTGCTCCAATGACTTGAACAATCGTCGTTCCATATTGCAACAATTAAGACGTTTACTGACCCCAAAAACCCCGACCAACCACTAAAAACAACAATACTGTTTACAAATAACACCACACGTGCCGCCGCTCACATATGGCCATATGTTATCACTCTACTCAAGTTCTTATTGTTCTCATATTCACACGGAGATGACTCGGCAGTAACGTTACTGTTTGTCGTAATGCAAAACATTTTGGCAGCGATTCGATACCTGCAGGATGACACTCTTGATCAGGGCGTTCACGCTGGGGGTGAAGATCTGCGCCGTGCTCTGGAAGCACCAGAGTACGATGCCGCCCTTGCTGAAGATCGTGAAAAGGTCGAGCATCGTCAAGGAGCGCAGACTTTATTGGACGATGAAACCTTCTTTCCCTGGTGATGTCGCGGGAGAAGAGGATATACACTTAACCTCAAACACACAACCGGGCCGCGGAGTGCTGACCGACTGACGATTTGACGAATCGACGCTGCGCGCGCAGAGGCTGCTGAGTAGTTGACTGGATGGTGTTATATCTATAGGTATACTTGTAATGTTAATTGATGAAAGTCGGGAGGAAAGTGTACGACCTTCGCGTTACGGGATACAATCCCCGTAAGTTTGATGATCGCTTTGTTATGTAAAGTTGGAATGAAAGTCTGGAGTGTTTCAGAAAGTAAAGATTTATAATTTAAAAAAAATCTTATCTTCTGATATTTTTAAAAATAAATTTTTAATGGAATTATTTAAACTTTTATGTAATAACAGGTATTGTTTTTGTCTTACTATGTAAAGATTACATATTTTACGTAGTAGGATAAAAATAAAAGCATATCAATACTGCATTTTTACTATCAATTTTAAATGATATATGAAGAAAAAATGTTTTAAAAAATGCTAGTTGTAGATTGAAATATGCACGTTTTTTGGAGCTTTGAAAGAATAAATATTAGCCATTATATCATCCATTAATTATCACATTTATGTGGTGTAATATATATTATTAAAAAAAAGTGTATTAGATGAATTAGTCAAACATTTTTCAGTGCAAGTTTTAGCAAAGTAGTTTCCAGTATACATGAAAGTGGTTGTCCTTACAAGATCGAAAAACGATTTAACTTAAAATAACTTTCCTATTAATAATAAAAGTTTTTTGTTTGTCAAGTAATTTTTAAAAATGCGTTATAAAAACAAAATATTGTCGAAATCAACAATCTTTAAAATAAAAAATCGGCTTGTTTTTGTTTCTGCTTGATCTTCATTCCTCAATCAGCTACTCCTGCCAACCTTCGAGTAGAAAGCACCCGGCTCTTGCATCCAGCTGTTCCATGGAACAAACCCCCTCCACTGACACATCTCTGTATTCTGTAGCACCAGTAGCCTTCTATCAGAGATCGACGAGTCGACGACGACGGTGACGGACGGGCGCACGCAACCGGCGATGTTTCCCTCATCCTCGTCGACCTCGTCCGAAGACGAGGGCGAGGCCATGGCCGAGACCGCGACCGCTTCTGTTTCCGATTGCTTGTCCTCCGATACAGGTGCCAGACCCCGCACGACGGCCCAGAACGAGGAAAAATTCAGGCGCAAAGGTTAGGCCACAAAGCTTCTGATTTCTTTGTTTTTTTGCCCCTACCTGCTGTACTTCTTGCTATTGTGAAGACGCTGCTTTGAAGTGGTTGTATGTAAACAGAAGGGTTACTGCTGTGGACAATTATGTAAAGGGTTGTTCTGCTTAAAAGTGGATGTGTTTTATGATGTGTTCATTTAATTACTTGTTTTTAATGAGAAACTGAGTTGTTGTTTTCTGATTGTGACAAAAATTGACTTGACAGTAGCTTATATAAATAGAGATGAATTCATGCTCTTTAATGGGTTTAAAGCTTTTTAAAGAAATTTTTGAACTTTAAATGAATATTAAGTATTCTTATGCAGGGTGATTATAGCATCATTTATTAAAGCAATTTCAGTTTGAATCTCATTCCAAGATTTTATTTCTTGTGTCTTAAAAATTATTAATAGTTTTAAAGTAATTCCATTCATTAAGTTTATCTAATGACTGTGTTTGATTGTTTTTGTTTATTTTTTTATAGCGAGGGATTCCAAAATTAATTATGGGTCTATGTAATAAACCAAGACCATTTTTATGTTTTAAATGCTGGAAAAAAATAATCATAAATAAGAGAAATGCTGCAGCAAATAAAGTTGTTGTACTAGTTATAGATAATCATTGGTTCATTACATTCTTTGATTGACATAAATTTAAACTAATGGTTACTAAGAATTATAATAATTAACAATTTTTACTTATTTTCAGTAAATGTGCCAAAAAAAGATGACTACTTGTTTAGTCTAAAACAATTTCTGAAGAACAATAATCAAAGAACGAATCAACAATTTGCTGGTGCCAGACCAAAGGTTTATGAACCACAGTCAAGAACTCCAGAACCCAGTGAGAGTCATGACACAGGAAAATATCCCAGGAATCCTACAGAGTTGCCAGACTTTGTACAGGATCATCTTGTCATTGAACAGTGTTACCTTGGTGACAATGCTTCATCTAATTTAGCTAATGTGGAAGTGGAAAATTTACCAGATTTTGCTTTAAATAGTGTTAAAAAAAGACATATGAGATTCGTCACACCCCAGTGGAAAAAGACCCCTGAAGGTTCACCAGAACTTTGCTTTGATCTTACTGATCATCTGGACAAAGGTCCTGGATCAAACCCTTCCCGTCCAAGTTCCTTGTATTTGCCAGAGCTGGATGACAATGAGCCAGCTGATGTAATTGAACGTTTAGGTTTCCCGTTTGATTTACAAATTCCCAGAGGTGCTGAATCTAATTCTAGTGCTGATGGAGCTGTAAATCATCCTTTGCCTGAGGCAATACCCAATACTACAAAACTTTTACCAGACTTTTTAAGTGATGCACCTATTTGTAGTAGAGGGACTCCAGAGAGACCTGACTGTTCTGGTTCTAGTGATTCTATGAATCATTGGGTAATTTATTTTTAAAAATAATTGATATTACATTCTTAAATTTCGTAATTTATTCCATTTTACTTTTTTATTTGGTTAGCTCTCGGTGGAAAATGAAAGGTTAAGAAATGAACTTCAAATTGCAAGAAGACAAGCAAGTGAACGTTCAGCTAGGTAATTTTTCTTTTATTCATTTTTTTAAATATATGAATACTTTGCATCCAAATCATTTTTTTTAATTACAGGATAGAAGCTTTAGAAGCCGAGCTTTTATCAAGAAGACAGCTAGATCATACTGAAAATCTAGAAAAAGCTAAGGAACAAGTAGAAGATAATTTAAAACGTAGTACTGTAAGTTACATTTCCATTTAAAAATTTTTATTTTTAAATTTATTCAAATAGATTAATTTTGTCACATTAATGTTTCAGAAAAGAGCTATTACTGCTGAGAGTAAGGTGGCATCTTTAAAGAAAGAAATAGATGCTTTAAATGTATGTAACATTTCTTTAAACTTTATACATTGTATAAAAATGTAGTACTATTCGTTATTTTTTTTAATTAGATGGAAATTTTGATGCTGCGGACAGAAAATCGAGCACTTAGAAATACAAATCCTGATCGCAGGATACAAAGGTTAGCAGATGATTTAAGGCTTGCAGCATCAACGGCCGAAGTTTCACTTAGGTAAAGTAATTGAAATGTTTATTTTCTTTATAAAAATTACATTCCTTATTCACATAAAATTAATATTCACAATTAATATTTCAGGCAGCTAATGTCAGGTGTAAATAATTTAAGGGTAATCGCTTCAGCTCTCGAAAACGCGGATAAAATAGAGGACCGTACCAAAGACTTTTTACCAGATTTTGACGAAGATAACGCAGCTGGACCAGCGTTATAAAACAATAAAGTTTCGAAATATTTTTTTATTTAGTTTGGTTCAGACTTCTGTGTCAAGTTCCTATGAAGCTTGAACTTATCTCCTGAAGGGAAATGTTATTTAATTTTCCTTATCAGTGAATTTGAACAGATGTGATGCTGTTTGTGAATTTGTTGATGATCTTATTAACGTAAATCGCATATTATTGAACAAAACATCATGCAGATATCACAAAACAAAAACAATTATATAAAATGTGTTTTATAATATATGTACAGCTGTCCATTGCATTTACATATTAAAATATAAAAACTTTTCATTTACATTTTTAGAAACACGTTTTATTTTAATGTTAATAAAATTAAGTTGAATAGGCTAAGCTATACAAGGTCTTCAAAAATGTGTAAGAAATCAGTCTGTGTTTCCATGTGGTTTGTTTGAGTCGTAAACCATGAATTATCATTGCAGCCTGATAAGCATTTCAATGCTTTTGTTTGAGTTTCAGTAGAGACTGTAGTTTCATCTAGATGGTTCCAAGCTGTTTGAGTCTGAATATCGGATAATTCTAAATCTGGAGACAAAATATCGTCGCATGTTTGAGTGCAAGTATTGCTATAAATATGAAGCGGCTCCATCGCTTCAGTGAAATTATCAGTAGTCTGTGTCTCGTTATTGGAATTTAACGGATCGGTTTCGAAAATTGATCGACAGTAAGCCTTTTCTGTCTGAGTTTCAATACTGCTATACTTATCTCTAAAAGTCTCTTCAGTTAGCATTGGATCAGATCTGGATATTCCTCGATATGCAGCAATTTGCATGCTGTTGTACTCTTCAAAGTCGCAAAACATATTTTTCTCAGGACTTGTTTGTGTGCCTGAACTACTTTTCTCTTCCCACAAATCTTGTAATATAATATCATGCTTAAGTGAAAGTGGACTATTGGGTAGTAAATATTCGGATGAAAGAGCTTCTACTATGCTTATATCTTCTCTTATGACTGAGTGTTTGTCTATTGAAATCTTCTTACGTTTACCAACTTGACGTACTCTGATTACTCGAGGAATTGTTTTTGCAGTCTGAGTTTCTGCAGATTTTTTAGCCTGTTTTTCTTTTAATGCCTCACTTGTTTGAGTTTGTCTGCAAATCTGATTTTTAAAGCATTTGGTTTTTAGGTTTTGTAACTTTTTCTTTACTTGTGGTTCTTCAGTCTGTACTGCAGCGTTACAAGTTGGTTTTGGCAAAATATTAACAGTAATTAGATTATTAAGTTGTTTAATTTGTGTAATTTTCGACATATCTGCATTTACTCGAGCTACATTACTTAATCCACTTGATCTATTATCTTTGCTTCTACAAAACCATTTAATTTTTATTTTATTTTATTTTAATTTTAAATAAAATAAGGTATCAATATTCTTCCTTACCGATTAGATTTATACTTTTCGTCAAAAATATGAGAATGCCTTTTTGCATGTGTAAGGAGTGCTTCGTAGCTAGAAAAAATCTTTTGGCATTCACACACAAAATCTGTACCACATATTCGCATGTGAGCTTCCTTAGCAGCATTTGTTGAAAAGTTTTTTGCACACTTACCACAAGTAAATTTTTTTTCTGCATGCACTTTTAGATAATGCTACAAAGAAAGGCAAAGTAATTAATTAAAATAAAAAATGATATAAGAAAAATTATAATTTACCTGTTTGAGATATTTAAATAAAGCAAAATGCCTTTGATTGTTGGGTGAGTAAATGCAATTTTTAACTGGACAATGGTACCAAATATTCTCTTTGATACTTTTATCTAGTTTCTTGCGCTTGTGAACTTTTAAATCATGCATTCGAAATCGAGATTCATTGTTGAATACTAAATTACACTCTTCACATCGCACTTGATTTACTATTATACTTAATTCATCAATGGATGGACATACCACTTTGACAGCCTCAGTGTTTCTGGTTTCTATTGTTGACATCTTTTCTACTAAAGTAAACAAAAAATGTAAATTATGAAACCACATAGATAAGGTAAAAGTCTAAAAATAGAAAAATCAATGACTAATTCATTAGTTTTTAAAATTTTATGTAAAATTATTGTTACTGTTTACTTAACAATAATTAAAATATCTTTTTAAATGCCGAATCACGAATTAACTAGTGTCCTATCGTGAATCACCACGTCATTTTATTCTTGATAGTCTATCAAGGTCGGTGTTTTTTCGCGTTGTAAACAACAGTGCAGAATTATGTGTTTCTAATCTCTTCGAAAATAGAAAACTAAAAAAATAGAAAAAAAGAAAAAGAATACAATCAGATTGTTTTGTTATGTCGAATTTTTTAACACGATCAAATTTTCGTCGTAACTAAGCATTTCACAACATTAAGGTAATTGTAGGTTAGAATTGTACAATGTGTTTTATTGAATATTAGGTATAAAGTATATAGGAAATATATAGGTAATCAATGATGACATGTCGGGTTATAGGAGAAATTTAAAGAGAAAATTAATCTTGTCTTTTATATTTTATTTTTTGTGATGATTAATAATATAGAGTTAGTTTAATAAACTTATACAATTTAATTGTTAGAATTTAAGTGCAATTAAGTAAAAAGCTAATATATATATAGTTATTTTTAAGATGAAATGTACATCTGAATAATACATACAGCAATTAATGTTATTTTAAGAATATTTATTGTATATATTTTCAAATTATTATTTTAAGGGTTGTCAACAAGCGAAAGCTAAAATTTCTAGATTTAAAAAAAATTAATTTTAAAAAGTTTATAAGATATTTTATTTACTTCCAAATGCAGTTAGGTATTTAGTTATAAAAAATATTGAGAATTACGAATATATTATTAAATCTTACATCTGTTATATACACTAAAAAGTAGCATCCTTAGAAATAGTTTTACTAGGGGATTTTTCCGTCATTCTTGTGTGCGTCTGCGTATGGCGTCGCGTGGGTTAGGAGTGGGTGAGTAGGAGTGAATTACGGTTTTACGGTATTACGTGGATTACTCAATTAATGCTGTATAGTAACAAATATGCTTCCCTCGCAATCGTGGCAATTCCATTAAATACAAAAAAATAAAAGATACTGAAAAAACTCTAATACATCGCTAATTCCGATTGTAGATGTGTCCTCGAAGTACTCGTAATGTTTACGCTATCGTCAACTGACGTAATATATTTTTTCGCTTCAGTGCGAGAAAATTTCGACCTGAACTCGTACTTTAATTAGTTTCCGCAATTGCGCTTGTCATCTATAGATAATAGTGTTTGTACTGAATCATTCATGAGAGGATTTTGTGTTTTTGATAAAGGGTTAGTTTCTCAATTATTAACAAGTGGCTGTTAAAAAGTAAAAGAGTACTTAAGCAGATAAATTATCTTTTTGATGCTAAATTTTAGTTAAATTCTTTATTAAAAAATTATTTAAATTTCAGGTGTATTAGTTAATAAAGATGGCAGACATCAGTAATCAGAATGAGAAGGAAGAAGCAAAAGAGACTGAAGGATTGTTGACCAGTGCACAACGGACAGAATATTTTGATAAGTTAGACAAATGGTTAATAGAGGCTTACGCTTGGCACAGTTTTGTTTCAGCCCTTCCATATATAGTTGCATCTAGTCAAGCGTTAAATGGTAAATACAATATTTTAATTTGTAAGTATATATTTTGTAATATTCAAAATTTTTAATTGTACTTCTTAGGTGCTACATTAATAAATCCAGCTATTAATGTGGCATTAGCAAATGCAAATGTTTCTTCAAGTGATGAGCAAACAAGTGATAATGGAACAAACCAAAGGAGAACTAATGATCCAGCAACAGCTGCTGCAGCACGATTTCCTACTCCTGGTGAAGGAGGTATTGTATGATTAACATGATATGTTAACATCTTTTATGTATACTACCTCTTATGTGTTTAATAGTGTAACAAAATTCCAGGTATCACCTATAAAATTCCACCAATATGGAAAAGGATTGCAGCTGAGTTCATAGATTCTATATTGTTATTTATTCTCAAATTATCTATAACTTTTATTGCTGTAGACGTCTTTGATTTCATGTAAGTAAAAGTAAATTTTAAATTTGTATTATTTTGTAACCAAAAAAAGAAAAGCTACTATATTTATATATACTGTTTCAGGGATCTTGAACGATATTATATGGATATGATACAGGCAAATTTAAGGGTAGATTATAAAATGGCTTTGGAATTGACATCTGACATTTTAATTTTAGAGTTTATACATAGAATATTTGCTTGTATTTTTGAGGTATGGTATTCATCTTTTAAAAATGTATTTTGTAATAAAATTGTTTTTAAAGCTTAAGAAACATATTATTAATTAAAGGTGTCTTGGTTACAACATGGGAGAAATGGTCGTGTTGGTGGAGCAACTCCTGGAAAGTCATTAATGCGATTAAAAGTTGTCCAGTGTAAGAGTGTCATTCCAGCAGGACACCCAGAAGAAGTAGTTATGGTGGATCCAGGAACTGACTTGGGCTTGATGCTAGCGTTAGGACGATCAGTACTGAAAAATTTAGTCCTGGCATTCTTTTTCCCTATATGCTTTGCATTTTGTTTTTTCAAATTCAATCGAACAGGCTATGATTTAATCTGTAATTCCATTGTCGTGGAAGAAACTCCAAGAAATGGAAATAATAATGTAAACAATAATAACAATAATAATTTTAATAATAACTTCAACAATGAAAGGATCCCCCAATAATAGATCTTTTGCCAAAGGACTGTAAAACAGTGTAAATGATTTGTAATATAAAATACGTCTGTGGATGAGTGTAATAAGGTTACTTTATTAAGGTTCTGTGAGATTAGATAAATTCTTAGGTGTACTACTTTTTTCAAACTATCTACAATTTTCATCACAAATATTTCAAAAGATTAGAGATATATGTACAATGTACTTATACTATCTATATTGTACAAATATACATGTATACTGTGCTGTAAAGAATTAGTTTCTATTATTCATACATGTTGAAAGTTTTGAAAAATAAAAGAAATTATTTTTATATAAAACTAATTTAATACTCCCATTTTTTTTTATTTGATTAGAATAAAAATATGTTTCTATAAGTCATAAAAAATTTAAATTTCAAATGAAGTACATACAAATATGAGCTTATGTATGTATTGTTTCTTAATTTTTAAAAATATCCTAGGAAGTTTTGGTTAAAAATTCTGGATTAATCAATATATTATAATATTTGCATAATAGTTATTATCCCAAATAACCCTTTAATTTCTGAATTATCGTAGAAATAGAAACAAAAAACTTATCATATATTTTAAAATAAATTATTAACAAATAAAAAAAAATAGAATATTAATAAAAATATCACAAAAAATTTGCTTTAAAATATTACTACCTACTGTTGAACGCTATAAAAGACTTAAACACTTAGCTGAAAGTCTTCCTTTCACTCTCCATTTAAGTACCTACATCATAATCCTAAAACAACTGTGCTCCACAAAGCTGATTCCCCCAACACAGGCAAAAATGCAAATGAAAATGATGAAACGCATCTGCGCTCTCAAACCAAATCCATCTATCCCGCTGCTGAAACCTGACGTCACATCCCGGTCAAACGTGGCGGCGAGCTAGCAGTGCGCGCGCCTTGGGCTGTGATTCGTGGAGCGGGGGCTCGAAAAATCGCGAGAGAGGACGACGACGACGGCAGGAGCAGCAGCAGGCAGCATCGCAGCAGCTCGATCGCGTCGCTCGGGCGCAGGAAGAGCATCCCTCAGGAGGAATCCGAAGGAGTGGTCGAGAAGCCATCGTCGTCGTCGTCATCGTCGACGCGAACAGGAGCAGCTTCGAAGAAGTGCGAGTTGCAGACCCGAGTTCCAGACGCCTTTGGCAGCGCCGCGCGATGTCATCGTCGGGCGACTTCGGGAACCCCCTCAGGAAGTTCAAGCTCGTTTTCCTCGGCGAGCAGAGTGGTAAGTTTCCCGTGATTTTGTATAGGGTGAGGGTGGTCGTGGAAGAGAGGGAGAGGTCAAAATTGGCACTTAGGTTATAAATCGATATTTTTGTCGAGCGAGAGAGAGAGCTAACAAGCACTTACTTACCTCCGGGCTTGCCCCGGTTGCCTCCTTTTCTCTGTTACAGTCGGCAAAACGTCCCTCATCACGCGATTTATGTACGACAGCTTCGACAACACCTACCAGGTATGTAACGCATATTTTTGACGTCTTTTTTAATATCTGCTGAGTGCTAGCCAGCTTTTGACAGCATGAGCTGGCTAGGTAAATGATTGTGCAGGTAATACAAGATGTTGATGTTGGGATAGATTTTATTGCTTGTTGCAGTAATAATCATTTAAACATTCAATCGGGGTTTATTGATTGATACACTGTGATCTGATTTTTGTCATTTTTTGCTACCATTTGGAGCTTATGCAAAAGATGTGTTTAAGAAACACAACATATTCATTGAAAAGTTAATATTAGAATCATAAAGAAAGGCTCTTAATCTTGTAAAAATTCATTAGTGTTGAATAAAGTAAGCAATTTTTTTCAGTTTTCTGCTACAAACTAGTATTCAGTGACTTTATTTCATTGCATCATTTTTCATTCTTTAAAGTTAAAGAAGTTTCCAAGAATAGTAGCTGATTCATCCAAGCAAACTTTTTTAATAAGCACTAAATTATTAGAGCTGTACAGTCTTTACTTGTTAAAAGTAGTTCATTTTTAAGATTTTAAATTTATGAATTAATTAATTTAAATATTTATATACTAATAAATTAAAACTGCCATTAATTCATTTATCATATTTTCTTTTTACAGGCAACAATAGGAATAGATTTTTTAAGTAAGACCATGTATTTAGAAGACAGAACTGTGAGACTGCAACTCTGGGATACAGCAGGGCAGGAACGTTTTCGTTCTCTGATTCCTAGTTACATTAGAGACTCGACTGTTGCAGTGGTTGTCTACGATATAACCAGTAAGATGTTTATTATATCTTGTTACAGTTTACTGAATTGGATTGAAAGCTTTTATCGATAATTTTTTTGTTCTGATAAAAAGTTAACGTTATTTTTTTTTTTTAAATTTGAATTCAAAATTTAAAAGCTTTTTACAATTCGCACATTTTGATCATTATCTCGCAATTACTAGCTGAGTTGACATTTCTTATCTTTTTACAGACGCAAACTCTTTTCACCAAACATCGAAGTGGATTGACGATGTGCGGACAGAAAGGGGTAGCGACGTTATCATCATGCTTGTCGGTAATAAAACGGACCTCAGTGAAAAGCGTCAAGTTTCTACCGAAGAAGGCGAACGAAAAGCTAAAGAGTTAAATGTTATGTTCATTGAAACTAGTGCTAAGGCTGGTTATAATGTTAAGCAGGTAAATATACACGAGTCCCACTGTAATTTTCAAATTAGTCGTAAACTTTTTATTGCATCTAATTTTAGTTTTCATTTTTATTGTTACTCAGTAACAGTAATTAATGTGTGCAATTAACAGACCCTGCAAGAACACATTTACTATTTATTGTAACGCTGGTCGTTCCGCGGAATATAGACGACCCTTTTTAATGCGTGATTATTCAGTGAAACTTGCTGTAACTTCAGTTAGGCCTTGAAATCATTCTAAGTAGTCAGTTACTTATAGTTTGAGCAATTCTTTTTATTAAAAATAGATATAGTTTTGCACCAATAATCTTTTCTTTATTTCAGCTCTTTAGAAGAGTAGCCGCCGCCTTACCTGGCATGGATTCTACTGAGAATAAGCCTCCAGAAGACAGTATCCTTTTTCCAGTTAAAAAATATATACAATTTAAAACGTTGCATGAAACATTTTTCATCTTTATTCGTTATTCTTATTTATTAACTTTTTCTTCCTTTCATTGATTTGACATCTTACCATTTGATTTTGCTTCATTTATATTTCTTTATATTTTCCTTAATGATTTTTGTAACACCTCAATGTGTTGTGTTTACTATCGTAGTGCAAGAAGTAGTACTGAAGGATACACCGATCGAACTCAATTCCTCGGAAAGCAGTTGTGCATGTTAGATCGACACTGGCTATTTGCGTTTTAACGCGCGAAACACTCGACTAAAATGCAATTGACAGACTTACAAAAAAAACTATGTGCTTCAATACAAATTCAAGAAATGAATGCACTGATTGCCAAAACGTTCTGTTCTAACAATCAATGATCGATCAATCAATTCACTAGTAGATTTTTTAACACTGAAAGTCAAATCACGTAAAATTCATCTTTGCTCATCGTGTGTATATTCTCGCTTTATATTGGTAAGTTCCTTCAAGCATACAATTTTCACCAATGATTGATTGATCAAGCAAGTAAAGTCAATGATCTTATAAAAAAAAAAAAAAAAAGAAACACGAATACGCGATACACTTGTAGCAATAAAACAAAAAACAGGTGCATTTATCGTCGATATCGACGCTTACTTTTTTTAAGTGATTCGATATCGTTGCAGGATTTTCGAGTCACAGATA
The DNA here is from genome assembly GCA_035582975.1 of Ormyrus labotus. Taxonomy (NCBI): domain Eukaryota; kingdom Metazoa; phylum Arthropoda; class Insecta; order Hymenoptera; family Ormyridae; genus Ormyrus; species Ormyrus labotus. The sequence continues at coordinate 21,544,370 of JAWWEO010000036.1, forward strand.
CGAATTAGAAGTTACACAGTTATTTTTTGTTAGAATAATTAATGTCGCTAACTTAAGCTTCTCGTGGAGACGTAGATAATTTTTTTATTACAAAATCCAACTAAAACATAAAATTCATTTAGACGATCGTATTAATTTAAGGCAAATAAGGATGAGGATAAATTATATTATTATTTGTATATAACAATTATAAATTGGGAAAAGACTAAGTTTTTTAGCTACTTGAATTATTTAAGTATATTTATATGTTAATTATCTTTTACATTGTATGGATAAGTATTATCATTTGTAATCTTTTAATTTATATATTAAAATTTGAATATGCCGGCATGTTTTATTTTGTCGCACTTAATTTTTTTTTGCTGCACAGAAGATTCCCCGACATGAAATTTTTAAGTTTCTTGCACAGTACAATAAAAAGTCATGATTTTACAATATTTAAGTTACAAAAGCTAGAAATGTTCTCGCATAATTCAGAAGGTCAATCTGCATATTTATTTATCTAAAATTAAGTTATCTAAAAAAGTTGAGTCTAGAATTTTTATTTCATTCGTGCAACAAACTTGGAGGTATAAATTTCGCGCGCGAATAAATATTTTTTCTACGTGAAATAATATTTGCAAAAAAACGTCTACGCTCCGTCCCATTTTTTATCGAGATGTACGTTTTATATATACGTTTTATATAAGCTTTTCACACGCTGAACGTATTGAATTGTACGAACGGATACATATACGCATGTGTGGCAGAATTTTTATTTTTTTAAAAATGCAATACTCGGCCACCACCAAGCATATTATTTTTAGTTCTGTATAATGCATAACTCGATTGACTGATGAAATAAAGATAACCTTGCAATAAATATTTTTATGGCAATATTTTTTCGAATTACGGCGAAACAAAAACTTAAAATTTAGTTTTCGATTATTTTCATTAAAATTTTCGCTTATTTAGCATGTATGTTTTTTCATTTATCGAATCTTCGTCCCATAATTGGCTCATTAATCGTTTTACGAAAATCGAGTCATTTCATCCATTCTTAGTATTTTTCTCACTTATTTGTTCATGATTTGAAAAATTTATTGCAATCATTCTTCTCGTGTGAGATTAGGATCTTGAACAGTAGTATTGATAAAAATATATTTTTGAAAATTACAATCTTGAATGCAGAAGTAAACCACGAAAGAAATAGTTTGCTCATAACGATTTGTGATCGAATTGATTTTAAAAAATAGTTGGATTTGAATTTACGAATCTCGATTCGTAAATACTGCCCTTAGATGGGAAAATGTTTTGATATTTTGGTTGGCCTAAAGTCTTCATCGTTACTTTTGTCATTGTTGATGCGATATTAATTTTCATTTATTATTTAAAAGACGAATAAGTTGGTGATAAATTTATTTATGAAACGATTGCTTTATATTTTTCTCCATATCTGTTTTCCACACCGTGGGAAAAATTATACCTGATTTATAATATCCGTACATTTATCCTAAATATAAAGTCGCAAAGTACAAGAAAATTAATCGTTAATTCGATATTGTATGGGTTAACAATATGTAATATATGTGTTGAAATATACTTGGTTAATGTACTTAGACATTTATAAATAATTATACGCATAATTCACAAACAACGATGTATAATTTTTCCCTTTTTTAAGTAATAAGTATTCCCTTTTTTAAGTTTTAAGTAATAAGTTTATAACAGTAAAAACTTTTTATGAGAAAGTCTATTAAACTTTCTCTTTTTGATTCTCTATCTATAGATACTTTAAAGTGGTCCTTTCATATAGGTCATATGGTTTGGGTACCATAAAAGGCTTTGTAGCTCTTTATTACATTTTAGACGAAGTGAATAAAAAGTTATATAATATACTTTACAAAGATATACTCAAAATATTATGGATTATGAAAGCTGAAATCATTAAAATATTTTATAATAGCAATTTAACTCGGTTTTTTGCTTTAAAATCAAATAACTTAACTGTATCTTTAATGATCTTCAGGAATTATGATTTTTTTATAATAGCCATATTTTTCAATAATATAATTTCTATTTTACGAAGGAATCCTCTTAAATAGTTTAACAGCTAAAGTTTTTACTGTCGTTCACGAATTGAATGTTAACGAAAAAACTAAAGAAAAAGTAACAAAAACAAGCAAAAAGAGCCATTGTCCCTTAACGCAAAAGCAACGCAGCTGTCGACCTGCAGAATCAGTCGCCGATGCAAAACGGAGGCGAGTCGGAGGGCGAGGGCGGCTGCATTTGCTAGGGTGCTGCCGTTCGCGCGTCGACTATGATGACGATCCTGCGCATAACCACAAAGCAACTGATCTCCTGCCTCGTTTCGGCCGGAGCTGGTATGAAACAAAGAGAACCGAAGCCCAACTGGCCCCATGGAGTCTGACTTTTCCTTTTTCCTTTCTCTTTTTTTTACTTTGTGCGCTGCTACTTTGTAATTCCGATGAATGGTGACTCAGGATTGAACGAATTACCGGCCCAGTTAGGAAAACTCGTATGTCGAACGTTTGAGAATTAGAAAGTCAGAATCGGATGCGTTATTTTTATTGTCAGTTAAAGTTTTTAATCGTTTCCTTAATAATCTTTTCCGTGATTTCGCATTCAGTGGCCTCAAATCTTTGAGTTGACATTCATTTTCTAACAAAGTACATATTTTGTTTTTTTTTGAAAAATGAAAATAAAATTGCCTCACTGAAGGTAATTTTATTTCATTTTTTAAAATTATAATTAATTTTGTATCTGTAAGAAAAATATTGTATTACGTCAACGCAGCAATTGTAAGCTGCTGCTGTTTGTAGGAATTTCGAGCGTATTTTATGCGCTTGTTTTCTATGTACGAAGCGTCAATTTCAACGCCATTGTGTCGCATTTTGTTACGGTTCTTTATTCGTTGTATTTATAGTATTAGACTCAATCATTAAAACGTCAGCTCCAGGCTAAGGTTGAATAGGGATGGAAGCGACGATGAGCTCCGTTCACCGCTAAAATGTAATCGTCACTTGCGAATGTGTTTCTGCAGCATCCGTGTGGGTTTTCTTTCAGCACACAAGCGAGGCTTTTATTCGTGCATTCTCATCGTCGAAGGCTGAGCATAAATGGAAATAGCATTTTATATCTACGAATGCAATGGATTACATTAAAGACTAAACGACGGTCAATTATTCAGCGAACTATGGCTCGAAATTCTGAGGGGACAAGGTCGATTGATCGATTCGAAAGGAGAATGTGCAAAAGTGTCAGATACTTTTACCCTTTAATATTTTTATTGCGTATTGATTTTACTTATTAATTAATTTAAAAACATTTTTTTTAATTTTGGGGCTTCTATTCTGGAAATATTCTGGAAATAAAATATTTACTTTGTAAAAGTATATCAAATTGAAAAGTAAAATTTAGAAGGCTACATTAAATTAAATTCCTGACACTGTTACATATTTTTATTTAAACATTTTTATGATTTTGTGGCGTTATTAAACGAGTCATATATTGCTGAATGATTAACTTAAGTGCACAAGAAGGCTTCAATAAAGATACACCATAGTGATAAATTATATTCGATAATAACTCTTTGTGCTTATTGAAACAATAAAGACATAACTCTAGAAACGATGATTGAAAGAATTGTCGATGTTTTTAGAGCGCTTGACAGATCGAGTTTTTCTCAACTTGATAAAAAATTACAATATTTTAAGGATTGAGAGGATGAGCAAGTCTGTTTTACCGATTAAAGAATTGTAGGTTTTATGCATTCAGATATTATTCAGACATTATATTTAAATTTTTGTTTTATTTGAAATCAAAGTCTGAATGTAAAGCAGATTTAGTAATTTTCACATCCCCTTAAAAATTATAAATATTGTAGTGTTTTATAATGAATAAAAATTTGTAACTATACGATAATAGTGACGATATTATTTAGAAGATAAATTTAGAAGATTCATGAATGATGTGCATAGTTTTAAAAAATGACCCTTTATAGTCTTTGTAACATTAACGCGTAATCCTTTCATTCTAGAGAAATTTAAAGCCATTACAAACATGTAACCTACGGAAATTCATACATTTAAAATATGTAACAATGTTTACATTATTTTAACTTTAATTAAAATTTGTTTCCTTAATGTAGTACTTAATACTTACCAAAATTTGTATTTGATCAAGAATGTATACAAGATTTTTGTAATGAATTTTTTATACTTTTTAAAGGTGCTCATTAGCGCAGAATTTGAATTGCATTAAAATTTTTAAACTCTAGACAAAAAAAAAAACTCAAAAAATTAGCATAAAAATTTTCAAAAATTAGAAAAATTTGAATGTTATAGAATATCCAACAGGTCTTTGTACGAACGAGCTAAGAACTTATTGTTATTAAAAATCATTATTGTACGCTTTAATAAAAAATCTCGAGCTCAAAAGAAGTTGCAAATGATTAAACTAGGAAAAACATCGTATATATCGATAATTGCCGCATCGGTGACGACGTCGAGCGCGCCGATTAACTGCCCTCTTTTTTTTCTTTCCCGCTCATCCCGTCGCGAGTAATTGCTGCGTCGCGACAAAGCAAAGTGTGTGTATGTTGGTGTGCGCGCTCGCTGATTCTAATGTCGCGCCGTTCCATTTTTTCAAACTACTGTGGATCTGTTCTTTTTATACACATATTATAGATGGAGGAACGTAACAATCCATTTTAAATGTGAAATATTGTTCGATGAATTTTAATTATTAGAAATTGATTGAAAGTACGTTTAATTGATAAAAGAATAGTATGAAAAAATGAACTTTCGATGTTGTGTTACGACTTGACGTGTGCCTAAAACCGACCGTTCACAAGCAAAGAAATAAATGAGTAAATGCATGTACTTCGCAGGCATATTTCGAATAATGCACGCTTGGTTTGTAAGATAAAAGAAAATAGTGGCGGTTTGCGTTCTTATATAAGGATGCACCATCGCAATTTTGTACGAGCGTATATTATTAAGAGTGTGCAAAGTCAAAAGTAAGTTCTCAGATTTAGGATTATTATCGATTATTATCGATTATTATCGACGTTGCATTTGTCAAAATCAGAAAATTGGAAAAATGAAAAAAAAACTTAGCGAATATTAACCTTTTTTTGAAAAAAAAGTACGACGGAAGCTTGCGAAAGAAGTTTCTCAGTTTTGAATGCATGCAGGGCCATAAAGAGTCATTTTTATGGTTTATAAATGGCTTTTTTACGGTGCTCGAACTTCCGTCGGATCTCTTTTTTATATATAGATATAAACGATTCATAACTCCCGACCATCGTAACTTATTCGTAGCTAACGTAGTTGACGCATACTCGAAAATATTGTCATTGTTATAACACTGCGTAAGAATAACATTACAATTTTTTAATATTTCAAAAGGCAGAATGATAATATATTACTTTTTTGCTATCGATGAGCTTTGTAGCATTCTACATTTGTTTCTAGCAAAACGACTCTCGACTCTTACCGAACAGTTAGTTAATTGTCTGGTTTTTTTATATCAAAAATTATACTAGACTAGAATCGCAAAATCTGGATATGTTTTACTATTTAAAATATCTGATTCAGATGATAGCAGATAGTAGAGTAATAATTAAAATAAAATTGAAAAATCTAACTAAACTAACTAAATTGTAAAAAATCTAAAAATCTAACTAAATTGTTTTTATTTTTCCTAATTATTTGTAAAACAGAAATATACTAATCGAAAAAAAATTTCAGTTCAAAATAATAAGTTCACTTTTCTTTTCAGAAAATTCGAAGTGTCGAGAGTTGACAAACAGCACAAAAACAACGCCATTTCCTTTTTAAAACAAAGTGTACTGCCGCGTCGTGCTACGCTTTTGCGATTTTCTTGTCAATCGCGAGAGTCTACTATTAATAATCACAAACCAGAAAAAAAAAATAAATAACAGTCAACCGAGTTACTTACCAGTGCACCGAGTTAAACCAAAGTGCGACAATGTGAAATAAGGGAGAATAAAAATTGTTAGGACAAAAAGAAAAAGGCGGGTGATCTTTTATATCGTCGTAGACGCAATTATTACGTTGATTGACGAGACTAACGAATTTTTGCAACATTTTGTCATATTAAACACTGTGTATGTGCAGGCAAATATTTAAGATAGCAAAACAAACAAAATGGAAGCTTCATACGAACAAGTGGAATAAAGATTTGAGTTTACTCAAAGTCAAAAAAAAAAAAAAAATCAATGAACTCAACACGTTTTTACTGTTGTTTATTTATTTCTCCAATTCCTTCTCTTATCAAAAACAAAATTAATTATAACCAGTGTATTAAAGTTAGTCGGTTTCCTTCTTTTTTTACCAGAAAAATTACAGCAGTATATCAGTCACATCCAAGAAAAATATTCTGAGATCTAAACAAGTTTTATTTATAATCCGAATTTCTACAATGACTTTAGTGTATCTAGTATTTCTGAAAATTGAAAATACTTGAAAGAATATTTATTGAACATTGTAGATCTCAAAAAAATTCGCAGATGTGATCGTGAAAGTTACAAAACAAAGGCAAACGTAAAAACGACTTTGTTCTTTACAGACATCTAAGAAGTCTTGTGTTTATAGCAATTGCTTACATATCTTTATTTTTATTATCAATTATATATACAAATTTAAAATTACGCTCATTACGATATACCGCATATCGTTCGCTAACTTGTCATCGACATTATTCTCTCGAACTTTCGCCCACTTCATTCGCAGCGTCATTACTCTTTTTTACTCTTTTTCGCTATGGTAAAAGTTTATTCTTATAATTATCCGTGTGTTTATTCGTGAGTGTATGTGAGAAGTGTTTTTTTCTTTACAGAGTTCGGAAAAAATTATTGTTTATGCGCGCTCGAATCCATTCTGACCTTTTTCTTTTTTTTTTATTGAAAAATCACATCTTATCGATACGTTCATCGACTTTCGATTATTGGACAACGTCAAATCAACAAGATATTTTGTCTTTTCTTCGAGCGTACATATTGTCTTTGTGTGTATTACGAAACTTTTTTATTCCTTTATGTTTATTTTATACAACGCTGTTTTTTTTTTTAGTTAAGGAGATGCGCAAGTTACTAAAAAAAAGCCTTTGCCATCTTCGTAAATTTTCAACAGTTACATCGACATTGTTTAGCAAAAATTGGTAATAACAATCTTTAAACATCGATGTAATTCTTGTAAATTTTACAATATAATGCCTCTACTAAAAAAAACACGCTTATACGACTGAAAAATCGCTTGTTCGTGACTGTTTTCAGCAAGGAGATATCGATCTGGTAAAGGGCAACTTTTGCATCTCCTTAAACCTTACATAAGTCCTTTTTACACAAACTAATTCAGATTAATTTTTCACACTGATCGTCGCTTACTTCGATTCGATACAAAGTCTTTTTTTCAAAGTGGAATGACGCGTTTGTAACTTTTTACATAAAAAAAGGTGAAAGTCTATGTGTTAAGGTGCGCAAACTTGGCGCGCTCTTTTATTTGGCAATCTTGAAAGATACGGTGATTGAAATGTGCGTTTCAGTCACTTTTCTGATACGTTTTTCATTTACGGCTATTCATTCCAAGCGGTTTAAGAAAGGTGTATAATTCTAAATTTTTCAAAAATTTTCTTGACAATTCTTCTTCTGCAATTAATCTCTCAGTAAAAATTGAAACTAATTTTAAAATAGCGTTTAGGTATTAAAATCACAAGTAAGGCTCTTCACTTTTTCTTTGCCAATCCTCTCGTATGAATTGCAAGATACACAATAAGTATGACTTAGTAACTCATATTGTGCACCATAATTGAAATACCCTTCTTCGAAACAATAGAAACCACTCGGAAATATTTCATGCATCGATTCCCCCCGAGACTTTGCTCTTTTTTCTGCATATTGACTTTTCCCTCGCGGTGTAACTTCGCGACAGGAATTCATTCGTGTTACTTGGCAGTATAGGTACGCACGCCGTGAGAGGCGCGCGTGGCGTAATTGGTTTTACTCCCCCCTTCATTATTTATAATGCAGAATCACGCGATGACGGTTTTTCACCTTCTTTCATAGATTGCTTGCGGGCGACGACGGACGCCTCGTGGCAGGTTTGCGCGCGAGCTTCAGTAATTCTAGATTTTGGCATTTTTAGATCTGCGAAAGGATGCTTTGTCGAGTTTTAGTATCGAACTGAGGAATTTACGAACAATGCTGGAGATTTGTAATTTACTTGGGATAAAATCAAGCATTTAAATTGAGTTTGAAAATAGAATTGAAAATCTGCGGTACTAAACTTCTTAAAATACTTAGAAGAAGAATGATAAGGGATGCAGTCTTTACACTCAAAGTATAAATCTCTTCTACGTATTTTAAAAAGTATTTAAACATTGTTTGGCTCGTTGGATTGAATATAATAAACATTTTAGAAGTTAAAAATATTTTACATAATTTTACCTTTGATCTGATTTTAACTTCTTCATTTTTTATTTTGGCATTGTTCGTAAGTAATTAACAAAATTATAATAAGTTAAAAGAAATGCAATTAATATCACACGCATCCAATTCATATCTAAAAATTTCAAATGCAGTCGATTCGAAAAATCACTATTTTTCGCCTGACTCGCGATATTAGAATCATAATATTCACTCGAAGATTATCACGATCAACGCTGAATATTTATTATTATTATTATTTTTTTGTTCAAAACGCGATTAAGTTGTCAAGGGCTCAAAATTCGTTAAGAAAATTTAGGAAATCGAAGAATATACACAATACGTACTCCTATATGTTACATGAAAATTACAATGAGATCCGATACATAGTTTTTCGAATTCTTTTAGAGTTTTTAAAAGATATCAACGGGAGCGGAACACCTCAATTTATACAATAAATTTGATTCTCTTTAACATATTCTCCCCTATAATAATATATTATACTTGTGCAACCGAAAAACTGGTATTCACTCCCCCAAAATCCGTAACCACAAATCGTGCATAATATATACTTTTTATATCATATTTCCAATCGTCACATTTTAATCAACAATTCGAACGTTTTATATAGCAACGGTCAACGCAATCCTCGTCATGGACCTTTACGATTAATAATACACCTATCATTCTTTTTTGCCGAAAAGAAAAATAATTTTTCGAACCATCGGAAATGCAAATTTTGCGGGTTTTTTTTTCATACGGAAATAAGAATCGCATGCAAGAGGCAGAGGACAGTGTAAATTATTGGAGAGCACTTAACTTTTGCACGCGATAAAGTACAACTAGCTGAGTGTTTTTTTAGTAATTTAACAAAATTGCAGTACTTTCCAATTATTTACGAAGTTCTCTTTTTTTTTTAACTTTATTACACGCTGTTCAAATCGAAGCATTTTTATTTTAAAAATTTCATATTTAAAACAAAGTCTGTTACCCTTATAAGTAAAAGAGTTCTACTCGGTGCAAAAGGAATTTTCAATAAAAATACTTTATAACAAAATTCTTTACTATATAAACAGCCGCTCAAAATTATTTCGGAAAAAAATTTCAGGAATCGCACATTGAAAGAGATGTAAAAACTAATATATTTAGCTATAAATTTTATGATATTGGAAGCGATCTTCTACGTTAAAACTCTTTTACGACACGGCCATTCGCTACCCATGACTGCTCGCCCGTTGATAAGATTCCCATGCAAATAAAACGAAATAAAAAGGGAGTAGTTTTCTCGATCCGGTCGAGTTGTTTCGTAAATATTTCGTAGCGCCCTTTATAGCATAAGATGCACAAATTATAGAAAGCGAATCGTACAATTTCACTCATGTATTCTAAGGATGAAAAATTCGTATTTACAGTGGTGATCAGTACAGTTTCATCGTCTTTTCAGGAAAAAATAGAGCGGTGAAGTTGGCGGAGAAATCGTTGGTGCGTTTGAATATCCAAGGGAAATCGCCGAGAGTTTAGGAAAATGGTCTAAGAACGTTTTAAAACTAAATAACAAGATAAGACTCCTCAACGGATGAAAAAGTATGAGCTCCAAACGATCTTTTATTATCGCAAATTTAAATGGCGCAGTTAAAGTATAAATTTAAGACTGAACACGACAGCAAAATTCTACTTTAACGACCCATTTAAAAAATAAAAAAAAACACAAGGTCTCAAGCGATTTCCCCCGAAAACTCTCGTGAAGCTGTTCGATCTCCCGGCCGAGCTCTCATTCCCTGTGTCGCTTATGTATAATTATGTATAACCTCCTATATAAATTCGCAAGAGAACGCTGGCTCTTGCAGTGCGTCTTCTCAGACACGCAGCTCCTCCATGGCCTGCTGCTGGTGCTGATGGTGCATGGACTTTTTGAGCGTGCTCGAGCCCGCCATGGCCATGCTCTCGACCTGCAGGTGGTTCGGGCTGATGATGAGGTTCTGCGCGGTTTGCTGCTGCTGCTGCGCGTGCGCCTGCTGCTTGCTCGGCTTCGAGTTCTTGGGCGGGGGCGGCGGCATCGGCACGTGGCAAGCGTTGCTCGTCGGGTCGGCGAACACCGGCGGCGGCATGTGCTGGATGTGGCGCCGCGCGTCCGGCGTCTTACCCTCTGCGCATTTCACATGAAAGAGTCTTCAATTTTAATTACGCGCCTCCTTCAGGGCTCGTGGCGGGAGGTTTTTGGAGGGATATATGGTCTGGGGGCTTTTTCGCTATTTTACGGGCGGATCTCAGAATTCCGTTTGACGGATCCAATATGGTTGACCTGTGCAGAAGAGAGCAACAAGAAAGCAATTGGTATCTGTGATTCGACGTCCTGGAGTCAGAGTTTCAAAATTCAAAATGGCCGATGCAGATAAAGAGTTTGTGATTGAGAGTTTGGGCATTTTGAATTTTGTTGAACTGACTGTAAGACTATTAAGCATTGACATCGAATATGCGCAGATATCAAGTACTTTAACTGATTTATCACTTTGGAGGTCTACCATATTGTTACCATTTATTAAGAAACTCGGATTTTAAGAAACTAATTTTCACCATTTTCATCTGCCATTTTGATTTTTGTGACTACTCTAATTAAATGTTTAATCTTAGAAACTATTTTATAAATTACTTAAAAGTAATAAAAGTTTACTACTGATTAACACACAAAAATAAAATCATGCAATATTTTCTATTGAAACAGTATATAGTTTTTATTTAAAGATTTAATTTGTGCTTTGTTTAAAAAACAAAAAATGAATATATCCGATATGGCCAGACCAGTGTATTTTAATGAATTTCGTAGAAAATTATCTCTAGTATAATTACTGTCTAATTGGATAGATTTAGAAAGAGTATACACTTTAATTATGTTTCAAGAGTGCAGAATGAAATACAGTGCTTACATGTTATTTTAATTAGTAAAGATCTATAATATTAATGAAGTACAGGTGAAATTCGAATGATCCACAGTTTTTGAAAAAAAATTGTATCTTAAATCTGTTTTAAATGCCAATTGTTTTAATTCGAATGCCACCCCCTCCGTTCTCGAACTTTCTCGACAAAAAAAATCGCGAACCCACCTAGTTCTCCGCAGATGTTATTAGGCATCTGTCCGTTCTCCTGTCGCTTCTTGGGATAATGGTGCTGGTTATTCTTATCGCGCTGGTAGTAAACTCCGGCGAAGATGAGCACGTTGAGGATGAGGAGGCTGCATCCGATGGCGATAGTGACGCTGAGCGCCGTGCTGTACGCCGCGAAGCCGTCCTCCGGCTGCGGCGTCGACTCTTCGAAAGCCAGCTCGCTCGGCGAGGCCGACGTCACGTTCGGCGGTCGTTCGCTCGTCGACTCGAGCGTCGTCGGTCGCGTCGACGTCACTGGTAGCCTCTGGATGAACCGCGGTGGCACCTGCGTGTTTTTTTTGTTTTAACAAGCGTGAAAATTGGTTTTCGTCGTTGTAGGAAAGGAGAGAAATAATTTAAATTATTGTACTCTGCCAGGGAATGAAAGGGCAACAGACCTGCTCGGAATCCAAAAGATGATGGGACCTAGGAACATCGTCGGATCCAGGCTTGTGCAGATCAGGAACCAAGTTCAGCCAGAAGGACAGTCTGTGAGCTCTGTAGTGGTTTTTCAGCTTTGACTTTTGGTCTGCAAGGAAAGCAAATGAGATCCGCTTAAAAAAGGCTGAGAGAGTTACCGTGATTAATTAGCGTGTCGTGTGTGAGAGTGGAAGGACGCGCGGTTAAGGGTGTTTAAGGGCTCGCTTCAGCATCCGGCGCATTTAAATTTTTTGCCTGTCTGGCTCTTATCTTTTTTTGTTGCTTTTATCAAGATTTCAAGTACGTTGAGTGTGATTTTTTGGACACTTGAGGTGTTAACAGAGTTTTTAATAAAAAATTATTTTACACCACTTTGACATGATTTTTCGGCTTTTATGTTATAAAATAAAGTTGGATACTAAAGCAAGTTGATTTTTACGTCGTTTGACTTTTCTCGGACGAAAAATGTTAAATGAGGTAAACATCAATTTTCAAACTATTATCTAAATGTAATATAAATCGTTAATGAATAAAATTAGCTACTTTGCGACTTTTTAAGCGTTTTGTTTATTTTACAAAATTAAGTAACTGTATTATGAATATGGATATTCTAATACTTAAATTTTCCACCATAGATTATGAATATGGATATTCTAATACTTAAATTTTCCACCATAGATTTTATTCAGCTAAAAATCATTTTTTTGATAAACAAACAATATGGCATTGCCATAAAGAATAAAATCAATTTTTAAGTGTTGATTCTATTTTTAATTTGCATTTAATTTAACATTTTATGAATGAAATAGTAGTAAATTTTAATTAAATCCAAATTAGATCTTGAGTGTAGAAGATTTCCGTCGGCAGTTTTGTTACCTAGCAATGTCTTACTACACTCGGTCCATTACTACTGAAACCTTTTGTGACCCTTTATGAGTGAGAGCGCAGTATTGTGCTTTTCTGTTGTATTTTATCGAAATATTAAAAATTCATTTTCCTTAATAAAGTATATTACCAATCTCGAAATATCCTTATTTTAACTTTTATACTGGCATAAATCCTTTAGGTCTTTGTCATGGCGGTGTAATACGCGCGCAATTACTGCGTTGTGTTACACAAAACGTGAGTAAACTTTTAAACATCTTCGTTTTCTGCTTAATTCAAAAATAAGATTTGTTTCGTATTCTGCGTGTGCAGATGAAAGATAAACAGAGTCTAGTCTGCTACTGAAGCCAGTCATATTTCCATTTAATCTCCCCGGTATATTTTCTTGCACAATTAGAATACTTGATAAAAAAGTAATTTCCTTTTAAAATCTTTTTGATGCTTCAATTAAAAATATATCAGTATATTGTCAGAGATACTTTCGATTTAATGAATAAATTTCCGTTAGTAAAAGCCAAGAAGGCTTTATTTTTGTAATTTCATTATTTAAACATCTATTACAAGTTAAAACCTAAATCAGATAAGGACTGAAAATAAAACGCTTTATTAATTTGTTTCATCAGATCTGTTTTAAGATCAAATTTTGGCCCCATTTTAAATTTCAAATAAAAAATCTATTGAATCCCTAGTGGAAACTGAAAACATTTTTGAAGTAATTAATGGCCAGTTTTTAATAGCAAAGTAGTTAATGGCCATAAA
>JAWWEO010000036.1:21560283-21585115 GCA_035582975.1 Ormyrus labotus
GCGTTAGGCTCTAAAACTCCAGGTAAGTCATCGCTAGGCTAAGGAGAGACATATGTGTCAGTTTGGGTGAAATCTGTTACCCGGATGTCATATACTCTCCTTGTTAGAAGAGGAAAAAAACGCTTTCTTTGGGAATTTTTTGTGGAGACGGCTTTTATTATTTAATAACAAACTATTTTTAGTTCATATAATTATCATTTAAAGAAGTTTTCAAAATTTCTTCAGAGGTCCAAAAAAGATGTTTTATGGTGTGCAGCAGAACTCAAGACTGGATCATCTCAAACAAAAAACCCGGCGAGGTTAGTTAGAATATTGAGTCTACTCCAGGACCATAACGGCCACCTTCTTCATTAACGGAAGCCTCTTGTGAAAGCAATTTGTGTGAAAAGAAATTCTAAGTGTACCTAACCCCTTAAATTTAAGTATTAATATAGTTCGATAAGTATAACATTTTATATGTGTACTCCAGGCTGCTTCTCAGTGAATCATAAGTAAATATATACATTTAATCTTCACCCGTAGATTTGGGATGAAACGTTTAGCCCAAAACATAATTTATGTTAATGTATATTTATATGCAAAGTTTTTAAAAAAGAATTATTTGTTACCAAACCATATTCTACAACGATTTTGATTGAATTATAATATAGTAATTTTATATATAACCCATAAAATATCAGTTTGAAGTATTTTTGTCGCCAATTTGATAGATGTCGTTCTGCCGATGTCAGGAGTATCGAATTATGAGAAATAATCTTCGTGCCCTATACATTATTCGTAAAAATGACTATTTGATGAAGCCTCAAATCACGGGTGATTGCATTTATAATCAAATTGGACCAGGTGTCACTGACAGCGTTCTATGTTTCTTGTTTGCATGCATCAACGAATAAAATGCGCCAAAGTGCCCGTATTCTATTCCGACAGTGTGATCTATGGCTTTTTAAAAATTCATAGTTTCGAATAAATCGTTGCTGCGTGGCTCAAATGCAAAACTTTTTACAGGGTGAAATTTGTTTGGATTTGTTATAATTGTGCATGACGCAAGAAAATTTTAGTGATGTTATAATGCAATAAAATCAATATTTGTTATCTAAAATTATAATAAAATATGATAATTATTGATTAAGCTAAATTCAATGATTAGTTATTTCGTGCATTTCTCATATCTTAAAATGTCAGTGCTGATTAAGATAATTAATGATATGTCATTATAATGAAGAATTCTCCTTCATTAAAGGAAATGAAAATATTTAAAGCGTGAAAAATAATGAGGAAGTGCTTTAAAATAAATTGGATTCCATCTCTAGGAAAAAAGACCATTAAATAGGTTAGATTTCTATTAATCAATAGTTTTTCTCTTAATTACAGTATATTTTGAAAATACGATGAATTACGTTTTACGTGCCAGCATTAAAAGTTATAGTGTAGCATAACGGCCGTAAGAAAGATATGGTTACGGCATGTAATATATACTAAGTATATACTATACAAGTTTACAATGCACTTGGCAATATTTTGAGAAATTGAGTGATGAAATTTCAAGGTTTAGCGTAAAGCTTACAAAAATTGAAAAATAAATTTTCCTTTAGAAAATTTAAATAAAGTATATTTCATCTTACTTCTAATTTCCATTTTAAAACACAGTCCAGCTTTATAATTTAATTTGTACGATTTTGCAAGCATTTCTTTGCCAAGCTAAAGGCAACGCTGCGATTCATCCCAACTCGCTCCAATAAACTTCTGACCCAAGTCGTCAGCTCAAAGCACTTTGGCAGCAAGTTCCCTGCCAAGATCAGTCCTGCCAACACGTATCCGACCGATCTCAATTTATGACACTTCGTCGATCGTTCGGACCTTCGGGAGCTTCTACGGATAGGTCCGATGCAAAATGCGGTTGATCTTTTAGGTAGGATGAAATCCTTTCAAAGGGAGTAGGTTAGGATATAGGGTCTACGATCTTGACAAAGAGGTTGCTGCTGCTAATGACGTACCAGGTTAGTTGGTATTCGTGTATAGACACGTTCAAAGTTCTCAAAAGAAGTCCCATCTTCTTGATTTTAATATTCGGATTTTAGGGTTGTCGTTGAATTGAGTTAATTTTTTTTACGCGGGAGGCAAGTAAACATTGAAGTTACATTTTTCCATAATTATTCAACACTAGCATTCATTCAATGACAGTAAAATTGGTTAAATAATGTCTATGCAACATTTACTTATCTTTTTCCGCTGACTTAAAAGTAAAGCTTTTAAAAAATGATTCTTACTTTATTTTTGCGCATAATGTTTAATAAATAATTTGTGTATCCTACTAAAGCTATGCGGCCCAAGCCCGAATTTACTGCCGCACCTTTTTTATCTAAGCCAGTGTGGTGTAAAAGTTTTACGACCCACCGAATCCATAACTCAACTTTCAAAAAATGAGACACCGAAATTTTCCTTGCCTCATTCACTTCCATATCAAATTCCCAGCCCATCAAAAATCCATGATTTCGATCGAACGAGAAAAAGCTTAGTTTGCTTTTTTCAAAAAAAGAAAATTGCTTATCTAATATACAGCGCAGTGTTGCTCGAGTTAATATTTCAACTTGAAATTCATGAAAAATATTTCGTGCTGTGCGTTGTGCTTAAACGTTAAAGTGCCTATAGTTCGCAGTGTGCTTTTTAAAAGTAAGACAAAATGTAAATAATTTTTGCATCTCTTCTCCGAATACAGAGGCACCAAAATTCTCCAGTGACATAAAAATTGTCAGTCGAATCTAGCAACAAAGCTGAATTCTTAAAAATAGTATCTCAAACCACACTCCAATACTTCAGTGAAATTCATCTGATCTTCAACTGCATATTTATCGTACCCGAATTTTTCAGTATTTTAAAAATCTTCAAAAATTGCAATCTAAAAATATAAAAAAGCAATTTATATGTACTTTTATTATATCAGCCAAAGTTCACCTGTATATCTCTTTCGTAGAGTTAGGGAAGATTAATTAAAAAAACGGCACCCTTTGAATCGTCACGTTTGTTTGGCGGTGGCCGCAATGCGCCAAACCATTCGGTCTCTCTCCTTTTATTTATTTTTTTCCCTCCTTTCCCGACGGGTTGATATGGCCTCCGGGTGTCAAAGTGCATTAATGAGCTTTTGTAGCTGTGTGCGTTAATTGAAAAAAGAGTCGTTTTTATGTGCTGTTGCATGAAATCTGATCGCCATAGTTTGTTGCTCTTTTTGGAAACGCCGGAAATGAAATAGTGAAACGTTGTAGAGAATTGGGCGTATTCAATTAGTAAATATAGCACGTTGGGCGATGTTGGATTTTATTATTTGACTGGATATTTGATGCGCAGTTTGACGCTCGAAGTATAAATTAAAAATATTCGAATGAATTTTTTTCATTTTTTTTTTTATTAAAATGTGTCGGGTCACCGTAGAACCGACAGTAATTACTTTTTGTTTTCATATATTCTGTGAAATAATACTTTGCAAGATGGTAATAATATTTTTAAAATATATTTTTAGAATGTAATGACTTAAATATAATTAAAAATTTCTGTTTTATCCTTTGTTGATGAACATTATACGTCTTTATACGTTAAAATAATGGCTGTGTAATAATTAAACTCTAATATTGCGTAATTTACTACAATTGTGCGTACTAAAACAACCGTTGAAGAATATTTTAATATTTATCAACTGCATTGCGTTTATAATCGCATAATAACTAGTCCTCTCATCAAAAGTGAATAATAAACTCTATTGATTTGCTTAATGCACTCGAATAATGAATGCATAAAATGAATAATGCATTCTAGACCTTTAATTAACCCAACTAATTCAAGTACACAGAAACAACGACGCTTTTTTCAATTATTACAAAAAGAGCGTCTCTAATGACAATAGTAAATTTTGCACTTTTGCGCTCGGTTGGCCCTTAATTGTATTTATAAAACAAGTTTTTTTTACGAGGGAGCATTAAAAAAAGCGGCGGCGAAAGCAGCAAGACTCGCTGCCGCGGAAAAAGCGCGTAATTCGCGTAATTCATGTAAAAAGGAATATTCGCCGCGCCTAAAGTCAGCCACTCGAGAGGGCTGGAAATTTAGCAAACTACGTTGCTGCACAAGTTGACAAAAAAATTCGGTTGCAAGTTTTTTGAATTACGAGGCTATGTTTGAATTAGAATAATTTTATCGAATATGTACTTTTAGAATAAAAACTAGCATAATTTGTGATATATTTTATATACAATCTGAAAAAGCTCGAAAAGTTTTTCCAATCCATATTTCCATTTTATTACGCAAAAATGTACTAAAATCATGTTCAATTAATACGTTTTTTTTTATTATAGGCAAACTGTGACTTACGATTGTAAGTTATAGATTTTTCCATAAAATTCTTTCAATTAAATTGACAGAGCTTTTGCTTCGTGAACTGGCACAGAAAGTGCATTTAATTCTAACTTAATTAACTAAAATTTTATGTAATACTTTTCTTAAAATTTACTTTAAATTTTTGTCATGCGTGTTTATGGTAGTCAGAGAATAATTAGAAATATAAATGAAAGTCCAAGTTTGCATTTCCCAGCCGTCGGTGAAGCTTTAATTTTCGACTTTTTCCACTGCTCCATGTACATTTGAAATTTATCTTTTTTGTCACTTTCCGGTTTCACAGTATTTTTGTTTCGTCGCCGCCTCGCGCGGGAAATTTTTCCCCGCACGAACGGAAGAATAAGAAGAGGTAGAAGAAGAAGTAAAAGAGAGACATAAAAATGGCGAAGAATGTGATTTCATTTCACAGCGCGGCGAAGTTTTCTAATTTCGTCTCTCGCCTAACAAAATTTGACTCTCTGCTCTGTTCTTTTTTTTTTTAAACGGCCGCTTTTTATTTACTTGCAGCTGCTTAATCTT
The DNA here is from genome assembly GCA_035582975.1 of Ormyrus labotus. Taxonomy (NCBI): domain Eukaryota; kingdom Metazoa; phylum Arthropoda; class Insecta; order Hymenoptera; family Ormyridae; genus Ormyrus; species Ormyrus labotus. Next base: position 21,565,183 of record JAWWEO010000036.1, read on the forward strand.
GCAAATCCGGCGCGACTTCGGAATTTTTCGTTCCCCCTTTTTCATTCCGGCTTCCGCTTTTTTTTCTGGCCCCTCGACTTGTAATTTACGTTCTCCTCGGCGGGCAATTGTATTTCTCGCGGTAGTAAGAAGTTGCACACTTTTTTAATGGATTGAGAAGAAGCGTTTTTTAACTTTGAAAGGAGTTGAGTAATGAGTTTGCGGCTGGAGAGCAGACAATTGTCGTGAAAATTTATTAAAAACATCGAAAGTTATTTAAGGCAAGTTTTAATTGCGTTATTTGCTGTTGATTAATTATTGTAGCAGCTTATTTCCGAAAGTTATTGTTCAAAATTCTGTTGCAACTTCACTATAATTAATTGATGCGCTTTAAACGATGTTTATTCGAAATTGTAGCTCTCACAGTGAAGCAATTTCTTAGTATGTCTTTAGACTTATCCAATCCAGTTTTGCCAATATCGCAGAGTTTCTGTTTGCTATCGGTAACTAGGAAAGCACGAACTTGTGGTTAACTATCCGTTTTCAATCTTCGTAGAAATCGTTCGAAAATATGTTTCTATATGGTTTGGGAATTTTGGTAATAAATTTGTATTTCGAACAAACGCCTGGAGTACACATTACCTATGATTTGATAAGCAGCATTATTTTATCGTATATTTATTTTCTTCATCGCGTAACTGTAATCTAATTAAGAAGTTATGAAGGAAAACTCTTAATATTGTATTTCCAAGTTCTGATCAACGCTCCATCATAATTAAAAATTGCAATCCGTAACTCCTTTAATCGTACGTAGACACCCCTAAGACGCCACGCCGTAGGAGTTTGCCTCCTTACAACAAAGCCTGCCGTTAACATCCCACCCGTACACTGAGCAATACGCACCTCGACAGTTTGGCGACGACGTCCTTCCTCAGCAGGATGTTGTTGAGCGTGTTGATCGTGTCTACCTGCAACGTGTAGTCCTGGTCCTCCGGCTCGCCCGGGTCGATGACCACGCCGTCGATGCTGGGCCCGAAGGCCGGCGCGAACTCCAGACCCTGTACTGGTACTGCTAGCAGAAGGCTCAGCGGCACGTCGCGCAGGCACTTTAGCAGCAACTGCGAGTCACCGGTCGTCTACGGATTGTTGGGAAGGAAAATTAGAAGGGACTTGCTGACGAGAAGAGTTCGATCTGTTTTAGTATGGTTTGGTAGGAAAGCGAAGATTGAAATCGATTGTTTACTTGAAAAATAAATTTGCGGGTTAAAAGTTGGTAAGAATGACTTTTTACTTTTTAAAATTTGACGATTTCGAAATTTTTAAAAGTTGAAAATTGTAAAATTTTATTTAGAATCAGATGCACGTAAAGTAATATATAGCTGACCAGTATTGATCTTGTAAGAATACAAGAAGTTATTTCTCTTACTATGAATTTTTATTTCAAGTAACTCTGGTGGATTTTTTTAAAACAGAAAATTTGTATCTAAATTTATAATCAAAAAGTTCATCTTTTGTGATAACTGATTCGCCAATGAGATGTTACTCCGAATAGGAGAAGTAAAAATTAGAATTTCAAACGCAAATATTATTGTGATTTCCATCAAAATTTAGCGCCGAGGTGATTTTCAAGTCAAAACCGTGAAAGTTAGAAATTCAAGTAGAGAATGAGATTGTTTAATATTCCATGGGAATATTAAGCCGATAGTTGGCAATTCAGAAGTTCAAACATTTGAATTTTCACATGTTACAAAAGACCAGAATTATTATGTAGAAAAATAGGATAATATTTGTCGAAATTCAAATGACATTCCGTGTTTGAATATCCTTCAACCTCTGATTCAACTTTGGAAACCTATTCCATTCTCTACTTAAGAGATCAAACTAGCATTATTATCTACAAAAAATCTAATTGTTCATGCTGATTTTGTCACGATTAAAAATGATAAAAATATCAACATCTACATAAAATATAATTTATAAACAATTATGACAAATTATGAAGACAAATTATGAAAAATGCAAGGATCAAAGAGAAAAAACTGACCAAGAAAAGGCACAATCGGCGACAAAAAGTATGACCGATTTTAACGAGTTCGCAAGTTCAAAGAGCTTAATATCTCAGCACAATCAGCGCGGAGTAAAACACAAACACCACGATCCACGCGTGTATTACGAAATTTTAGTGAATTTTTTTACAGTTGCAGCATAGCGTATAGAAATGGTCCAATCTATATACCACATCGCATCATACAAGTACATTCGCAATTTACAGATGCAGCCATGGTAACGGAAGGATATCTACGTTTGCTTATGTGCATGTATTATATATATTTTCGATGCAAGTCTATGCTTCTAATAAGATAAACTCATGCGTATTCATGTTCGAATACTCAATCATTGTGGATGTATGGATTTCCGAGAAAAAAAAATTTGTATGTAAACTAGGCGAGCATTAAATTATGATAGAATTTATAAAAGTTTGTCCAAAAAATTAACTTTAAATGATATTGTGCATATAAAAATCTCAGGTACATTTTATTTCGCATGCATTATTAGTAGCGTAATTTCAAAAAATTTTATGAAATATATAGTAAAATAAATAGTAAAAATATGGCATAGTAAAATATTTAACTACCTAAATAATTTTTTAAACACACAGAAAGCGCGAAATAAAGCTTAATAAATCCCCATTTTCATAACGAATTTATTTTTCCAAACGCGTTAAATCTCATTCAAAGGCGAAGCTTAAAGCTTGCGTATCGCACACATCCTTTCTCCCACGTATACACAAGTGCACACACACACACACACACGTACACGCACACACGAACTCTAGCAAAAAGAGACGAGGAGAGAGAGGGAGGTTGGAAGAGGCGGGTGCATAAAGCAGCGAGCAAAAAGAATGCACAATGAAGAAGAAAAGGGCCGGCGGAGGAGGGCGGAGTGGTTAATAGGCAAGAGGGCCATTACTCACCGAACAATTGAGATTCTTGGCGACTTGAGTCGCGTAATTGGCGGCGCCCCTTATCAGGGCCCACGGCGAGAGCGCACTCCCGGACATGAGGACGCCCCGATGGAACAGCAGACCTGCAATAACAAGACGCCCCAGCCGTTATACCGTCTGCATCTCTCTCTCTCTCTCTCTCTCTCCCTGCCCTGCCTGCCAAGGGAGAGCTTTATCGAACGCTCCGAGGAGAGCTTACGCAGCGAGCGAAGAGCCGCTACTCTATTTATGTTGTGTCGGAGGTGGGGGGGGGGGGGGGAGGGGGGACCTGCGACTGATGTAGCGACGTGTTTTATGGATGATTAGTGGTGGAAGTTCATCTTTTGTGTTATTGTACTTTCGTTTACTCTCCTTATTGAGGGGGAAAATGCTTACTACCTTTTGCTTAGTGTCATTAAAGTACGTAAAAATGTCGATAGACTCAATTTATTGAAAAGTTTATTTATATGCAAAATTTACAACTTCAACAATTTTCTACCTTTTTTATGAAGTGTATTTTACGTAGAAGTGAGTTCGCTTATCGTATAAAAGGGGTCATTTTTCTTAAACATAAAATTTTCCTCTTAAAGCTTAATTTTTCCTTATATACCGTCATAGAAACTATTTTATAATTATATCGAGCAATTAATATTCAAGTATTCATTCTCGGCAAAAAATTCACACCGGATTGTTATAAAAATAAAGAAAACGTAAAAACTTCAATATATCGACACTCCTTTGCATTTTACGCGAAGAAGAAGAACCCGAAAAATCAGAATCTAAGTAGAAGAGTATCGAGTTTAGTCAGACAGAGAGTGTGATTCACTCCAAAATCACGAGGGTTTGCTCCGAAGCATCTTTCACTTGTGCGTGCCGGCTGCGTGTGTCCGTTCACGGCTCGGCCCGAATTAAACGGCTTCGACGAATCCCCGCGCTGCAATTACAATCGGGGCTTACGTCGCTGAACCGATTAAGCGGCCTTCGACATCCGGCCGCCTCCTGCTTCCTGCCTCCCTCGCTTCGCTCCCTCCGTCCCCGAGCGCATCCTCATTATCCCCTCGCCTGGCCGCTTGCTTGTTGAGAGCGGAGAGATGCCTCGAGTTACTTACGAGTCATTAATTTTTCGCGGCTATTGGAATCCGATGCCGAGGGATCATTGTTATTTTCGAGGGGCTTTTGTTGGGAGCGGCCAGTTCGGTGGGGTCGGGCTGGTTTGATTGCTTTCTGGAAAACCGTTTTTTACCTTTTTATTTGAACTTTTGTTTTTTCGTCTAGAAGAGTTTAGGGTCACCCGGATCGCTTATAAAAATGTAATACGAAATAGAGCAATATATTTATATTGATGGAGGTAAATTATTTATCATAAAACCCTTTTATTCAAAACGGCGCAATGAAAACCATTGTAACAATCTGTTATTAGAGGCATTCTTTGAGGAAACTATACATACAGTTAAAATGTTATTTCTCTTAATTTATGGATAAATGAAAAAATTACCAATAATACTTCTTCTCTTATTTTTGAACCGCTAACGATAAAAAAAAATCAAAGCTTCCCGCTCCCACTTCACCACGAAAAATCCTCTAGCCGAGAGAAAATAGCAGTTCTAAAAGGCGCACTTCAGCTCAGAAAAAAATCTGACGCAGCAGCGGCATTAAAACGCAGCAGAAATTTAAATCAATCCATCTCCGAACTTTCGCCTGCATTATACAGCATTGCAGCTCTCCCCCGTCGGGGGGGGAAGGGCTGGAAGCACCTCTCGCTCGAAACGCTCCTTGACCGTTCGCCTCTCGTCCGGCCTCGTTACGGTTATACGCGCGCGCGTCTATATACGGGCTCCGCGCGCTCGCCGGTTAAAGGCTTCGATTTTACGAGACGCGCGATGTACATCAGCTGGTTTTACGCCGCTCGTCTTTTACGCCCCTGATTTACGACGGGCGTAAAAAAAATTTTCAGCCGAGCCACTTATGATGGATCGGGCGCGAGCCTACGCTCCGAGCTCCTCCGAGCGATTTCTAAGCTTTGAATAAGTAACCCCCCCCCCTCCCTCGCGCCGGTAATTTGCCAGCGGGACGCGCGTAAATCAAGTGCTGAGTGCTGCTATTGCAGAGGCAGCGAAGGATTTTTTGAAGGCTCGTTATTTCTCGTAATCGGAAATAATGGCCGATTACGGGCTGTCTAAAACGTGTGGAAAAAAGGGTTGTGAATAAAGTTTCTTTTATCTCTTGATGAAAATTGATTTTTAATTAGTTTTGTAAACAAAATAGAAAAAAAGATGACAAATGTATCAGGTAAAAATTTTGAGCTTTTAGTAAATATGTATTCTAAAGAAGGGATTTTAAAGTTCAATTTATTAACTTAATTTTCTGCTTTAAAATTGTTATTCACCCTACATATAAATGGCCTAAAAATTTCTTACTAAATTAATTTGTATATGTATAAAACGTGCGCTATAATGCCACGCTTTATAAAAGCTGCCCTCATTTTATAAGCTTCTTTAAACTTCTCATACAAACGAATTTAATACAGTGTAATAAGAAATAAGCGCAAGGTTAAATTTTAATTACTCGTATATAGTTTATCCGCAGAAAAAAAAACCAAGAGAGCGCAGCGGAAAGCGTCACGCAGAAACGAGCTCGAAAAGCGTTAGCCGGCGAAAGTGGAACGGCGGCTTTTCGTGTGTAAACACGCGTAAATTTCATTGCCTCAGCTTTTTTCGCAAGAGCCCCGACGTTTAGAGCGGATTGAAAGGCCAGCTCGAGAGCAGCTCCTCGAGATACCGACGCGTCGGCTTAGGGCACAAAGCGCGTGTGTGCAGAGTTGGGCAGGGCCAAAGGTGGATCTGCTTTGATGCTTGGAGTTGGATTTTTTTGGAAGTTTGTAATTTGGGTTGATACTGATCACAGAGAGCTGTTTCAGCAGCAGCGAAAAACGATTTTTTTAAAGATACCTTGTAATACATTATCTTAAATTATTGAAAGTTTCAGCCTAAGAAGGCGCAATGTCAATTTACATTAAAAAATTAGATCTTTGAAATATAAAAATTTTGAAAAATCTCAGTGAATTTTACTTCTTGTCAATCTTTTGTTAAAAAAACTATTCCCTGTTTAGAAGCTATATACGAAGTTAATCAGTTCTCAAAAAACTAAAGGTATACCGATGAAAGATCAAAAACGTCCGTGGATCAATTCTATGATTAGTGCGCTAATCAGACGAGCCGTCGATCGAAGCAAACCGCGCAAAAAGCCAGAATGAGGCTACGGTAGCCCCGGGTAAATACACCGGGGAGCGGCGCCTCAATCATACTTTGCAGGGTTGTAGCGGGACATTAACCATTCTGCGAAACGACGGTCATTGCGGGACTCGGGGCGAATTTCGGCCCGTGTTTCATTGATGCGGCCTTATATGCGAAACGGGCGGCGCACTTGGGAAAATCGGCCCCCTAACGTCGAAGCCGCGGCAGTTGCGCCCGGCGAAATTGACCCGAGGAGCGCGGCTTTAAAGGGCCTGCAGCTGTTTATGGCAGAAGCCGAGCTCAGCTTCGTCCTATTTATTTCTTCGAGTGTCTCGATCGAGGGAACGCCTGCGGTTGCTTTTTCGAACGGACCGGGTAAGCTTTGCAACCTACATTAATATATTAGAAAATGACAAGATATCGTTTTAGTGATGTAATTTGTAAAAAGTTTTGTTACTTATTTCTTGAGTAATTTTTTAATTTCAAATCCAGAAAATTGCAATAGCTTTTTTATTTAATTTATCGATTTTATCTTATAGAGATGAAATAAGAAAACTTTTCATAAAATTTTTAAATGAATATTCAAGATTTTATTCATATTTTAGAATTCTTCATATTAAAGTTTGAAAATAAACATTGCCAGTGATACTTCAACTGGAAATGAAAATGTGCAGATGGAATTGGTAGTACGTACGTATAACTAACAGATATTGGAAAGTTTTGTTCTCTAAAAAGTAAATGTTCGTCGGTAGATATTTGATTTATTTTGGAGGTTTATCGCCGTTAGCTTGAGTTTGAATCAAAGGAAAATGTATGCATAATAAATGCAGAGAGTTTTGATGTAAATATTTTGTGGATATACTATTGATGTTTCTGAAGTGTTAAATATTTGTCGGCTTAAGCAAAATTTTGAACTTTGTTTATTTGACCAATCATTGCACAGAAAATGAAAAGTTTTTCGGTTTAAAAATATTCTATTAAATTTTTTTGGTGCTACGTAAAATTTAATAAAATTTAAAATTATTATCGTTTATATAACAGTATGAAATTTTTGCTCTGTTCGTTAAGCAGTTTTTAGCCATTTCTTAGCTTATTTTATAGTTGAAAACGACAAATTGCTATTATTTTTTGTCATTATCAAATGATTAAATATGTTTGCTCATGAATATTTCAGTGTAATTTTATATTTTAAAATGATTTTCCAATTGTTTTTATTTAATTTAGATATCAATTTTAGCTATAAAGCGCTCCATTTGAAATACACGTTAATCAACCCAACTGGATAATTTTCTACGGGGGAATAGTATAAGCTTCTTTGTGTTTCATCATCAGCGGTCTCCTTCCTTTACGTAATAACACGTCTCTAATAAATTCTGATAAAAAAAGTGATAGTTACCGTCCGGTACAGCCCGACTGGTCATGAGGAAGTTGACGCAAGCAGCTCCGGTCCCGTGTCCGACCAGCGTCACGTTCTTGGGATCGCCACCAAAATAGGCGATGTTCTCCTGGACCCAGTGGAGCGCGGCGATCTGGTCCATTAGACCGTAATTCGCCGGCGATCGTAAGTGCGAGTCCGTGTTGACGTTCAGAAAGCCTGCAATCAAAATCGCGATTACATCCCTGCCCTGCTGCCACGGTTTCTACCCTCGCTCTTCCTCCCTCTCTCTCTCTCTCTCTTTGAAACTCCCAGCTCGCTCTAAGGGAGATTGCGTGTCATCCGATGTCCGCCAAAATAATCGGCACTCATCGCTTGTCCGATTCGATCGCTCTGGTTTTACTGCGTTGGCTCGTTAATTACTGCTTGGCTAAAGCGGAGAGTTTTAGGCTCTGGTTACTCGCAGATAAAATTGCACGTTGGTTAGCATTGTTCCTTTGTCTTTCGAAATTTTATAAAGTGCTGGATCACTTTTTACTTAAGAAATTATGTTTATTGATTATGTAAAAAAAAAAAAAAATTACTAACTGGATTAATATCTTAAATATCTTAAATATTTTTAATTAGAATATTGATTGACATTTTTTATATAAGATACTATAGTATTCTTCATTGATTTTTAGGTTGATTATTATCAAAGATAATTGTGAATATACCCAGCAGTTCGCTACAATAATTCTCACTCACCTATGAATAAACAGGTAACTAACTTGCATTATTTATTAATTTATAAAATTAATCAAATTAAGATGAAATGAACTATGATATGTCTTACAAAAAAAGTAGTATAACATTGACTGTCATTCAATAAAAACCGATAAATGTACACAACCCACATTTCACGTCCCAGTTTTAAAATCCATATAGATTAAAACGGGGCCGCCACTTTCTGAAAATTTACGGCCATATATATCACCGGCAAAGATTCTTTTCAAAGCGGCACTAAATATCTCCGAAATTCTCAAGGAAATCCATTTCCCCGTCCGGTACGCTTCAACGTATAAACGCGGAATTCTGCTATTGTTTCAAGCTACGTTCTTTTGTATCGGTCGCCTTTTTTGAACTTTGATTTCCGCGGCCCGATGATTTATGCATTCAATACCGTGAGCTGCGCTCCCGACTGGATAAATAATTGCCTCCAGCGGACCCAGAAGGTTCTGTTCGGGTAATTCTTGATTTTATGGGGTATTGGCTTGGCAAGAGCCAGTATTGTTGTTATATATTCAGGGAATGTTGCAAAAAATGAAGGATTTTTTTACCTATTTTGGGAGCTTTGTTGAACTCTGGGAAATGAAAAATATTTTTCAGAAAGTTACAGGTACATGGGGATTAAAGCCCCTTAGAAATGTTACGTTCGTACGTTTAATCATTTTACGGTACAAAATAATAGGTTTTATTTGAAAAATTAAATGAAAAATTTAACTTTTAAAAAGTGAGAAACTTCGTTCCATACCAAGGCATGAAAATTTTTATAGAAATTAGTATTATTAATCTTTTTATGAATTCTATTGCTAAATAAAAAAATTATTTTTTCAAAATTATTATAAGAAGATTGTACTACATAATTACAAAGGTTAATTTGCTAAGCAATTAAAGCGCAAAATTAAATGTACAATTATTTAAAAGCAGTTATGCCACAAATTAGAGGGATGAATCTCATTCAAAATTAGGTATCCTCAAGATTTTAGCTTAAAAGCACTGTCTCGAATGGCGGCTGTAAGAAGAGTAATTACGCGTAAAAAAGAACTAATGGTAAAGTAATATTGACTTTAACTTTGTTAAAGCCCCCCTTAATGACGGAAAATAGTATTTCGTGATTTCGTCGCCGTCCCTTTGTAATGGACTGTCTTTCAGCGGCTATTTTATTAGTTAAAAGAAATTTGCTCGTCAAATCCGAAAGCCTCGCTCAGAAAGCTCGTTTAGCTTACTTTGTGGATTATGATAGACTCAATTTTCCGGCGGAAAACCAGTCAAAGCCCGAAAAAAAGAATAATTAGATGATGCTGATTACAATCCGGTGCATACAAGCGTTTTATTAAAATTTTCAGGAGAATATATAAAACTTTGTGAAAGTGAAAGACACGGTAAAAATTAAGATCTCAGCTTTTTAATAAAGGCGAAATTTTTTTAATAAATAAACCTCATTCTAGCAGGATGCGCTTTTTCATAGTGGCCTGTCTTCGTTAGAATTTAATTTAAAAAAAATGCTTCTAAAATTGCTTTTCTAGAAATCATTCATCTCTTAGGTTTCTCAACAAACACATTTTTCAAATATTTTACTTGAATAACTAAGCTTTTATGCGTTTAAATTAGAGGAATTGTAAATTAAATTTTTTTTAGTATCTGAGATATAAGGTGATTTAATTAAAGCTTTGTATAGAATACTTATATAGAAGTATGTATTTGTTTCAAATTCTCTTTTTTCCAAGCTCAGTAGTTCGTAGCGAGCTTTAGTATAGCTATTATCACATAAATGTGTAATTGTTTTGAAAGCTAACAAATTTAGAAACAAGTTCTTTATATTTTAAATATAAAATTAAATTATTCTATACATTAATTTAGCATTCCTTTTGAAAATGTCTTATTTTAAATTTGTTTTAAATATTCATAATAATAATTAAAAATTGAAGATTATTGAATTTCTAAGTGCAATATACAGCTGTTCACATTATTTTATAAATTTCAAACTCTCGTTACCGTCAATGGCAGACAAAATCCTGGATAATTAGCTCCCTCAACCAGCAATATCGTACCCCTTTCCGTCAAACAAAACCTTTGCACGTCAATTCACCGACTCCCTGAGCTCCAGTTCAAAAGCTCCTGCCCCGAAAAAGGTACGAGCTCGCTCTACGAAATAAACAGGCTCCCGTCTCAGTTGCAATTCCGCGTCTTTCGCGATTGTTCCAGATTTCATTTCGGACACAAAAGCCCGCTGCTTTTAAAGTATTCGCGCCGCAGCGCCGAATCGTCGATTTGTTTTGCATTGATGGCAACGGCACAAAGGGGCCAGGCGTTATTATGCGACAATGCAGAGAATTGCCTTTGAAAATGCGAGGTGCAGAAAGAGGAGAGTCTGATTGCCTGATTGAGTTGCTATCGGTGTCTTCCTCTTTTCTGCTTATATTTTTTATAAAGGCTTATTGCGCGTTTTCTTGCTTTATTTTGTGCTTCTTTATGTATTTTTTGAGTTTTATTGTTTAGGTTTCTAAGGTTATGAGACTAGATTGTGATTGATTATATTAAATTTGTTATTCGGACCTGCGTACAGGAATTGTTTAATTTCCTCTGCAGGATTGCGGTGCTATAGTGCGTAATTTGGTGCAAATTACTACACTGTGGAATCAGCGATTGTTGTATAAATTTGTAAATGTAAATTTGTATAACTCTGAATTAAATAAATAAATAAATAAATAAATAAATAAATATTGTATTGCACGTATTAAAATTTCAAATTTGCAATCGTAATATTTAATTTATTCTTAATATAGTACTAAATTTTCAGAAAAATAATTATTTACAATAACTACTAATAATTTATTATAAATATGTAATTAAACTAATAAATTATTAATCTAATTTAAAAGTAAAGCTATTTACTGAATTAAAATTATGAGATAAAGCAAGTATAATCTTTGTGCATAAGTAACTTTGTAAGAGGCAATGAAGGCAGTGAAGAGTAATGGGGAAATGGAGATGAGAATTGGTGCGAGATAGGAGCACAATAAAAATTATCGCGGAATTGTTTAACGACTTGTTTCAATGCCTTCATTGCGTCTTTCTTCTACGTATCTTTTGTTAGAGCAAAGAACTACCAAAGTCCTATTTTCTAAACTTTTCTCAACTATTATTTAATTAAAACAAATTCAACTTTGTAATTTCATAAAAATTAATCCGTTTAAATTAGTAAAAACGTTTTTGATAAATTAAAAAGTTTTATTGTTGTAATAATCACTCACTAAACTTTGACGACTTCTACTTTTTGCTTTATATTTCTCTCTGTAAAGAAATATCCAGCAGTGTCTCTATAAACACTAAGGCACAATACATTAGTGAACTTAGTACCAAAAATTCGGATAGTAACGAAGAACTAGCGGAAAAAGTCGCAAGAAAATTTGTTTGTGAAAAATACGAGTGTATCGCGGCGAGTTCACTTTTTCACCTCTCGCTTGTCGATTAAATAGAAAAAAATGGCAATCTTCACACGCTGCGTATATTCGCCCTGCGTGACTTATACTTATGAGGAGATCGGCCTTTAATTTTTTATGCGGCAAGCCCCTGACTGTTTTTGCTAAGAGTTGTTGCATGATATAACTTGGATTATGATGTTGCGTACATTCGGGGTTTAGAAGAATTATTTAGTGCTTCTGCTCGAGGGAATGAAAAATAGTTGTGTCATCGTTATTAATTATATTTGAAAATGTCATAGTATTTTGGTGAAATCGAGATCATACTTCTCAATTTACTTATGCGTTTCTGTACTGTTTTTTTTTTCATTTATTTATTTGAAGTCGCATCTCCCAGTGGGTATTAGCGACTTGTTGTATTACAATATTTACGTATTTGTGTTACAATGAATGTCGTGTACTGTCATTTTATTAAATAAGTATTTTTTTTATAGGAAACTTTTTTTTCTGAATAATCTTGTTTATTTTAATGAAATTTATAGAGAAAATGTTTTCATAGTTTATTCAAAATGTTATTCTGTCCAATTACGTTTCTAGTAGATTAACAATTACTGAATGTTTTTACGGGTTATTAGATTTTAACCAGTTTTTACTCTCTACTATTTCTTGAGATACAATCTAATAAAAGGAGAAGTAGTTACATTTAAAGTATTTTATACTTTTCAGTATCTTTGTAATCTAGGACTTCGTAATGAATTCTGGATGACATTTTTAAAATTTACATTCGACGTCTAACACGTGAACAATAGCCAGCGCCCGACTCCTAAACAAACCAACCGAAAAAAGGAAGCAGGTCTCCGGGGAGAGGATGGGAGGGGGGGGGGGGCGACAGCGGCAACAAAGGTGCGGTAACCAAAGTTTAATTGAAATTTTTCCAGTAGTGAATCATCCTCTCGCGCGCGAAACAAAACCGGTGCGGCCCGCTAAACAACGATCCCACGCCTCATAAGCGACAAAGAAAGCCGCTTGAAAAAGCCCGTATATTTCGGCGGTTAGTCCGGACAGAATTCAAGGCGACGGACGCGCTTTTTTGAAAAACGCCTTCCGCCCGTCGATCTCGATTCAAATTTTCCGGGCTATTGTTTTCATTCGACACACTATTATTGCGCGAAACTCCATTCCGAGACTGAAATATCCGCGGTAATCTACTAGGGGTGCACTATTGTGTACTTTGGTCCAGCTTTGAATTCCGGATAAAAGTGGATCGTATTTTGTGAGAGGCTGAGTTCGTAATAGGAATTTATCGCTTATTTTTTTGTCATGGTGCGGGATTATTTTAATAGCGCGCGATTTTAGAAACTTTTATTTACGGCTGGATCTTCTTTCATTTGATCCCTTCTATTTTTTTGAAGTAAATAACAATAATAATTATTGCGGAGGTTTCTGTTGTTTAGTCGTAAATATGTCTGAAATCATAAATTATTGCCGAGCAAAATTTTCGACCATTTTAGGCAGTCTTTCGTTTAGATACAATCAATACATCAATAAATAATGGAATAGACGCTGTAATTTCTATTAAAAGCAGAAACTTTGAAGTCTGCAGATTATTAAATTTAATGTTCTGTACGAGTTCGTAGTAAATTAAAAAACACGAAAAATTCATTAAACGTTAAATAACGGAATCGTTATAATTTCTATAATGGGAATCAATTATTGGAATGTTATTTTTAATAAATAGAACTGAATTGTGTGAAATTGAGACCCCAAACACTGTTGATCAAACATGTAAAATTAATTAAGCATAACCTCGATTGAAAATAAAATAATAATACGGTAAACAATTATTTTCTGAAAAACTAGATCAATATAAATAGTCTGTAAATCAATAAGACCGCGAGAAAAACGCGAGCACAGGCTCTTGCAATAATTATCAATCCACGCGCACCCAGCGGAACCAATCTAAAAATCCTCCGTCCAACCTTAATTGGAAGACAGAATCCCGTTTCCATCGAACGCATCTTCATACGCGCGAGTCTTAGTGCCTGCGCGAAGCATTCATTAAATGCATCGGCGGATTGATTGATTGAAATGCATTGTGCGGTTCGAATGCGGGCACGTACGCGAGAAATAACGAGCGATACTTATACCCCGGGAAAACTCGAGTAGCGACTGGGGTGAAAATGAGCAATCACCGGCTGGGATTGTTGCGAGGGGCGCTGGGGATCGATGCGTCTGATCTAAATCTTATAAAGCAATTTGGTAGGAAGATGCGGGTATCTGTTTCTGAGAAATGTACCGCTGCGGCTGAAAATTGAATTTAAGATCTTTTTTTCTTCAATTTGGCCGTGCTGTATAATGAATGAAAATTCCAGCTCCCGAGAGACATAAAACGTCATGGCAGTGAAGATTATAGTTAGCTGCAGCGGCCATCAAAATTGGCTCCATTAACGCTAATACGCCGGTAACAATCATTAGAGTCGAAAAGGTAATAAAATAATTCATTGACGGGTAGTCGGGGAGCGCAATAACCGCAGTAACTATTTATGAGTAATATTTAGTTCTGATCGTAAGCGTACTTACGAACTGCAGGCTCAAGCTTTAACGTCAGTTTGTAATAATCTTGTGTGCGCCAAGTCCTTTAAAGATAACGACTTGCTTAAGTAATTATTTCGCTCCAGCAGCCGCTATTTCTGTTATTAATGCAGTCTACCGATCTGTTAAGCTGTTGATACTTTTTTACTCCGCTCTAATCACAAGATTTTACAGAAATCGTTCACGACCATACTCGTTGTTACAGTTGAAAACTAATAACTTATTCAACTTACGTATTTTTTCGTAAAAAAAGTTCGCCATCAAAAAGAAATGAAATTTAAACGCAATAAAAATTATTTTACCTCTTTGCAAAACAAAAAATCAACAACAAAGTACAAAAAAGCTTATCATTATGAAATACGAAAAAAAAAACTTCTCACGCGAAACACATGTTACTAAAGTCTTATCCAAAACATTAATAAAAGCCACGAGGAAAATCCATAGTTCTCTCGTTATCAGAAAGCCAAACTAATAAACGAAGTAGCGCCGATCGCCAAAGCCAAACCGCGAAACTCCTGGCAAGCAAAGTGGTGTCAAAGTCGTCAGCGTTTCTTCGGCTATCAATCACTCCTAATCCGGCTTTCTTTCGGCGTGCGCGCAACACCTAGACTGCCGGCGCAACTTCCAGTTATACGTGGCGGCTCGCTCGAATTTAGCTGAAAGCGGAAGGCCTGTGCTGTAATGAGTTTCCTATTAGATTTGGTCGGCCCGGTTGCCATGGCGACGCGCGCCGCGCAGTTCCGGAACTTTCAATCCCTTCGAGCCGCGTCTTCGTCTTCGCATTCTTCATCGCCTTATCCCGCCGACTCTGATGCAAAACGTAACGAGTTTCGCTTGACTTACGGAGCGACGCCTCCTGCCTGCCTTTTTTTTTCTTCTTCCCTCGCCGACGAGAGTCGCTGCTGGTTTATGCGGGTGGCTCGCTTATCTAATCGCACGTTTCTGCGTCCCTGCTTTACGAGAACGGCCGACGTCTGTAACTGGAGTTTCTGAGGCGAAGGAGGCGCTGAACAATTACGCCGTTGTTTTGTTTAATTTTTATGGTTACGAGCGCCGAGGGCGGCGAGGGCGCTTTTTAAAAGGTTATCGATGTTTAGGAAGGCGTTATCTTAATTCTATTAGGAAAGAAGGTATATTCGGTTTGTGTAATCTGGTTTCGAGGGATAATTATTTTACGCAGGTTATATGGTTTTATTTGTAAGAGGTGGTCCTGTCAAACGAGCAAGTAATCGAAGGCGCCGCAAACGAAATTAATACATTTTTTCTTTTACATTATTACAATGTACCTTAGATTTTGCAATACTCTATTTTTGAATAGTTAATTAAAAATGTTAAGAGCGAAGAACATGAGCTGTTTTTAGTAAAGCTATTGCTTTTATGTAAAGAACTTTAAGTATGAAGTAAAATTTCAATTTTGCGCAGGCTTTTCGAGAATGGTATAGTTGTATTTGAAAAGCTCGGAATTCTAAGAACGCATAATAAGATCAAGGTATACAGATTTCATTTACCCGAAAGGGCTTTTTTCCGAAACTGAATACTGGGATTTCATAGGCATTGCGTGTTTTTTTATCCGCGTGTATTTACGCGGATAAAAAATTGAGATTTGAAAAAGTAAAATATCAAGATTTTTATAAACTATTTGCATAAAAATTTATATTATCCTTTAATGTTGATAAAGCAACGTATTTGGTTCGTTTAAATAATTTTGCCTTACTGCTGGACTGCTTTTTTAAAACAAGAAATAAAAGAATCGTATATTTTCTTGAAAATTTAAATTAGCAAAAATTCACGATACCGAAAATAATCAAAAGACGAACATTGTAATGGCATGTTAAGTTAAAAGGCGAAATGCAGTTCACGTTTCCTTACTTTCGTTGGTTATTTCTTAGCGGAGTTCATTTCGTTTCGCCGTTTTGGTGGCGTGCACGTGCACTTGTATTTAAGCGCCGTTACACTTAAACTGGATCACGCGATCTCGACGTTTTTTTGTTCATATTTTCAAGCGTAACAGAAGGAGCTTTATTTGAAGAACTAAGAGTGTTTTAAATTTTATGCAAACACTTTTATGTGCAGTCGCTGGAATACCTGGTTCAACATGTTGAATTTGAGAGCTTGTTTAATATAAGGAAATTGTGACGTCTGATATACAA
The DNA here is from genome assembly GCA_035582975.1 of Ormyrus labotus. Taxonomy (NCBI): domain Eukaryota; kingdom Metazoa; phylum Arthropoda; class Insecta; order Hymenoptera; family Ormyridae; genus Ormyrus; species Ormyrus labotus. The sequence continues at coordinate 21,581,679 of JAWWEO010000036.1, forward strand.
TATAAATTTATTTAATGTGCAAAATATTTTATGAAATTGCCAGGCTTGTGGGTATGATCTGAGATGAAAAATATCTATATTCCATTACATTGACCACTTACACTTCTTAGAAGTTTCAATTTAAACACTATAAGATTATTTAGAAGAAATACTTAAACTGCGGATTGGACGATAAACAAGGTCAATCTAGACGTATATCGGGGGGTTCGGAAATGGGGCATTCAAATTCTGTTGAGAAAAGAAAGGGCTGCGGGCCACGGTGGCATAACCATTGGCGGCCGCTCGTAAATAGCTCCTAATCTGATCTAATCCAATCGCGCGGCCATCCAGCGGGAGCTCCTTTCCCGGCAAACGTGTACAGGGTGTCGGAGGTGCAAAGAGCCGGTAATGTAAGGTCCCGACCTCCTCCCGATCTCCTTTTATGGCGAGCCGCTTGTGTGCGGAGCCGCACAGAAATGCTTCGATGACGATCGCCCCGAGCACCCGCTGTTCTCCCGCTCCGCTCTCCGAGTACACGTACAGTCGCGCGCAAGAGTTTTTCGCTGAAGATCGGGCGATTCGGTGGCTTTCAACTGAAAAATCTAGAGCGTTTCGAGGGGCTTTTAGTGGTTTTTATGAAGGCTTGGTAAAAGTTAATTGCACGTAGATTATGAACAGCTTTATTTTTTTTCCATAAATTAATCCTAGACAAGAATGGAATTAATGAAAAAAGATGTATAAATCATGTACGGTACTTTTCTTTTATAAATTTATAAAACTATTTATTCATTGGAAGGGCCTGCAATAGGCCTGCATATTCTTAGTTAGCTTGCAAATATAACTAATAATATTAATATTCAAAAACTAATGTACGTAGGCTGCTGTTATGAAAATATTGATAGAAACATAAAAACACTTATTAAGCGACGACGTTTTAAAGCCTAGTTATGTAAGTAAGTAAATACTGTATATAAACTTTAGTCAATTGCTAACCCGAATAAAATTGTCCCGGCAGTATCGAGACGTCGAAAAGAGCAAGATTTCTTTAACGAAAATCTCCGCAAAGGGAGAGACGGTCCCCGTGCAAAACTTTCTCCGGCAACTGTCTGGCAGGTGGGAATACGTGCCCTCGCACGTACGCGTGCGCTTTGCCCTCGGCACACGCGCGTAATGGATGCGCGCGTATGCGGCCGACCGAACGCGGACACGAACTACTTGCCGTCGCCCTTTGTTTATTCTGCCCGACTGGGGGCCGCTCTTTTTTTCCGACGCTCTCTTTCGTGAACGGCGCCCCAGATTGCGCTTTTCGCAGGGCAAGTTTCGAATTGCCGAGAGGCTGCCCCGGCGATATCGGCACGAAAATTCGGAGCTTTTGCTCTCGCCGCGCTGTAAATACTCGGGTCGGAAGGGTGGGGAGAATGGCTACGAGTTGGGGAGTCGGATATGCTTGCTGATACTTTTATTGGCGGAAATGTTTGCGCGATATTTCGATTTTGCAATATTTATATTGGGATTTCATATTAACAGATAGTTTTGAGTTGAATTTGTGAAATTATTTAAATTTGCTGTTATTCTTACTTCGCGAAGTTGATTTCAAATTCCAGATGCATTTAATTGTAAGCGAAAAAGTTTTTTTTTTCAAATTAAAGTAATATTCCTCTCTTTGGAAAAATTTCACTATTTCTCGAGTTTAATACACACTTTGAAAAAGAAGTAATATAACTAAAGCTTGAAAAGACTTTGCTAAGTTCAACTTTGACTTCGACAGACGACGTTATGTTCGCAGAAGTTTACCATCTCGAGAGATGTGTAGAAAGTTTTCTCGTAAGTACCGGCGCGTCACTTATTTCCCAAAGTAAAAAATTATTCCTAGTTTTAGTTTAATATTATTCCTAACAGAACTTGAAATTTCACTCTTAAACTTTAGTTTAATCGCGGATAATTTTTTCTCGATTACGCATCAGAAACCAACGCTTTACTTGTTCCAAACGCTTAATTCTAAATTTATTCCCAGATGACACGCAATCAATGAGCGAACGCCTGTCCAATCAAGCCCATCCAGGGCAAAAACGTAAACCGGGAAATAGACTCACCCAGAATGCCGAGCCTGTAGTTGACGGTGACGACGACGAGGCCGCCGTAGCTTGCAAGCACGCTGCCGTCATACGGGTTCCCGCTGTTCCATTCGTAGCTCTCGCCGTGCAGGAACACGATCACCGGGTAACTCTTGCCGCCGCTGGTCCTCGCGCCAGCTGCAAAAAAGTCCCGGGATCATTAGAGTCGATCCTGACGAGGTTACTTTGGGTTTGTTGAGGATTGCTCGGAGCTGGGGCTTTTTCGTTGGGTTCGCGAAGGGTAGAGTTTTGTGGCTTATGTTTTCAGGTGAAAATTTAAAAACTATTAATTATGAGGTCGTTATATGCTTTTCTTTTTTAAATACAGAGAATTTGAACTTAAAATGTTAAAGTCATAGAGTTTCTTTGAAAAAAATGGTGATTTAAGTGGGGGAATAATTACGAGACGAGTACTTAATTAAAATTTTTATATTAATTTTGATAAGATATCACTCGAGATTCTTTCTTATCAACGTCTGATTTCGTATCTAAAGGCTTCATCTTTCTCGAGAAAGCTGGCACAAAAGAAACTTAATATTTTCCTCTAAGACACTCTGCATAGTGCACGAAAACTCTACCTTACAGTTCAGCGCCCCTCAGCCGGATAAAAATGAATCAACTAACGCTAAAAGGTCAAGAAGAATTTCAGGCCAAGTTTTTTAAAGCATGCCAAATTCATTATCCGCTCAAGAACTCTTTACTCTCGAATACTGCGCACTATTCGTGCAGTCTTTCTACAATATTTTACGTTATACGCTGGTGCAGCTTTCATTTAAATGTTAAGTATACTCTCATTATTATTTCGACCGAAAAATGACAAATGCGTAAAATTTTAAAAGCGCAGTTTATTTCACGTTTCGCGATCAATAACATTATGAGATGATCGAAGGCTGGCAAGAAATCTAGCTTCTTCATTTTTCAGGTATAAAGGATCGGCGCGAGCGCCATCATTCTTTATGTATCTGCTATGTATATCGAGCGAAACGAATGCAAAGTTTTCGATCCAGGATGAAATTCATCCTTTATCGTCTAGCCCAGAGAGCGGCTTTCTATTCTTCTTAGCGTCTTGACGCGACAAAGACTACTCGAGCGCCCTGTATGAAAGAGGAGTTTATCGGCTTTCATTGCTGCGATTCTACGAATTCTGCTTCTATATCTAGGAGCCGTTTGAGGAATAAGTACGATTTTGGCGTTTGATGTATAATCTGCTTTTAATGTATGAAACTTATAATACAAAGTTTATAAGTGAACTTTTATTTTATTTTTCCCTACACTGAGAAAAATGTTTTCTAAAAGTTACTATAAATGTACGAAAAATTACTATAATTTGTGGTAACGCAAGGA
>JAWWEO010000036.1:21585215-21674053 GCA_035582975.1 Ormyrus labotus
AATAATAAAGTAATTTATAAAGTAAAATGTGTATGTGATTTTTGTTCTCGCGTGATTTCTCGAATCGATCGGGAACACAGTTATATTTTAAAATATTAAAATTGTCGGTTATTAAAATCATCATAAATTATACAAGACTTCTTAAAATTAAATTCAATTTATACACTAATTAAATTATAATACTTGCAATTAGTTTCGCGAATACTTAGAATAAGGATGGAGATTAATTAAATAACATGTAGTGTTAGACAAGCAATAAAGTTAACTTCTAAACTCAGTCCAAAAGTTCAAGTGTATAACAATCTTAGGAAAAGTGAAAGTTCAACAATTAATAATTTTCATCAGCTTAAATTCTTTAAAAGAAATAACATTTTTCTCGACCAACTAACTTTTGAGTTATCGCAGCAACTTGAAAATGTTAACGCATATCACGCAATACATATGTTGTTCAAACCTTCAAAAACAAAATGTAAGACTATTAAAAAAAAATTCTTGTTTGAAGGACAGTTTAATTACCTCGGTTATCTAAAATAAACAAAATATCCAATACTTGCAGATAAACGTACGTCAAAATATTTTCAACTTAAAATTTTTCTTCTTCAATATACGTTTTTTGTACTTATTTGCGCCTCCGCATTCATGGACATGCATTGTGAGTAAATTGAGTCCTGATGTAGTTTAATCAGATAATTGGTGTTCATGGTTCCCTATTGAATTTTCGATAAATCGCGAAGCCAACCAATGGGAGCTTGAATTCCGATGCATTTACAAAGATTTAATTGGATGATTCTGTGATCAATCAAAACTTCAATACGCTTGTACCGAGGTTTTCAAAAGTTGCCCCAAAATTCGCACTGCCAATTGCGCTTTTATTAGCATTTAATCTAGCTGAATGAATGATTCAGTGAAATCGGAGGCGCTCAACTTTGCTGTCAAAACAAAATTTACGTTTTTTGGGTTATTATTCAATGCTGTTTTATGAAGAAAAATTAAATAGCTTATTCATTATTGTTACGATTTTAAATTTGCCACTTCAAATAAAAAGTAACAGCTCTCTGGGACTTGAAGCGCGGTCGTTGACTCGTGAATGAGTACCATGGCGATCGTGCATTTAGCTTCAATATGCATTTTAATTAATTATTTGCTCCCCGCTGATTCACATCATATGTAAATGCAGTCACCATTTGTGATAATTCATTTTAAAAATTAGTTTGTGCATATTATATGTTAAATTTAATGGATATAAGCTTTTAAAATTGAAAATAATAAAAGTTTTCGAACTTTCACAGTATTGAAAAAAATGAAGAAGGATTTTTCGATCGGGAAGAGAAACACTTCATACGCGGAAATCATAAATATTCAGAAAGAAGGTTGAAACTCATAAATATGCATAAGTAAATTCATCCTTAAGAGGGCAGTAACCTAACATTTTGAATTTCGTCATCTATTCTGTTTCTATTACTTTGTATTAGTGTACTTGGAAGTAGTTTTTTGCGTAATTTTCCTCTAATTATATCAAATTCAATGTTTTATGTAATACATAAAAAATTTCTTTCGGACAACAAAGAATATCACGGCTGTAAATACATAAAGCATTTGAATGAAAAAACGCTTGGCTGAAAAAGAAGTCATCTCAATTTTACCTAAAAACCGAGTCTTTTTTTCAGTAAATAAACAAACAATCGACACATTCTCTCGCGTCGATAAAAACACGCCGCGGAAGAATCGCTCATCAAACCGCAAACGTCCAGAAACAAAGGCCCGCGCTCGCATTAGCATAGTGGATCCGCGAGCGGTGGAAATTGAAAAGCCTCGCCTCGCCGCATATAAATCGCTCGCATAAAATATGCAAGTATCATTACGGCGCGTTTCTTCGGGGCACGTTCCGCTCGCTTCGGCCCCAAAACGATCGAGCGTTCGCTTATTATTGCGTTATAATACAGCGGCCTCGTTTAATTGCCGCGCCTGCGCGCATTCTTCCCTCTTTATTGAGCACATGCCGCATGAATTCCGAGGCCACTAATTACGATACAATATTGCAGTAACGAAGCGCGAATGACGTTTGATCATTTTAACGTGCGCCGCGTTTAGAGCGGGCCTTTTTTGGGGTGGACGCGCGGTTTGCGCCAATTATTGACGTTCGGATGCGCGATGGTGCGGCTTGGTCGCGAGCAAATCGATCCTTTTATTTTTGGTAACCTGGAATCCGCTACTGACGAGTCCTGGATTTTTAGCGAGAGCGGTTTCACAGGCGAATACCTTTTTTAATCCTTTTTATTTTCTCCGTCGCTGTGCAAAAGTAATAATTGGATAATTTGATAAAACTTGTAGTCGGTGCATTTCAATCGCTGTGTTTCGAGTTTATCGTTTTCACCTATTTTTTTAAAACAAAGAAGTATAAATAATAAGAGCTATTTAGCGAAGCAGTAAATATTTGAAAATCCCACGAACCAATATGAAAGTGTATAATATAATAACGCGGTCATCCTCCGGCTTTTTCCGTACTTTCTTTTGATACAAATATATTATATGATGTGTTTAAAATAAAATCGTATATGACGTTTGATTATTAGAATTCAAAAATAAAAATAGAATACAATTAATTCGCAATTAATTTACAATTATCCATTGAGCTGTGAAAGTAAAACAATTTTATTTTTACAATGAAATTATACGTTCTTTCATAAATGTAGCGTAAGATAAATATGTTTCATACAACGCTTTCATGCAGAATTTTTCATTAAATAATTTAATTTACAGCTTTTAATATGATACACGAAAGGGCGAGATATTCTTCGTTAATTAATTAATTTAGCGCTTGATTAATTACGAAAGCTCCTGCGATAAAGTATCATAAAAAAATTTTAATATTCTCCAAACGATATGGAACTAATCCAACGCACGTCTATGCATCTTGACAAAAATTCGTAAAACATCCGCAAGGAGTAAAACGAGAGCATTAAGTCCAAAAAAAAAGAGCGAATTTGTCGTCCGGCAAAAAGCTGCGATCGATAATCCCTCCGTCCCTGTATTTTTAATGACCTGCCTTCGAGCAAAAAAAGCGAAATTTACATCTTGCGATCTCAGCGGATTCCGCTCGTGAGTCCTTATAAATAATCGAACCGCTTAGGAGATAAGTTCGCGTTCTCTCCGTCGTCGCGGTGATAATTTCCGTTTGAGAAATGTGTCACGATCGTTCGTCCGATGTAAATTGCGGCTTTGCGGAGGAGAGGGGGGAGGGGAGAGTCGTAGCATGAATTTTGATAGGAGAGAGAAATCAAATGGAAGTGAAAAGGAGGCAAAGGTGCATAAAAAGCATTGATGAAGATAAAAGAATTCAAAATGAAGGAGGGAGAGGTTGGTGCGAATATATATTTATATTGGAAGTTTTTATTATCACGCGAATTTTATTGTGTCAGGAACAAAACACCCTGAAGGCGGAGGGATATTCAATTTCGGTTGCGGGAGTTAATGAATCGGATAAAGTTGTACGTGATTCTTTAAAAAATCAGTTAAAATAAATGATTTTACAGCTGTTTAATTAAAATCAAAATCGATTTAAAAGGAGAAAATATTTTTTATAATTCCAGTTTTTAAATAACTCTTCATTTATGTCAATTAAATTGTGGCTATATATGAAGTATTAATTATTCAGTACGCTGTACGCTTTTGTTTTTGCGTTATCAAATAATTCATATATTCTTTATCTATACATCGTTAAAAATTCAAACTCATTTGAAAAGTTTATTTTTAAAGCCGACACGTAAAATTGAATCTAATTTTTTATGAATACCCGGAAGTATTCCGATCCACATAATTCAAGGTTTTATTTCCGATCTCGATCCCGTTGTATCCCAAAATACATGTACACACTTGCTTAGAAAGAAAAATATTTATTTGCATTTGGATTTAGGCGCATATATCTCTTAAAAAGTATCCGGGCCAGATCCCAACGCAAATACCAACTGCCCCTCGGCGGGTCTCTCGCAAGCAAACACATAAACCGTCTCTAAAAATTGTCCGAAATCGAAAAGGAATTTATTTTTATTAGAGCCCTGCGATCGGCAAATTACGTCTCACGGGTCGCGTCAAAAAATTCATCGCCCATCATTTGCAAGTCGATAGCCGCAAAAAGCGTCGCGAAGAAGCGAAATTCCTCCTACGCGGGGGAACTCGCTTTTTCCTCCTTCGGTCGGTCTATATATCGGGAGGCAGTGAAACGTGATCGACATAACTCATGGCTTTATATTCCCCGCCCCCTCCCTCCCCCTACCCATTCCCTACTTTTCACGCCGCGGGTCGCGAGGTATTGGCTGTGCCGCTTTGTATTTTTGTTTATTTCATCGCGAGAGAGCGGCGAAGCTTTGAACTCGTGTCTGGATTATGTATGGTCCGGATGCTTGCGTTCAGTCAGTCGTGAAAAATGGATATTTCTTTTCGAATGAATTTGCAAATACGGATATTTAGAATCCGAGCGGTGCGCTTTATGCTTCTTTTTTTTGGGAGTCTTTAAATATTTAGTTCATAGAAATGTGCTTCTCCGGAGAATTTATTTTAATCGTATCGGAATCTGTTTGTGACTTTGATATTAAGACCGTTTAGTTTATTAATTTATTGTGACTTTGTTTAAAATTAGTCGTTAATATCAGTTACTTGGCCTTTTCAATAAAAAAAAAACCGTTCTCCACCAATGCAGCTGCAAAGCAACTGCACCCGATTTCATAATAATCGAATTTCAATACACCGAGTGCGCGAGGTTATTTTTTCGTCGAGGCGCTCGCGCGATGCATAATCTAGATAGGCTCCGTCGCTGTCTGTTCATCCGCGTGCGGAAAAAAGCGCTGTCTGGGATTAAGGTGTCGCCCGGCGCGTCGATACATATCGTCCGCTTTTTTTTTCCCCCGGTAAGCCCCTCGAATATACGTTAATTTGTCGGCGCGCGTCGGTGGCTCATCCTCCTTTTTTCGAAAAATTTTTTGCGCCTGCTACCAAGATTTTTCGACCGGAATTTCGCTCGGGGCAACATTCCGTCCGTGACTTTTTCGCTTTATGGCTGGCGAGGAGCTTCCCGGAGTCTGTGAAGCTCGGCACGATCGATTTCAATGCATAAATTTATTGAATTTTGCGAGGGGTGTTTATGGGTTGGAATAATATTTTATAGATCTGTTTCCAGGTTAAATTGTACGTATACTGAGACAAAAGTTTAGTTAACATATTTGGATAGATAAAGTATATCAAAAATATTCTTAAAATTAATGTCTTAATATTAATACAGTTTCTATTCCTATATTCATTGTATAACTTGGTATCTCTCTCTCTCTTCCTCTCTCTCTCAGCTTTCTATCAATAAGCTTGTCAATAAATCAGCAGTTTTGTCTCTTATTCCAGATCTAGTATGATATGATTACTATATCAAGTCCATAACTAAATATAACAGGTTACTATTATTAATTTACTTTTATATAATTTATTCTAAATTATTTCTGCAATGTGGTTTAATGCATTAGTGAGTTTCTCTACCCTTTACAAAGCTTTACTATTCGTTTTCAATTATTTTTATTTTCACCTAATTTAAAGACAGGTATCACTTCGGCGATTATGAGAACATTTATAATGTAAATTATTTACTAATTATTAAGTACTTTAATTTACTCTATTAAGAATCACAGAATAAAAAGAAATAAAGAAGAATGAAGAAAACGGATTCTTTGAGCGGCCCCTTATTTTAATTCTAATATAAACTATGTATTTAGTTGCATGTGAACATGAAAGTCTAGTGCACCTACAAATTGTGTATAATTGAGCCTCTGGGTGCAATAAGAGGACAACTTGAATTTTGGGAGTTTCCCAGAGCTAAAATGAAAGCATATTTCACGTATGCAAATAGCTTTAATAGTAGAAAATCTTAAAAGACAAACTTTACTACTTTCATGCCGATTTTCTATTAATTTTTTCAACCATCAATAATCACATAAAATAATGAATAACTTTCTACTTAATATCGACTATTCAATTATTCATTATTGTATTAATAATCTACTCAGAATTTTCTTTTGGTTTTAAGTAGTACGTAGCAGAATTTCGTCATACGGAATAACTATATCATTATTCTTTACGGATTCAACGAAACCTTTTCAGAAGAAATATTCCATGTTTTCTCATAGTACAGAAAGAAAATAATTATAATTCTTAAAACTATGAAATGAGCAGTTTTTTTGATGATTTCGAACGTTTTCCTAAACATAAATGCATCTTATAGCCAAAAAGCTAAAACCTCATTTGTCTGCTCGCAATCGCCAGAAAACGGAAACGCCTGCACAGTAAATAGAAGCACTCTCAGCATCAGTTTTACATTCTTCGGAGAGCCCCGAGCCCGGCCAAATCAAAGCCCGTCCTCCAGCGTGCTCGGAAAGAAAAACAAAGCCGAAGAAACTGTATCGGACGCCATATATTTTATCGCCTCGCGCACTTGCGACTGGTGTCCGCGCGCTCGGGGCAAAAAGCCGCACGAAATACGGCGCCTCCTCTCATAAAGACGCACGCGCGGTCGCGTCATAAAGGTTCGGGAGTAAAACCGGAGCGCGCCGGAGTCTCGGGAGAAGCATCTTTCTCTTGGAAGCTTCGCGGTGCCGATCGATAGGCGGAGCGCTCGCCCGCGCCGAGGGCGCACTAACTCGAATTTTGTTGCTTTTAATTGCCTCGAGCGCCCCGAGCTGCCGCCGCCGATGATTCAGGTTTTACTCCGGATTTTTATCGGCCCGGAGCTTGGAAATACTGATTTTTAGTGCCTGTGAACATGGACCGGGAAATAAAGGAGGTATCGATGCTGAAGTGCTACGTTTTAGCGCTTTCAAGCTTTAAATTAATGGCCGAATCGGCTTTAATAAGATCTTAGATAGAAGCGAGCTCTTATTCTTTTTTGTTCTGCGAGAGTTTGAAATATAGTAAAGTAAAAAAGTATGTATTCAATGAGGGCGCTTTAAAATATAATATCGTAAATCAAAGATTATATGAATTATTGGTAATAATTTTGTTGCTAATATCATCCTCCTTTAACAATGTAGTCCGGAATAGAAATTTTTGTTCAAACCGGATTACGTGCTTTGTGAAATATGATTCTGATCTCTCACTTTAGAAAATCTTTAAATTATTGCTTTAGTAATAGGAGAATGGTTTTACTTTTTTTCTCTCAATTTTAACACGTTGTTCCTCCTCAATATTCATTCCATTATTTACAGTATTAATAACCTGGAAAAAACTTTCGTTGTTACACAAACACGTTTTTGAATGATTAAAGACTGAGTTTCTACATCAGCTATTTGAATATTGCATGGTCATAAATTAATATTTTACGATGAAATTTCGCAGGCAAGAGAAAATTCTGGTTAAATGTTTCGTAATCTTCATTATCGTAAATTCAGCCGAGCAATACTCGTAAAACACAATTTCTTGAATAAATAATAAGATACTCATTAATTAACACGACGAATTCCACTTAAAAGTACAGACTAAAGAGAAATTGAAATTTCAGGGACAAATAATTACAATTATTTCCATAAAAAAGCATCCAAAGTTGCGAAGAAAAACACTGCGTGGATGAATACTAATAAACGCAAAATTGCAAGAATTAAAAAAGGGCATCTTGGCCGCATTCGACAATCATTCAAAAATCTTTTTTTTTTAACACAGTCGTTTTCCTCTTAATAAAAATTGATCGCCGCCATCTATAAGCACCGGGCAAAAGAATCATGCGAATGTATATCCATAACTGCGGGAGAAGCAAAGGAGGGAGCGCATCCGGCCGTTCCTTAATTCAATTGGCGATGAATTATCTTAAACAATGGAGACGGAAGAGTTAGTTAAGTAACTGCAGTAATGGATTAGCCCGAGAGAGCTTCCCTCCTATAACTGTAGCGGCGTCTATCCTCGCCGAGCAAGAGAGGGAGACTCGAAAGCGAATTTTCGAATTTAATGCGAGTGCCTACTGTGATTACGAGATGACTGTCCTCCGAGCTCGAGAGGGAGCCGTTGAGCTCGACTCCATTCTTCGGCCGAGTCGAGAACAAGAAGTCCGATTATGTACCCAGTTCGGTTCGCTTGCTTTTTTGCAGGAGAGTCTTGGTTCTGCGAGCTATAACTGATTTAGGAGGACTGCGAGGGGGAGCGCGGATGTAGATTGGATTCGGTTTGTCTTTTGGATGTTTGCAAAAGATAGTTCGGTTGATTTTAAGTAGTAGTGGCTAAATTGAGTTAGACGTACACTTAACCCTTTGAATCAAGCTATACCGAAGGCAAAAGACTAATTGTGAAATCTTTTATCACCGATATTGAAAACGTAAAAACTGGGAGTAAAAAGCAAAGTTATTAATTTGAAAAACTCGTTAAATTAAATACTTTCAGCAAATGGCATAGTTTTAAAAAATATCCATTTTTAATTGAATTTAATGCAGTACTTGAATGCTGTGAACTATTTAATTTATTTAATTCATTTAATTAATTTCTACTTTGATCTTCCTTGCACGCGAAACTGCTATTAAACGTATATAATTTTTTCTTTGAAACTTGAAATTTAATTACTTCATGTAGAAGTTACTCATAGAAACAGAAAATTCATTTTACGTGCTCTATTTCAGCGTTTACTAAAAGTCGCATTGCAATAAAAGCAGAACTCAACTTCTTTCTCCCGTTCTATTTAGGAACTTTATAATTTTCAAAACCATACTAACAAGCTATTATATTCTTATCATTTCTAACAAGCTATTTCATTTTTAGGCATTTAAACCCCGAATGTGTTTACAGGCCAAGAATATATTTCTATTTATTGAATTCTCAGAGGTAGATATGAATGCATTATTCAAACAGAGTTAAGGTATCTAAAGCAGAATTCGGCCTCAAGGCTACGCATTGAAAATTCAGCTTTTGAGTTAACTTTTTCATTTATTTGTTTGGTGAGTTGACCTGAAAATTCAAACGCTGAGTTCGCGTAAGTTTAAATGAAATCGTTAAAACTCTTTTAAAAGTATGAAAATCTTAAGATGAAAATCGATAACCTACTTGCGGCAAAATCAAGAAAGATTTAATTTTTAATGAAATTGTGTCAAGTACATTTTCTCATTTAATTTCATGATAGAAAAAAAGGGCGAGATTAATAGCTGTTTACGAAGCAAAACAAAGAAAACTGAGACAATCAATTGCAAGTTTTGAAGCAGCCGAGCAATTTGCCCGAAGCAAAACGTACGTACATCGGATATTAAATTCCGCGAAAAATCTGCTCGACGGTACCGTTTTATCGTGGCTAACTTCTTTCTCCGCCGAAAAATTTTCCCAATAAAAACCGGAAACTCGAGGGAATGGTAAATAATCAAAAGGGGACTCTGGCCGCCTCCTTTTCTATATTCATATAAACTTACTTTTTACTGCAGTTTGTTCTCGAAGGGAGAGAGAGAGAGGGAGTCATTTAACCGCCTGTTATAAAATTCCGAAAGTGGCCCATAATGATTCAGCCTCGTAAATACGCTGAGAAATAAAGCCCCTACAAGACATCCTAATTCCGCACATTTTCCTGCCCATGAAATCTCGACTTTCTCGAAAGCCTCCTTTTCGAGAAAATCGATTTTCCCTTTCTTGCCCTCCACCGGAAGAGAGGAATATCCGGCGTCAAAGGCGTTCATTAACCGATGCCTGCCTGTAAATAAAAGCTCTCGCCGAGTTTGCTTGGACCCTCCAGGAGGCTTTAATGTTTCTCTCGATCTGCTCGCGCTCCTTTTCCTCTAATTTTGACTTAATTAAAACCCCGAGTCTCGAGTGTCTCTCGATCTAGCCGGGGAGCAGCTCATTCAAACTCCGCGGCAACTCGTTTCTAATGTATATACATGGGCGCAGCCCGAGCGGAACAAGTGAAACTTTGTACAAGCCAGCCGCCACCGACACTCTTCTTTTCTTTTGCTACTCGTTTCTTTTCAGACCTATTTTCTTTTGCTCTTTTTCTCTCTCTCTCTCTCTCTCTCTCTCTCTCTCGCCTGGATAAATAAATTTGGATGAGTTTCGCTTTGTCGCCGAGTCCGAGTAATTAATTGCATTTTGTTAATTCCTTTAGAAGTTGTAAATTATGGTGTTTATGTGTATTTAAAGCTGTTCTTTAAGGAAAATTTAACGTCTGCCCAAAGTCATTTATTACTCTTATCTTTCTGAAATTTACGTTTTTCGGTCTCTTTAAGAAAGCACCTTTATAAAGACGTTCAAGACTTTCCTAAGGATCAAGCTGAATTAATGTTTCAATATAATCATAATTAATGCTTGTTCACAACCCAGACTTCAAGGACCCTTATAAAATTTTCTTGGTTACAGTGTTATAGAGTTCCATTTACTTTCTACATTTTGTAATATTTTCTCTTTGTTCAATGTCTAGTTTTATTGTTTAATTATACATCTTGCCAAAATCTTTATTAAAATAATGATCAGAAAAGTGGTCAAGAGAATTCACCAACGGATGCAAGGTTCGTTCAACCGTTACAATTCAAATAAAGTTACTTAACTCGGTCTGTTCGGAGTCTAAGCGCCAGGATCAGAGCACTTGGGACTTCCTGTATGTTTCCGTCGATCCTTCTTCAAAGTGTTGCTAGGTTAATCTTCTTCGGTAGCGTCTTCTGCAGCTTTTTTGTCTTTGAGCCAGGTGGGTATTTACTTCTGTCTCCTTGGTGATCCCGAGTGAAAAGAGAGTGACTGCGTTCCCGAGCTTTATACGTTCTTTCGGAGGAGCACTCTTCTTCGGGTCTCAGCTCATCATCGCGTTTTTATTTCGCACAAAACCCAATAAGAATGCGGAAAAACATACATTTAAATGAAACTTATTATTTATACAACGCGGGTGCTGCGCCATAAGCAGCTTAGCTGAACGAAAATCCATGTTATCCTTTTCTCAGATATCCATCACGTCCTTTTAGCTTCAATCAATCGAGCCTGCCAAAAGTGACGAACGTGCCGATTTCGACCTTTTTTAATCCTATCGATCTTGATTCTCGATAGTAGCTTCCGTTGACCCTTTTACACCACCGAACCCTGTTCCTAAAATAGCATGTTTCGCCCTAAGATTTTATAGTCTGTCGAAAATTCTAAAGGGTCCACGGGTCGTTTTATTTCAAGAGAAAACCCCGCTTTCTTCCGCGAAAATTCCGAAGCTTGTAGGAGCAGCAATTTGCGCTATTCGCCAAATGATAAGTTGACGAACTTAAAGCTTGGTCATCGTCACTCTTCGCTTAGCTTCTTAATACTGAACATATTTGGTGCTTAAAATTATAATACGTTACAGAAGTAAGAAACACATGCAAAAGCATAGGACTAAGTAACACTACGCAACTTACAATAACCCTCTGGGCAGTCCGTCAATTGGGCGCTCACAGCACCCGGCTGGTGCAGACAAACATCCAGTACAACTCCCAAGCCTTTAATACAAACAGGCACATCGAGTTCGGCGAGTGAGTCGCGCGGCCGCCTCGCTCTCCTCCTTTCGGCGCGCATAAAGGCGCGTTAGCGTAAAGCGCAACGGGCCGCGGAAGCGCTCAACCGAGCGCCGGAGGCGGCCAACACCCCCGGGGAAATGATGCGCGGTGCATAATGCAGCGGCGCATAAGCGATGCTCGTACATTGTCAGCTGGGACTGGCGGCGGTATCGCCGCGGCCGGGGACTCTCCGCCCGGCACACCCGTAGGCTCGGAATTAATCCGAGCGCGAGACCGAGGACTGGCACATGCAGACCGACCAGGAAGTTTCTTTGAAGGAAATCTATGTTGTTTCAGCCGAGGATGAGTGTCCTCGTTCTCTCTCTCTCTCTCTCTCTCGCTCTCCCCCGTCCTTCGAGGCTTTTGATGGCCTTTCAATTGTGCAAAGAGTTGTTTTCTTCTTGGGTTGATGCGTTATAGTTATTAATTTCATTGCTTGGAGGGAGAATATTTCTTTTTACGACTAATTGAATTTCTTTGGCAAGAAAGCAAGTTGATTTGTATGCAAGACATTAAATTTTTGGAGTGATATCATCAAGTAATGCTAATATAAGAACGATTTCATTTTACATAAATGGATAGATATAACAACAAAAAGTACTACGTACAAGTGGGTAAATTCAAATTTAATATTAATTACTGGGTAACAAGCAATCTCTATTCTGGAAAGAGAATGAAAAAGCAACTTTGTAAAATTCAAAAAGCGTCGGCAATAAGTGGTTAAAAGCAGCAAGTATACACACTCGGCGCATAAAGTATTAAAGCAGCTGGAATGCGGACCAAATTCCCAAGGCAGAATTTCCGTTATTCCCTATTCGGCGAACAAGAGCAGTGATTAGCGGAGATTCAGAGGGTAGCGCGCGCAACAAAGTGCACCGTGTCTGCGCACTTCGGCATTCACCGGCAAAGATTAGAGAGCTCGGACTCGAGTATGATCCTCTTAGCAGCCCGGCTGGCGACCTCTTTCGCTGCCCGGCGGAGACGTCATTGTTGCCTTTATTTTGCTCCTCGCCCGACCACAAATTTCCCTACTTGACGCGAAGGATTCCTCTCTCGGGGGGCATTCGTTTCCCTGCTGACGTTTCTTATGCTGCGAGGATGTTTCTGGAATTTTATGTCTGGTTTTGCAGAGATATGGGTAGGTTTGCTAGGAGAGATTGTGTTAAGCGCCGAGGTTTACAACAATTTATTGTAATTCCGGTAGGGAAATTTCTGATAGAAAAAATGATTGGTAGGTTTTACGTGATCGGTATATATGATTGCAAATTGTGGTGTAATTAGGTCAAAACGAATATATTGGCTACATGTATTGGTTTGCGTTAGAAACGTTAGTGCTTTAATCTTGGTAAATAAATAGAGGCTTTCACAGTGCAGGAGAGGTCGCTAGTTAAGTAGACTGTTATTTAATATTATAAATACTTGGCTCTCATAGAGTTTGTAAAGTAGATTGTACAAAATGAATTTAAAATAATGGACTTACGAGACAATCTGAGCTTTGATTAAAATAATAATTACTCACAACAGAAAAAGAAATTGCAATTTGTGATTAATTTGGACAAATTTTGTATCATCTATTATCAACTTGATTTAACTATAGTCATTGTTCCATTTACAGTTAGAAACTATTTCTACTTAATGTTTCTGTTTATTTATACAGTATAATGTACAAGAGCAAACAATCCAGCGGGGGATTTAGAAATGGTTGCAACTTGGTAATAGCGGTTTTCAACCAGTTATTTACATTATAATAATGTTAACATTTTGGTTATGAGATTATGCTACAAGAAATTGCTCTGTGGAAATCCTACGTTCTGTATATAATCCTGCGTCTGTGAATAAAGTGCAAATCGTGGGAAGTTCTAGTGGATGAACGCATCTTTATATCATTTCGAGGGTATCTAACTATATAAAATAGGCTATGTAAAAGTGTGTTACGTCCAAAAATGAAAATAGGCACTCGCATAAAAAAGCCAAAAATTGAACCGAGAAAAGGAGTAGACGTAAGGAGTTCCTGGCGGAAAGAGCCGCAACTACATCAGCAGCCGATCACGTCAGCTGCTCTCTCTCTCCCTCTCGAAGATTTGTTCTCTGGCGGATCGCATCTGGCGGCGCTTGCGGCTAAGCCGCGCGATATCGCTCGCCCAGACAGAGGAAGAGAATGGATGATGGTGGCCTGGCTGGATAGACCTGGACGGAGGGACGGACGGATGGATGGATTAATCGCTGTCTTCGTCCGGGGCGACATGCGTGTACGCCTGCGTCATCTCTCACGCATCTCGCGCGTGTAAACCGGCGGGCCCATTGTCCTCTCCGTATCAGCGCACTGCGCCGGAGCGAGGATTTGCGACGCACGCAGCCGCCGCCGTCGCCGCTGCCGTTCCTCTTTCTTTGGGGATTTGTGTGTGCTCGGAGGCTGGCGGGGGAGGCTTCGTTCTTCCTTTGCAGCTGAATGTTTTAATGATTTATGGTGGCTCGCGGTGAATTATTGATTGAGGTTTGAATTTTGAAGGGAGGGTTTTCGGATGAAGGTTGACAAGTTGTATCGACGTCTCCCCGATGATTGTTTGTCTTGTCAGAGATTGATTTTCAGGGAAATAATCTAGGTAATGGATTTTTGAATTTTATTGACGGATTAATGTGTGTAAAAATAAAAAATTTGTTTGTTCTCTTGAGTAGAAGTTGATTTGCCTTAGCCTAAAATAAATGTGTCATCTTGAATTTTCGAAAAAAAAATGCAGGCACTTTCAGGATAAATTTCAGCCTATATTTTCAATAAGTATCAGAGCTGTAATCGTTAATTCGCGGTGCGACAAGGTAACCACATTCTTCGCGTGACAAGTTCTCGTAAAAACATCCGTCAAGCCCCTTCCCCTGCTGGCCGGGCGAGAAAAAAATCGGGACAACAGCCGCGACAATAAGACCTCGAGAAACAGGATTTTAGAAGGTCACCCGGAAGAAGCCACGTCTCTATCTCGCTTTCCCGTCGGCGGAAAAATACCTATCTCTCCGGTGAAAAATGAAAAATTTTCACCCGAGTCACACGGAGCCTCGCAAAAAAATTGATGACCGATTCAGCTCTTTTTAAAGTGCTTCGCGTAGGAGAAAAAAAAGCGAGAGAGAGAGAGAGAGACGGAAACTGAATGCAGACGTCAAGAGCGTAATCGACTCTGTCGCGGCCCTTACAAAAATAATTAATGAGAGCGAGAGGAGCCATTGTGCGGGCCGCGAAGGCAGGCTTGATGGATCGCGACGGGGGTTATCGGAGCGCGTCTCGATAGCTCGATGTCGCGAATGATGAAACATTTATAAAACAAAACAGACTGTCGCGCGTGCGTCAGCAAGATGAGAGGCGAGCTATCGGGGATCTTTGATAATGGAAGGTGCTCGAAATAAAAAAAAATGCGCGAGAGCGCCGCGATAAAGGGGTTTTTTGTATACCTCGGCTGCTGTTTTTCACGGCACCCCGGAATTTCAAGAGCTTTTCACGATGCGGAACAATGTTCACCTGATCTCTCTGCATTCATATTAATTTGGAAGGAATTTATATAGCGAAGTGCTTCCCTTTGACGAAAGATGGTCAGAACCGTACGCTTTGAGGATCAAGCTTTCAAATCTCGGTGAAAAAGAGATTTATTTTTAATTGGTTTAATTTTTTTTAAAGTGTTTTGGGGTTTTCTTTCGTTTAGTATTAGAGGTTATTATTTATTTTTTTTTGTAAGAAATCTTCAAATTTTCTACAATTCTTTTTTTGGGTTTATGAATAAAAAGCGCTGTTATAATTGTAAAACTGTTTTAAATTTATGAAAAGTATAATTTTTACTTTGTAACAAGCAAAAGAAAATTATAATTAATTAATTTAAGCAGAAATTTAAATTAAAATAAAATTTTTTACAAAGAAAGCAAGGTATTTATTTTATTTTCTTATTTTATACCCTTACTTACAATTAGATTTAAAAAATAATTTTAATTATACTGAGAACACAAAGATTGAATTTAAACATAATAAGAGAATTCTATATTTCCATCTCGTGCCTCTTTCAACCATTCCAAAAACTAATACAAGTTCGTAGTTCGACCTGATATTTATCAGTGTAAAAATAATTTATAAATCGATGCTTTTTGTATAACGACGCACGTCTTATATCGAATGCCTTATCGCGCGCACCCCTTTTTAATCTTTAAGTAAGCCGATTGTTCTATCGATGTCGCTGACCTTTCGCGAGAATAAACAGCCTTTCCCGATAAAAACTTGGCCGCTCCCGTTTTAAAAGCGCCCGAAGTTTATAGGGAAAAAAGATTAATGACATACAAACTAATGAAGATTTATTTCTTTCTACGAAATAAGATTAGTAACTTTAATTAATTAAAGAGCAACGCATTTTCTCGCCGTATTTAATTTATTGATCGTGCCCTTTTTTCTGTTTCTACGAACTATAATATATTTTATTCAAGTGCTGCTATTTGCCTGAGCAGAGTTACTTTCAGGCTTGATTACTTTTATTCCTTATTTCTTGTGTAAAAATCTAGCTCCATATTATCGATCTCAAGCTGAGGATATCGAAATCGATTGAATTTATCGAATTTAGGCTTTCTTCTATGGAAGGAAGCAGAAAAATGAACATCAAATACAAAAAATTGGCTGAATTGACCTATAGTAACACTTCATTATTTGATCCGTTGAAAGAAGAAAGTATATTTTCTTCTTTTCTGGGTCATTAAGCTTATAATAAATCGCACTTTTAGTACCCGAATAGATAATTGCCGAACTGAAAACAAGTCTCGCGTTAAATTACAATAGACATAGCTAAATGCAGCTTGCTAATTGACTCTTGTTACACTTTAGAGTCAGGATTTATTCAAGTGTCATTAAGCTTTATTCTAACAGTTAGCTGTGTCTTACTTCGAGATGTAAATTGCACTCACTTTCGGTTGTCTTGGGACAAGATCAATAAATAAACGAAGTTAATACTTAATTTGCTTAATGGATTGATTCTCAAAAAAGCAGAAATTTCTTTGACATTTTAGGCTACATAATGTAAGTATTTCAAAGTGTACTTAAATACCCTTTAAAACAATTATTTTATTTTAAAAAATTAGAACGAATTGACTGATAAAAGTAATTTGGAATGTTTATAAATTAAGTTAAGATGACTTGTCAATACTAATTTAAATAAATGGATAGGCAGTGAAAAGATGATAAAACAACTAGTAGTATTCTGTCAGCATTTCTTAAGACTGACAGGAATCCATTTATCTTGATAAGTACGGAACTTTCAAACTACAAATGCCCTCTTCAATGAAAAACTTTAACTTTTTGACTCATATTCTAAATACGTGAGCATTTTTTTATTTTCCCATAGATATGTTAAATATTCCATCATCTTCATAAAGAGCATTTAAAAGCTAAACTTAAAATTGAAGCATGAAAAATTTCGTATAAAAAGATAGTATAATATAGAATAAATGACTGTACTGTAGTTTCCAAATTAAAAAGTTGATTAAACGGGCGACAGTATCAAGTGTTTCATTGTCAAAGGCAGCATTTCGAGGCTCGTTTCGCACGACTAACTTCTTAATCAGCAGTTAAATATGCGCATTCCGTGCGTACACCTTTAATCGGCGTGAAACAATCCCTCGCCGCTCTCGCCAATATTTAGGCCAACAGGAGTAAGCCGCGCACAACAGCGGTAAGAGAGACAGAGAGGGAGAGAGAGAGAGAGAGAGAGAGGGAGAGAAAGCGAGACTTGGGGATCGATTCCGGATTACAGTCCTGCATGCTTATAGCCCAAGAGAGCAGCAGCAGCAGGAGCTAATCGCTGGCGCGTTGGCTACAAGCTCCCAGGGATTTCAGACGCGCTTGCGGAAAGTACGCGAAGAAGAAAACGGATTACTCCCTGTTTTTTACGCCCTCCGGCCTGTAAATAACGCGCCGCTGCTGACGCGCGCAGATAAGCGCTTGTTCCGCAGTCGGTGTGCCGGCGTTCCATTTTGGATTTGCGCCGGGAATTTTTAGGGAAAGCGTGCGCGGCTCCTGCAGCTTTCTGCCTGTATTTTTAAGGAATCGAACGCGGAGAGTGTTGCTCGAGCCTGGGGGAGGGAAGATAGTAGCTTTGGGAAGTCTTGGGAAGATGAGCTTTGGAGCCTTTAATTTAGAGATTTAGTTTAGAATCTAGGGGATGATGGAATTTGCTGATATAGCTAAATAGAAAAAACATTTTAAAAGTCCAAAAATGTAGATGGTATCATCTCAGAAGATTAGTTTTATCGAAAAAATCAACGTTACAGGACTGGTAGAATCAAGTATTGTTACAGATTCCTATTGCAGTGTCGAATATTTATTTTATCCGCAAAATCAGAGCTGCAGTTTTTCAAAATAATGCAAAAAATTCTTGGAATTATATAAGCTCTTGAATTCTACAGTTCCCTCTCGAAGCCTATATTCTGTTTCTTCTCCTTTTCACCCCATAAAAAACTATAATACTACTATGAAAAAGCTCGGAAGATAAAAAAAATGACTCGAGCTCAGCTCAGCGGAGCGTCCAAAGCCGCCCAGCTTGCCGCCCGCATTTTTGGAACGTCGATCGACGCAGATTCACGATAGTAAATTCCGGGGCAACCCCGCATCGTTGGAGGGGAGCAAAAGTTTCGCCGGTGCCGAACTCAATTTCCCTGCCGCCGGCAATCCTGCGAGCGCATTTCCATAAAACGTTCGGAATTTTTACCTGAATTAGAACAGTGCGCAGACATCCCTGCGGCTGGGCTGGATGAGCTTTCGATTTTGATTGAAGGGCTCCAGATGCTCCGGGACAAGTGCGAGGGATGCAGCCTCGGATCGTGAATAAATGCTGTGATTATGCGTCGAATGATATTAGCGTGAGTTGGTATTATCCATGAATTTTTTTTTTGGTCAGGGATGATAATGTGGGGGTTGGGAGGAGGAGTTTGTGTTATTGATTTATTGTTGGGGGAAT
Source organism: Ormyrus labotus (assembly GCA_035582975.1). Classification (NCBI taxonomy): domain Eukaryota; kingdom Metazoa; phylum Arthropoda; class Insecta; order Hymenoptera; family Ormyridae; genus Ormyrus; species Ormyrus labotus. The sequence continues at coordinate 21,603,685 of JAWWEO010000036.1, forward strand.
TTAGTAGGGAATGAAATTTTTTACAGGCATAGAGCAAATGGTTATTTTTCTTTTCTACTTCCCTATTGAAAAATATCGATTTTATTTCAAAGATTTTAAAGTATGCACATTAAAATTGATGTAATAAAATAAATGTAAAGATTGAAAATTCAAACTATAAGCAGCAAGAAGTGATGGTTAAAAAAAATTTTTTTTAAATTAGCCTCCTCGAAATATAGATCTCAACAACCACTTTCGCTAAAAATAGCCTCCCTCTTTTTTAAATTCTTTCCTCTGCACATAATAAATCGCATCTCCTATCCTTTGATACATATTTATATTTCAGCCCGGAAACGACCCCTCAAAAAGCCCAAAATTCGGCAATAATAAGCCGGCCATCATCCGCCCAATAAAGCAATAAAGGCCTAATCTCTTTGATTTCCCATCCAAACTTTCATCTTCTCCGCGCAATATATTTCAAGCACATCTTGCGATTTAATCATCGCATAAAAAATAAATCACCATCCTTCGGCAAAAAATCACCCCCGCGCAGCGGCATGATTTATAAGCTTTAAAATTTCAATCGCGAGAATCATTCGCCGATATGCAGAGAAAAAGTCATCGTCCGCGGAGAGATAGTCGGCGATTTTCACCCTCGCCGGCGGTGGCTTTGATTAATCATCGCGACGACGACTTAAGCGACGTGCCGGAACAAAAAAAACAGGACGGCAATGTAGCGGACGGAGCTGCTCGGGGAAAAAGAGCAGTCGAGGTGGAGATGGACACATGGATAGATCGGAGGGAGAAGTTTTGTAAGGAAAATAGTTGGAGAGATGATGGCTGGACGCTGATGATAATAACTGCACCGAAAGTCGATAGTTTAATGAAATAAAAATAATGATAGTTTAATATCAGAAATATTTTATCAATCAGAAATTACGAAATCATGGCACACAATCATATCCATAACAAATTATCATTAAAACTTATATTCAAATTCATATAACAGTTACAGTTTCCTAAAAATAGATGGTAACACACTAAAGTGTATCTGGTAATTTATTTTGGCATCATTAATTCCTTGTATATTTCGAACGTAAATAACACGTTTAATAAAAGCAAGCCTTAAAATTGTCAAAATAATCATAAAATATGCATTAGACTAATCTGATTATGGAAATTTCACATTAGTGTAGGTTAATAGTCAAGTTTATGACTGCGCTTATGATCACACGAACACTGCATTTTGTAGAATATTAAAAGTCGCTAATGCTCTTAAAAATAATTATTTCGATCATAATAACTCATTATTGTACGTATAATCTTCAAGTACTCTCCAATGATAAATACTCCTTTGGCTTTTAAAATTATTTGTTTTTAATAATTGAACTAAAATTAAATAATATGCGCACATCCTCATAATGCTTCGCTGAAACAGCTTTAAAATTGACATCGCTCTCGATAAAAGTTAACTAAACCTGCACCCTTTGCCGTTCAGTCAAATTACCATCACCTCTCGAAAAAGGAAAAACTCCAGTGCTCGAAAAACAACAGCCGCCCCGACCTGCGTCAAGCTCAGACGAACCGCCCCTTTTTCGGGTACCGCACACAGGCTGCGCAGCTTGTATGCATATTTCATGCGGCAACTGACCTGACGATCGCTGCTTTTGTTTTTCGACTACCTTCGTTAGGCTAAGTGCAAAGTGTCGCGCGACGACTGGACTCATTAATTATTGGACGAGCCCGGAATGGCAGCTGCTGAATTCTCTCGCCCTCCGCTCTCCGGTCTCTTAGCTCGAGTGTTGGGACGCTTTAAGGATTGCTTGTAACACTGTTCTTTAACATAAATGTGCTGCTGTTTGTGTACCGAAGCATGAGCGTTTTCTTTGCCAATCGTTAAATCCTTTGTTGGGGCGTTCTTTTTCTTTCGAGGGTGTTGATATTTGCTTAGTAGGTTTCAATAATTTTTTTGAGTTATTATTGAACTTGCTCTGAATCAATCGAATGAGGCTTTGTTTTATTTTTATTCGTAGAAGCTTGATAGTTAGGTTATTAATATTATTTTGAATTTAGTTCGTATTGTAAAAACTCGTTCTTATATTTGCAAAAATTTTTTTATTCAGAACGTGACGGGAAGTGTCAATAGCAAGACAAATACTTGATGGCAAAAGTTAGTCAGCACTTCTAAGTAGTGAATGATTCGAAACTATGAAATATGATAAATGTCTATAGGAGCATCCAAGACACAGATTCGGAAAGTCCTTTTGACAGCAAGGAGTTGAAGCGGAGAACTGACCAATTACCCCGGTCTTCAAATGGCCGGCAAGTTTGACCAATCCTGACTGATAAACGCTTTGTAACACCCAAATGGTATTATCCATGCGCAGGCACGCTTTCTCGAACTTACTCCTTAAAGTTCATCCAATCGAATTGCAGATATAGATCTCCATTGTCTTCCTTTGAGACTTTAAACTGCATTTGAAGTAAATTGTTAAGCATTGAATTTCAAGTCTTTCAACGTTTAAAGTTTTTACAACAAGCTCAATGAGAAACTTGACTATATTACCGTCGTTATTTACGAAAAAAATCGTTATTTCAAAGAAATTTCAAATATTCAAATTTCTTTATGCTTATTTATTCCCGAATATTCTAATAAAGTTAAACTAAGCTCGAACACTCGAAAAGTGCAGCTGCATGCACTCTGATAAACTCTCCTGCATTTCCTCGGCTAAAACAAAAAAGAACTCTCTCCCTCTCCCTCTTTCTCGCTCCCAAAATTCATTCTCATTCAGTCCGTGGAACTCTATTTTATTTGCCGACGCACACGCCGGGGTGTCACGGCAGCAGCTCTCGCTTCGATTCCAGTTTCCGGCTTGCGCCTGCGCGCACACACGGCCTCGCTCCTTGAAATTCGGTACAATGCGCGTATCTCGCAACAGTAGCGCCGGCTGAGGGCTATACGTATTAATCTCCGCCGAGACTAATTAATTATTGACTTATCGCACGATGACTATCCGTCCCTGCGGGAAGTGAGGGAGAGAGAGAGAGAGAGAGAGAGAGGACGCGGTCGCGCTCCTCTGCTGTTGTCGGAATTCATTGTTCCAATGCTGCTGCTTCGGAGTTACGCGTGGGTGCAAGAGCACTGGAACTGGAGAGCTTATCTGAGGGGTAATTTGTTTTGTTTAATCAACAAGTGGAAGGATAAAAATTTTGCACGATGAGCTTTTCTGGTGGTTTTAAAGGATTGAATGAGCTTTGATGCTTTTTATGATGTTATTCGTTTTTACAGGTAGGCATTACGGTGCATTATGATGAACAATTGACGAATGTGTTATTTTAATTTTTTATTAACTTATTTTATTATGTAATAAATTCCAAAAAAGTAACTGATAATGTTTGAACCGAATCTTGTTCAAGTAAGAATTTATACATAATGCAGTAAACGGCATTTTAAATTAGTTTACTCACAAAAGTGTATTATCAAGTAAAGCTTAAGTTAATTATTGCTAATGTAAATACATTAAAATGGGGTATTCAAAGTAAACCACAATTTACGTTTTTTTCTAGTTTACATAATGAATTTGTAAGAAGACAATTGTAAATTATCGTTAATGGTACATTTAATACATTATTCAATAACGTTTTTTGCCTTAATTAAACATTAAAATATTTTTAAGAAACGAAATGAAAGAGCTACTCAAAAGATTTCTAGCTAATTTATTTCAATTAAGTTTATTAAATATTTTCCATACAGCTCCTACTTAGTTCATTAATTTCATCGCTTTTATGTATCCCTCAGGATTATATATGAAATGCTGTAAGAAACATAATTACTTTCCGTAACTATTTTTATACTACTTCCGTTCTTTCATTATTTTTCATTACTATTCTGCTCATTTCTTGGAAATAATAATTAATTAAACGGGTATAATACAAATGAGTCAATGTTCATACTTCTTTAATGTTTTACCTACAAGATCAAATATCACGATTACAAATTTTTAATTAAGAATTTCTATTACTCTTTACTTCTTACAGACAAGCATGTCGTTTTGAATAATTGTTAAAACAAAAAACATGATATTATAGAGATTATAAAGGACTAAATCTTACAAAGAAAGTGCGGCAAGCAGGTCCTCGCATAATCAGCGCGAAGCTTAAAAACTTCAAAGAGAACAAGGAAAAGAGCGCGCTTTTGTAAATACTTTAATAACGCATCTCGCGCATTTAAAGCTCCTCTACTTCTTTTAAAAACAATATAACGCGCAAAGAAAAAACACTTCATATTCCATTTATGCGCGCTATGTATTTCCTCAGTGCCTGCGGCCAGTTTTCTGCGCGCATTTTATATTTAGCGGAGTAGTTAAGCCGCGCTTATTAAGCCGGAAAGACAGAATTTGGAATTGTGGAAGCGCTTTTAGCAAGCAAACTTACAATTGCGCGAGAGAGGCACGGAAAAAGTGGGAGCTCGCTTTCAGATCAAATTAGAATTGGATTCTTTTTGATATTTGACAGGAAAATGAAGGGGAGCGGAGCAAGGAAATTGACTTTGTGGATTTGTGTAGATTTAATCTCAAAGGAAATAAAGCGCTTTATAGCATCTCTTTTATCTTTACCTATTTACTTGTGGTATTAAAGACATAAAATGCTTTAAAGAACTAAGGTTTTCTTGATTTAAACTAAAATTTAATTATTAACTTATCAACTCTAATTTTATTTTATCTAGAAAATAATAAATTTATATTCCGTTTATATTTATTTATAATAATTTGTCAAAATGAAAGTTTTTACAGCATTTGACTTCGTAAATAAACTCTCGATTCAAGCATATCTAGAACCAATATATAGCACTCAAACAAAAATTTGGAACGGGACTCTAAACTTTTAAAATAAATTCAAAACACCAGTGAAAGTTTGGCATTCCATATATCCAAAAAGCCCGAAAGAGGCCTTCGAAAGTCAATCCAGCCAATGCAGCCGCGTTCGCTCGCATAAAAAAGTACATCCCCAGTCCTAAATAATTCCACGGTCGATTTCACACCAATACGGGGGTATCGCCGCGCGCAAATACATTAGAACGACATTCAAACTGAATATTACAAACGAGCCCCAGAAAAAAGAAGGTGCGCTATAGCTTTTGAAACGCGGCCAGACGCCCTCAAACTTTGCTTATGAATAAATTTTCACGTATCATCGCGCGCTTCCCACCCTCCATTAAGTAAGTTTGCGCGCCCAGTCAGCAGTTTAGAGCGGTGAGGGGAGAGGGGGGGGGTTGACTTTTTCCACGATCTCTAAGACCGCGGTTGTCGCCCATGGTAATTGCGCCTTTTTCCGATATGCATGCAAGCTCCGGCTGCCGGCACGTGTTGGGAATGCTGTGTTGCAGGGGGCTAAATGTTGCAGGAGCTAAATGCTCGTTGAAATATTGAAGAGGAGGCGAGGGAGGGACTGGGTTTGCAATGCGAGATTTGAGCGGGGAGTTTTAAGAGCTTTTACTTGCGATTATACTTTCAGAGTTTTTAGACTGGTGCACGAGGAAAAGTTGGCTTATCTGAAGTAGAAAGGAGAACAACTAAATAATTGTTTTTCTTATATTACAGAAAATTATTAATTTTCTTAAATCAGACAAATCAAATGTTTGCGATGAAATTAACATCGATCTTGAACTCCACTTTCTTAGTTGTCGTATCGACGATTCGAAAAGAGAAAGCAATTGTAGCTTTTCCATCTCGTCTAGATAAGACAGTTGATTGAATAAGGGTATAAGAAAATGTTTTGATTGATCTCAGAGCAGCATACTAAATTTTGTAATAACAGAAAAGAAACTTGAGAAACATCGAAAATCAATTGATTAAGTTTTATCAAGTAAAACTCATACTTTTTGTTTTCATAAAGGAACGACGATATAACAAAAATAATCATTTTTTTTTTGAAACGCGATTAAAATATTTATAATGTAATATTATTATAAATTTATTAGCATTAATTATATGAAAAGTTTTTTCATTTCATTTTAACTTTTTTATAAATTTTATTGGAACAAAAGAATGCGAAGTGAAGTATCTAAGATATAAGTTTGTTTTAAAACAGTACATTTTCGAACAAAGATATAAACCATTTCAGCATTTCATAACTTGTTTACTACCAGAATCATAAGTTATTAAAAACAAGTAAAAAAAACTTCCGAATCCCACTTTCAATTCAAAACCAATACGGAATCTCTCCAGGCAAAGCCAGCCTCCATGCAAAAGATTTCCAGCTATCACGAACGCTCTCTTTAAGATTTCAGCGGGCCAACCGGGCACATCCGGGGGCTGCAAAATTCAGCCCCGACCTTTCATCCGGGTCGCTCAGTTCTCTTCTTATTCAGACTCGGGACGTCAACTCGCATGCCAAGTCTGTCTTTTTCCGCGCGAACTCTTATCGTTTCCATACCTTCGATATTCTCCATTTTTTATCCGCTCTGCCCTCCGATCCTCGGTGATTTCTTTTCGCGCTCCGCCGGATGTCTCTGGATGGCTCGATCGCTGAGTTTTCGTGGATGTGGATAATAATAAGGATGGCTTTTTTGCAGTATTGTTTCTTTTGAGATTTTTCGTGTTGCATTGTTGGCTTTGTTTTTTCATTACATGACGATAGGATTTAAGTTTTTCTATATAATATTTTTGGGAATATGTGTTATTTCTTTTGTATTTCTAAAAGTGTAAAAGAATCTTTTGCGTAAAATATTTATAATTTATTTGAATAGGATTAATCCAAGATTACATGCAAGCTTCCAACTTCTATTTTCGAATGGACAAAACCGTCTTCCCGCAAAGGGAAAACTCGGCTCTGAAAAAGTATCCCTCCCTTAGAATCCGAAGAGTTAACCAGTGGCCACCTCTGCACTTCCTCTCGATTTCCTCCTTTCATTTTCTCTTCACCTCCATCTTCGTCCGCCGAGGGTTAATCTCCTCTCTTACCCTCTCCCTTCCTCCCTCTATCTCTATCTCTCTCTCTCCCTCCCTTTCTCTCTGTCGTCTGCAGAACGATTGAAAGCTCAGTTCGCCGTCCCTTTTAGCGCGTGGAAAGACAGTTCGGACGGACGGAGAGGCTAGAAAACCGCATCAATCGTCCGCATCGTGCTCTGCAACGTTGTTTAGGAGAGTCTCTGAAAGAAAAATGCTGCCGCGAGAGCTCGGAAATCGAAAATCGAAGCGCACGCAGGAGGTGTTGAGATTGATTGATCGCACCGCCCAGAAATGTTTAAACTTTTTTTGGGGGGGAAGGGAGAGATGGATTTCGCGCTTGTCTTTTGGGAGGAGAAGCGCTGCTGTTGACGAGCTACGAGATGAATGGGTGGAGTGGCTTTTACGGCATGCTGCGAAGGGAAAATTGTCTGTACATGCTATTAAAAAGCACTGACGTTGATGATTGTTTTTTTTCTGTGTAACAAAAGATATTAACAAATTTTCTATGGAAGATGTTAAATAATAGTTTTAGTACACGAAAGTTCTAAAGGACTATTTAACATCTGAAATGTCGTGGTAAATTTTATTTGTTAAATAAAAAATTAAGTAACGTGTTTTAATTATAAATAAATTTTTAATAAAATATATAAAGAAGTGTAAAGAAATCATTTTGAATAAAAATGGTTAAGCGACTATTCATGTTTTAGAAATACTTTGTTGCCTTGAAATCGAATTCTGTGAAAGCCAAGAAGCTTCAGTATTCACAAAAGACGTGTAAGAATTCATGTACGTGCAAATAGCAGTGAGATGGCAATTTGAAAAATTTTAGTCGTGCGTCGACCCACTTTCAGACATTTAAATTATATACCTTATATATATAATATTAGTACTAAAAGTTTTTCAATAATAGAACATTTTCAAAGTATTTTTATTGACTATAGTTTGTAAATATTATAAAACTGCTATCTTTTACTTTAGCAAAAACAAGTGTTTTGTATTTAATAATTTGCTAAGTTTTGCTTGAAAATTTATATTTCTACCATCTATTTTAAATTTACTGATCCTAAAAGCCCGTTGCTTATACATAAAGTAATGACTATAAAGAAAGTTTTCCACCTAATATATTTTACATTGCATAAGCAAAAAGAGTTATTTTCCACCTCAAAAAGCGTTTAAAATAAGAAGTCTCGAAGCAAGAGAAAATAAAAAATGCATAAAAACCGTTTCGGAAACCCTGATAGTTCGAACCCTCGCGCTTCTACCTTCAAACACCCTCTCATCTATCTCGGACATTATCTGCTTCTCGTCAGGTTCGCTCGTTCTCGCCGCAAACGTATTCCTGCCGAATCACTCGTCCCTCCACTCGCAAGTCTCCGACCCCTTACTGCGCTTCCTTTTCGGGCAACTGCGCAGGCGCGCATTTATATACACCCTCCGTCTTTCGTGACGCCGGGGAAGCTATATATACACCGAAACAATGGGCTTTCTTTCCTCGCGAGAAGTTTTTACGGCTTTCTGTTCAATGTCTTTTACGGCTTTTCTAAGGAAGGGGGGAGGAGACGGAGGAAGAAAAAACGCGCTTTAACCCGTTCGATTGTGCCGAGTGTTTGCGGCTGAAAGGCTTTGGCGATTGTTGGCCCGACTCGCGTGAGCCGCGAAGAAATTTAAAGTTTTACCCTTAATCGTCGGGAAAATTGTGATTGTCTTTTCAGGGCTGAGCGAGGAAATCGTTCGGGGAGGAGGATTTAAGTAGTCTAAATTACCGGCTCTTATTTTTATAACTGAATTTGTGTTACTAAGCGCCTTTGGGAAATAAATTCATAAACAGAAACGAATATTATTTATTTAAAATATAACTAAAATTAGGTAGCTAAAATTCATGATATAATAAACAATTTTTTTTTAACTAATTTAATTTTTATGTACAAAGAGAAACGCGTGTCAAAGAGAAAATTAACAAAAATTTAAGTGCAGAAGAACTTGCATTAAATTCATTAACAAAGTAAAATATGTTTTCACATAATCCAACATGTTTATATTTATGTTAAAAGATATACATTACTTTCATTGGCATTTTTAATTTAACTTTGTGATGGTTAGTTGAAAGTTTTTCACATTAAGTTTTGGTGCGTTTTTTCTGTTTAACGATTTATGAGAGAAACAGAATGCCGTTTTGTCATGCAGTTTTATTGAAGAATTACAGCTTTGATGACTTTAAAAACTAATTACAAGAGATCTGCCCTGAATATCGACTATTTCTACTTAAAACGTACGTATTTTCTATTTAAAGTTTATCCCCGAAAAAGCATCCCTTAAAAATTGAAAAAGCCTGGCAAAGACAACACTAGCCCGCGTTTCTCTTAAGCCAACCGCTCTAAATTCTTTTCCGCAGCAGCAGCAGCAGCAGTGCAACTTTACATTTATTCTGCTGTAAAACTCGAGAGAATTCCGCGTCGGCCACTTTAACCGGAAAACTGTAAAACCCACAGCAGCTCCGAAAAATTCCTCCTCCAATTCCAGAAATTTCCACCGTCAGTTGCGCGCGAAATTGTCTTTTTCAGGCCCGGCCGTCTCTCCTCCCGATCGACTTAATTGCCGGGACTTTAAATCCGGAGCTGCTGTGAGGACACAGCCGGGATTCGCAACAGTTCAGTAAGCGTTCAAGATTTGTTTACCCGTCCGTGTTGTCATACTTATAACGAGCGTAATAAAATTTACGAGCATTCGACGGGAATTTCTTTGACGGCAGCATAGCTGTACTTATTTACGAGGTATTGCGGATTAACCTGATTATGATGGCCAAATGAGCGGAGGAGGGAGAAATTTTGAAAATTTTGATTAATATTTTTACGCATTACATTCAGGTCAATTAGGAAATTTCGATGCTTTAAATGAATATGAATTATTGTTGACAGATTTAAGCTCTTTTTTTCGTAATTATTTACCGGAAATTCTAGGAATTAACGTAGCAATTAAAATTTTTAAATATTATTTCGTTTTGGATTTTGTTGAAAATAATTCTTCAAACTAATAAATGGGTGTGACAACGTTGGAACTCGTTAACTCAGCTTACAATTACGAACTTCAAATGGTTAATTATTATTGAAATTTTTAACGATCGAAAAAAAGCTTAGAAATAAATTTTAATTGCTTCGCGAATAAATAAAAGAAGATTATTAAAATAAAATTTTTAATTTTATCTCAAATATTACTTGATACGATAAATTATCAAATAAATCGAAAACCTCAGAAAACTGATACAAATTCCAAATCAAAATATCCGTCCACGTTAAATATCGTCCTCTCTTGCACTTCAAAATTCAGCAGCTCTCAAATCCTTGACTCGAACGCGACGCGATCGAATTTTCACGGCGCGCCTTCGCCTCCTCAACGTAAACGCAAACTCGACGTCATTGTCGACGTCGTCGTCGACGGCAAGTGAGCATTATGAAGGGTCTTTTTCTCCTTCGTTAGCCCCGAAGACGCGGCCGTAGTGTTCTGCAGAGCGGGAGCAACGTCTGCTCTCATACTTGGCAGAAGTCAACTGCACGAGTCGATATATCCCGCGAGACGATGACTGATCGATGGAAAATATTCCGGGAAGACGAGTCTTGCATGGAATAAATTCTAAAGATAAAATTACGTATTTGCGAGAAATATAATAAATGTTGGTCGAACTGTTTCTTAGAATAAAAATGTTGACAATATATATTTTATTCTATTTCATCCGTATCTTCTCAAGTCTTGTTGAATTTCCCGTTAAAATTTTTTTAAAAAAGTTCACAAATTTTGAAAGATCAAGGTTTTTTATTTCGGGAACGATACCTTTTGATAAATTTTCCGATAATTTATCATTAGGAAGTAAACAATAAATCGATGTATAAATGTCCGTTCGGGAAGATATGGGTTAAAGAGTGTAACTTAAAATGCAAGAATTATTTACACATTTAATTATATTTGTTTCAAATATTTTTGCAAATATAATTTTTGAGAAATAAGTATGATTTAGTACTTTTTCATTTATCTAAATAACCTTACAGTTTATAGCTTCAGAATTTTTTTTTTTTACTATTTGAAAAACCTCTCAAAAATTCTGCGTATATCATAGCGTGAATATATATTAAAAAAAAAGTAATAAATTTAATAAAAAAAATTCTTTCCGTATTTTTATGCTTAATAAATCTTGAATATAAAAAGCAGAATTTTTACATTTAATATCTTTATCAAAATTTGGTTTTAGGGAAATATTAAAAAGAATTTCATTTTAGAGAAATTTAGGAATTAAAATTTCAACAATTCACTCGAAATTATTCAGAATTGTGAACACTGATATATCACCATTAAAGGATTAAATAGGGTCAGTTTAAGAAATTATAAAATCACCTAATATGCATTAATTATGATAAAATAGCATGAATTGCACGAGGAATATTCAGTGTGGTTATTAAATTATTATTTAATCGCAGAAAATTTGAAGAATATGTCACGAAATAAATGATTTTTTCACACTAAAAAGCATGTAATACATCCGTTTCAAGCTATTTGTAATTATTTTTGTTGACATATTTGAATATAGATTATTTTCGGTTTCAATTTTCTCATCTGTACGTACCATCAATCCATTATTTTAAATAAATTAACATAATATTACAGTAAACATGAATTTTTTAAGTTTTTCCCAGTTTATATATTCCTCTTTACTAAAAGAGTTTATTTGATCGCAAAAGTCACACGGCCGAGAAATGTTTACCTCAGCACGGGCAAAGAAAATACAGTTCTCCGTCTGAAATCAAAGTATATTCGACGGAGTTTTAAAGTGATCGAATTGCCACCGGCTAGATGGAAAACACTTTGCAAATCGAAGCGGAAAGGCGACGACAGGGAAGGAAAAAATAGAGATCAGGCGAGCGAAACAATTGAAAAGAGGCAAATAATCAGGGAATCTCCCGAGCGGTTAATTACGTCAACGGCGCTTGGGAGAGAAAATCGGGCCGGGCATGCAGGGGATTAATCGCCGTCGTAACCTCAGCCGGACGCTCCGATTCCGGCTTGTTTGGCGAGTTATCAAGATCCATGCCGTGTGTCCTCCATATCGGAATTACGCCCGACAGATAGATAGGCAGATAGTAGTTGTGGGTAATTTACGAAAATGTATTTAACCTCTTTTCGGGAGCCGAGAGGAGAGATTCCCTCGCTTTTTGGACTGCATAACAATTGAGTTTTATTGGATCGACTTCGCGGAAATTTTAATTGATAAAGGCTGGCCAGTTTTAGCTGAAATTGTCTTGGGAACTGCGGAATTTATTGCCACTGAAATTTTAATATTAAATTCCAAGAAATAAATAATAAGGATTTGAGATTTCTATGTAATCTAATAATTTACAGAAAATTTTTCTGTTCCAGTAGTAACTTAATATATGGTGTTTTCACCAATCGTAATAATTTATTAAATTGCTAAATGAACTTTTAATTTAAAAATTATTAGAATAACTATGAAAAGGTGAAAGTATAAAATTATATTACAGTATATACAAAGTATACTATAAGTATACAAGGAAAATTTTTATAAAAATGTTAAGCAAAAAAGTATTGTCGAATAAATGAAAAATATAAAGAATAACGTAAAATAATAATGAATTGTACTTTTATCTAAATAACATTTCAGTTTATATAAAATTCCGTATAAAATTTACTGTAAATGAATGAAGAGTATAAAGAGAAAACGCAAAATTAAATATTTTCAAATTGCACAATATTCATGTTTTCATTCTTAATTAACTAATGGAAAATTTATTTCAAAAATTGAGAATGCATTTTCTTATTTAAATAAACGTAGCAGTATGTTTATTTAAATATGTATGTTTGTCGACATTCAACTGTACAAATTCAAATTGAGCCTCTGAAGAATACCCTTATGCATCGCATGTATAATGTAAGTGCTTCACCGAATATAGATGTATATTGTGAGCTACATTAAACGTATTGCACTCACATGTAGAAATTTAAGAAATCAATTTTCAAAATATGTTAGTAAAGTTTCAGGAGGAAAGGTACTTAATTCGCTCAAGAGACATAAAAGTATAGTCATTAAATATATTTATCTCCAATAAATACCTAAAACTGTTTCCACAAAGAATGACCTTTTAAAAACAACTTTATCGCTCCAATCCAATTTGATAACCAACGAACGATAACCGCACGCTCTCTTCCTTCAAACGTCGTCCCCCACCATAACCCTCTAAAATCTAAACTCAATCACGCCCTGAAAGAGGACAGTCCAGCACTATGCTGTCAGTATAATAAAATCCTCGTCTGTACTTCTTTTTCTCACCGGTGGACGCATCTAAATCCGACTCACGTTCGCCATTACATTCGTCTTCGAAAAAGCGACAAAGCAAGAAAAAAGGGGTACGTAGTAGAGGGGGTCGCGCGCGCTGCATGCACGCATTCTGGACTTCCTCTATTGATTACAAAGCAGAGCAAACATCTCTCCCTCTCAGGATAAGACAGAGCCAAAAACGCGACCGTATTTGGCTCGCTCGATGTACCCCCCGCGCGATAAATCCCCGGATAATGTGAGCGGCCGCTTAAACGGCTGCCCTTGAGTTTTATTCGCGACCCTCTGAATTAACGGTCGCAGGGAGCCTCGTTAAAAGCTGCCCCCCCCCCCCCCCTTCAACCTCCCGGACCGGGTGAGGATGTATTGAATTACGTCTAATGCGAGCGCACATTGCCTGTCCTCGGTTAATCGGCTTTTTCGTTGTTTGTCCGACGTTAATTTCGAGTGCGGCTGACGGTTTCATTGGCTCCGATCACACTTTATGGCAGCTTCGTAATCGTTCGGCTTGCTTTTATGGTGATTTATAATTGCGAGAAGGATTTGGAGTTGTAATTCAATACATTTCCGGTGGCCTTATTTCTGTTCTTATCATATGTTTCTACGTATTACTTACTAATCTATTTATTTACATTGCCAGAAAACTTCCATATATATAGATATACTGTGTTTACACTTTCTGCTTCCAAATCTACATTTTGTGTACCTGTATATATGGAAGTTTTCTAAACAGTGTGATATACAGCGTAGTTATTAAGAAAGCCAATATAAACTGAATAGAATAAGAGAAAATTAAGGAATGCTTCGAAAACCAAATTAATTAATGAAAAATTTAGAAACTTATATCTTTTTAAAAATTTAAACAAGAATAAACACTAAAATGGTAGAATTTTATAAATAATACTCGAGCAGTCGCTATTGCAAACTGTTTCTTAAATTGTTATCAAAGGCTGTATTTATAAATCTAAAAGCTTAAGATACTCTCGCTGATTAAAGTAATGACAGCTAAGTTTCCTAATGAAATAGTGTGATTAGAAAAAGCTGTAGGTCATAGTGATGCACCTTATCAACTAAAAAGCAATATAAAGGCCAAGCCTGTATCAAAGGCGCACATAAAACTTTTATTGCCCTCTTCGGGTAATAAAAGTTCGGTTCCATCGTACAGCTCACGAAATATAGACAAGAGACTATCGCAATTAAAGTTTCCGTGGCGTTGCATCCACAAATAGCACCATTTCTCCCGCTCAAAATTGCCTTTTACATCGGGCTTCGACAATGAAACAGCCAACTGTTATCCCACACCTCTTGACTAATTACGAATTGCGGAAAAAAGAAGCGGCTCGTCGCGCGGCCGCTTGTCCAAATCTCATTAGGCGAGACCCGTTAATTCAATGTCTGCGCAAGGCGGAAAAAAAATGAGGTGGCTTTGATTTTCCAGGCCGCTTCGTGTGCAAAGACGCGGCGGCGCTTGGCAGAACATAAGGAGCCTGCTCGCGTTTATTTCTCGCGAGGCAGTGCAGTGCGGCGCAAAGGTTAAGATCGAAATCAGCAACGATGCCTGAAGCTGAGAAAAGTAGTGTGTCGTAGCGGAGAGCAGAGAGGAAAAGAGAGAGAGGGAGCCCGCTTTTCAGATGTAAATATGTGCCTCCTGGCGATGCGGTTTCTATGCAGAGGGATGTGAGGCATTAATTGAGCTCTGAAATATGGAGGAATATTTTCTTCTGGGAATTAAACTTCTACTCCCCGTTCTACTGCGTATGAGTGTATATGATTATAACTATCAGATATTTGATTTTATTAAATGTAAAATGTAAATATTACAAAGTCCAATTCAATAAATTCACTTAAAAACAATTTGGAGTTTGTTAAATTTTTCAGTGTTAGTTAAGATTTTCAAAACTCTATATATAATTAGGTGTAATTTTATTAAAAACAGCTGTTTAAAATAAAAAAAATCATATGTTTTCTACTCAACCATTCAGTGGTAACAAATAACTCCACCCTATAGAGCAGTGTCAAAGGGTAGGTGTGCTCCTCCGAGCAGTAATAAACTCGCAGATTCCTGATCTCACGCAATGGCCTGCCATCACGGCGGAATATCTGGTCCCAGGGATTTCCCATAAACTCGGCGGGGACTTTGACTTGATTTGCCGAGCGTTCGCAAAGCGCAAATTATCTTGGATATTGTTCACGGGACTTCCACCGCCGCTACCGCATTCGATAACTATATCTTAATTAAGGCGCTTGACCCAATTTCCACTATATTTCTCGGGGGCGCGTTCGACCGAGCCAAGAGAGGGAGAGAGAGAGAGAGAGAGAGAGAGAGAGAGGGAGGCTGAGTGAGACGCCCAGATAAGTCGATCTCGCTGTGCATGCCCCACCGTCAGCCGGAACGCTCTATAATGCGCCCAGACGGAATGCTACGGACGTGAACCTAATCTTCGGGGGGAGACTTTTAAATCGTTTGCGAATCTTTTACGAATTTTGTCTTAAAAATTAATGGTAATTATTTGATTGAATGTATGTGTTGCCCAAATTGTGATCCAAATCGTAATATATAAGGAAGAGCATGAAGAATTAAAGACTTTAAATCTTTTATAAATTTTGTAGTTGATTTTAAAAATTTAACATTTTCGACTTGTCCGGTTTGTGGATTTCAAATCAATAAAAAGAAGATAGAGATTCAATATTTATAAATGTACTATTTTGTTTTTTTATTGCCCTGCTCACGTTATTTATTTATACTTCGAAAATCACAATAGCTTTAAGGACATTAATTGAACAAGAAAATCAACTGCCTTACTCGAAAATCGCACCCCATTCAATAAATTCTTTACATTCCGTTAACAAAACAAACCCCCAGTAGATTTTCCTCGTGCAAAATGCAAAAAGCCAAGCCTCGTCCCTAATCAAAAAGGCCGCCTCGTCGCTGGCTCTTTCTTCTCCTATCCAACACGTGCCGGTCGACCTGCGGAAACGAGAAAAGCGTCACGCGGGTGCCTCTTGCCTTTGACGAAGCAAAGACGAGACGACGAGCGCACGATCTCGTCATGCACTCGTAAAACCAGTGGCTCGTAGAGATAGAGCCGACGAGCGACCCCCGCTCGAGATTGTTGTCGCGCAGACAATCCGGCTTAAAAGTTCGAACTAATTTGGGGAGGCCAGGGATATGATGCCGGATTTTGATCGAATTTCGCAGGGGAGCTTATTTCGAATTATAAGGCTGGTTTGGGGCTTTTTTTCGGCAGTTTATTACTCTCGGTTTCGAAAAAGATATTGCTCGAAATAAAATGGTCGTAAATGTACGTTATATATTTGGGGAGCATATTTTATTGAAAGAATTGGATAATTTAAGTTACAGAAGGGCGGACTGAAGTTTTTACAACGTCATATTTTTACTTTATACATTTGTAATTTTAACTTAGACGTTAAACAAAATTTTGTTGAAAAAGATTACATAAGAGAAGTAAATCATATTGAAATTTGAAAAAATTAATTTCATATTTTTACGACTGGACCTTAATAGCGAATGAGTTTCTTTTGCTAGTATTTATCACAAAGTCAAAAGATTTTGGTATTTATCATGCCAATTAAAAATTTAGGTAAAATTTTAAGTGAGTTGTATTTTACGTAAAAGAATTAACGACTGAAAGAAATTGCGTGAAATGAAAAAGGTAATTAGACAGGTATGTAACTCAAATGAAAGAGAAGTTGTGTTTCACGCCGGATAAAAAAATTTACTTGACTTTTTTTATTAAAAGACGCAAAGCTTTTTCGCGAAACGCATGAAGCAAAAATGTAGGAAATTTTTTTACAAGGACATTTTATAATTATGTATGAGCCTTAAAGCGTATTTTCGTGCGCTCTTTGCAAGGATTCTTTAGCTACTAAATGAGAAAAAGTTGTCGCGCAGAACTTCTTTGTAGCGCAATAATATGCACGAAAAGATAGATATGAAAGATGGGGATTTTAAGTAAAATGTGAAACGTAAATTAGTAGCAAGCAGTTTTCATTTATAGTAATTTTTACTATGAACATATTATAATCATTTTTAACGTAAAGTAACTGTATCAAATTATAGTATATTTGAAACACCAAGTAATTCATCTCGAAGTAATGTAAAGAAACATCAAAAGTATATAATCTTTTTATACTCTAAACATGAACAATCTTAGAAATCATAGGTTTCTTACTTTGGCTTGGCGAACAGCTAATTTTATGCCAGCTATTTCATAATTATTAAAATTTAAAACTTTTGATACGTCTTCAGCTGTTTTAAAATTAATGAAAGCGTATTGAGCATTTTCTGGTCGGTAAACTGTTTCGACTTCTCCATATCTTAAAATTAAATAAAATTGAATAGTGTATTTAATTAAATATTCCATGAAAAAATATATGTTTAAGTTTACTTACAGATTAAATACGCTCATTAACATTCTATCGCTAACGAAAAAGGGAAGATTACCGACCCAAACCCCCTTTTTATTAATGCTATATTCATTACAAACAGATGTTAACAAAGAATTTTGATCATCTTCCTTCACAAATTTTGATAAAGAATTTTTATTATCTTCCTCCACAACTTTTGAAAATCTAATAAATACATTAATTTCATTAATTTCATAAAAAATCTAAAAATTAAATAAACGAACCTCTCAGCTGATGGTTTTGTCGCAATATGCTGTAATTTTACACTGCCAGGTTTATATTTTAACATATTATTTAGAATTTCTACGTTGTTCGGCTTTTCATCTTCGTCAGACGAATAAACTAGATCGTCAACATTTGAAAAATCTTCGTCCGTTTTATAAATAGAGCGTGGAGCGTTACTTCGAATTAAATAAAAAAGTGAGTCCTATTAAAAAAATAATATGTAACATATAAGGAGAATAATATTATTATTATAAAAATACGATCAGTATTACCCCTACGTGAAGGTACGTATCTAGCGCCAAAAGAGCATCTTTTTCTTGAAAACCTAAATATTTTAAACGCATCACTTTAACACGCATTAATTCCCTTTTCGCGCCAAGATTTTCAGGATTTAAAACAGTAGCTGCATTTAAATAACTTTCAGCTTCATGAAAATTCTAAAAAATCCCTTTAAGTCAGTTCACAAACAAGTTTGTTGAAATTAAGAAATAGATAGGTGAGCAAATATTTTATTGTAAGAAAATATTTAATTTACAAATAATTATAAACAATATTGTACTAATGCTTTTGAAGCTAAACAATTTTGAAAATTTATTTTAACAAGTTTTCAAACTATCATCCTGATCTTAGACAATTGAATTAAAATAAAATTAGTATAAATTATTATGTTTAAGTACCTTAAGCCCTTCGGAAGCTTGTCCAGCTCTTAAATTAGCAATAAATAAATGCATATGAACTGTACTGTTTTTCAATACAAAATCTGCATCTTGCAAAGCTCTATAAGTATTCAATTAGAGTAAATAAATAAAATTTATTAATTATACTATGCTATAAAAGCAGTTGCTAAAATAAATTTAAATACTTACTGGTCATATTTACGCAATCTTAGACAGCAGTAACAACGATTTAAATAGTTTATACAATTACTATCGTTTAATTGCAAGGCTTTTGAAATTCGGTCATATGCTTCACTCATATTATTTTCTAATATTAAATCAACTCCTTCTAAACCATACTTAAAACTGTAAACTTTGTTGTATTTATTTAAATAATTATCTTTTTCCTAAAAAAATAATTATTATTAATTTTAATTAAAAAAAAAAAATGTCATCAATGTTACTTACCATTTGCTTTAAATCTATAAGATTATTATTTTCTGCGCTACTGTGACTCATCTTTATTTTAGTTTTTATTACACTTGCAAATAAATCTTGCAAATAAATTATTTTAAATTTTAGTCAAGCTTCTTCAGAATTTAAAGTTTAAAATTTTCTCTTTTATTTTTAAACTAATCTTTCACAGTATTAAGTATTAAATAAATGTAATCGTAATAAATGTATCTAATAAATGTAATGTCATAAATGGATAAAAAAATAAAATAAAAAATGATACAGAAATAAATATAAATTTATATAGCACAAAACGGCAACACTGGACATTTGATACTTTTCTAGGAACTACATTTATCGTCTTAAAGTTCTGTTTCTTGTAGTCGACTTTAACTGAAACTTTTAAATAAATTATATGATAAAATATTTATTTATTTTCAATCATTAGCTACTTACAACTGCCTTCAATTTTTTAAAGTAAAGAAAAAGCTCTTAATTCAATGCAGAAAATCTTTCAAACTACGTGCCGTTATTATCGAACGCACTGCCCGCGCGCGCTTCGTCCGTAAACAGAGCCTAACCTAACTTCAGCCTACGTCAGTGGCGTCATTATTGCTTGTAACCTCCGCAGTGCAGGCATTTTCGAAAACAAAGCATTTGAATGGATCGTGTAATTTGATTAAATAAGTAAACGATTTGCTTTTGGAAACCTTTAAGAGAGATTATTTAGTTAGAAGAGATTATCGTTCTTTTCTGTATGTAATTGATTCAAGTGTTAAGTTCAAGAGTGGAAAAATTGAAGATACTGGAAAGTGTATTTGGCATCATTTAATTATCACGTGAGTAATTCTTAAATTTAAAAGTTAAGTTCATTTATAAAAATTTAACTATAACTTTTGATATATACATATAACTTAAATAATTACGTAATATAAAAATGTTTTTTTCTTCTAAAGTTAAAGTACTTGTAAAGTGTGATAACATTAATTTTACTTATTACTTTTTTACAATGAAGTTAAATGATTATTAAATTTAAGTAACAGGAGTTTAGTTCATTATCTTATTTGCTTAAAAAGATAAGTAATTGTATGAATATTTCTTTTTATGTTTTAAAGTATTTTTAATTATTTACAAATTTATTTTATTGCAGAATGGAAAAGATCATTATAGAAGGCGAGGAAATAGAAAGGAATGATAAAATTCCTATTACTGAAGAAAGTTTAATGAGTCTGGAAAAATTGGACAGAGCATCCCCAGACTTATGGCCGGAAGAAAGTATATCAAAATTTGTAGCTCAAAATTTACCACCAACGGATATTCCATCGTGGTCGATAAATTTGTCAGATGAGGATATGAATCAGGTATATCGTCTAGGAAATTTATCAGTAAATCAGATCGTATTAGAAGTAAAAAAACTTCATGATACTGCTTACCAACTAGGATTTGAAGAAGCAAAAGAAATGACAAGAGGAAAGTATCTAAATATATTTAATCAAAAATAATAAGCAGCATATGAAGACCTAAAATCTTGTAATATAGTACATTATTATTTTCTGTACATTTTCTGTGAAAATGTATTACAAGTAAAATCATGAGATTTAAATTAAGATACTTTGAACTATTTAACTATGAGTACAAAATATTTTTTATTGTAAAAAATTTCATTGTTGTAGAATGAAATTTTGTTAACCAATTATGGATCAATGTTCATATTGAAATTTTGTACAAGAATGAAGAATAAAATCTGATTCATTATAGTAATGAATACATATATTTCTTAGCCATGCATTAATATAAGCTAAATCTGAAGTACGTAAATTTAAAAATATTAAAATAAGAAAAATTTCTGAATTTAATGTATAGAATTCCAATAAATTTTTAGAAATAGGAAGTTTTATGCATAAAGTGCAAATCTAAACTTTAAATTTACTATTTAGTTCAAATAAATCAAAAATATTTAAAAACCTTTTGTTCTAAAAAGTCTAAGTTAAATTAGATTTAAAAGAATAGGTTTAAATTAATGATTATGTTTCTTACTATCTAATAGAAAAAATCATCTTCAGATCTACACAAATATAATTGATGATTCTTTTATGATCAATACCCTTTTTTTATTATCTATAACCTCTTATATATGTGTTCAGTTTTAATTTTTAGATTCAAAAGTAGTTTGATGTACTGCAAAAGTCTTTCAGCTTATTATGAAACTTATTCTTAACAGTCAGTCGTAACCATAACACTCTTCAAAAATGCGAACAATTTTAAAAGTCAATGAGAGCTTAGCGCGGAACAAAAACGTGCATGAGCGACGAAAGTAGAAGGAAAATTCAGTGCATGTACTACGCGTACTCGTAGGCGGATTTTACACAAGTAGGGAAAACTACTATGGGAATCCTACGTATGGGAATCTCATGCTTTATTCTTTTCGTACACGAAATTGTGTCCATTCCGGAGGACTCTTAACGCTTCGATAGCGCGACAGCCGAGAGAGAATTTTCTTATATATCCCAGCTCAAGGACGCCTTTTTTTCGCATATTTATGGCGAGTCTTCTTTTTTTTGCTCCTTTTCTTTTTTTCTTCTGTCCTTTTGTGTGAAAAATTGATGACGACCTCGAATTCCTACGTAGGCTTTGCCTGATTGTGCAATGCTTTATTCATACGTTTCGCGTGAATAATTTTTAAAGCCATACGGAAAAAATGACAACTGCTCTATACTTTAATAAATAATTTAATTGCATTATTTGTACCTTTCTTCCATAGTTTTTTTCAATATTAAGTATTATATTTAAACTAATAATAACCATTTTTTATTAAACTTTATTAACATTCAAATAGTTCGATGAGAAATCGCAGCACTAAAACGAATAATAGCGGCTTTGCAAAAAAGAAATTTCATTTATGATTCCGATATTGACATTCGTTATCCATGTAAATTCACTCCTAATTATGTATTCTAGAAATTAGCATTTTCATTAAAAATGTTTGTCCTTTTCGTTATTAGGACTTTTGCACATACTCATTTTTTAAACGCTCATTTTTTAAGTTTGCTCGTGTTTAATTGTAGTTTAATTTCAAAGAAAGCGCATCGCGAGAGAAATATAATATTACATGAAACCCAAGATTTTTTTTTTTTTGGGTGGGGGGAGTTGATACTATCTCTTTCTTAGTCTGCTTGCCGAGTGATCTCGCCAGTGTACATACTTTTTCTGCCGAGTTCTCTCAGAGCTTTTTTTATTAAACGCCATGTGTTCTGGTTAGGCCGAGCTACAAGGCTCCGTCGTATCCTGCAACTTTTCATTCTGTACAATCCAGTTATTTCGTTGTCGTCTCAATTTGTCTCTCCTTCTTTACCTCTCTCACCACTTTCTCATCTGCTTTTTACGCATATTATTTACTCTACAGTGTATAATAAAAACATTTTGACAATACTTTCATCTTTAAATTTATTTATATAAAACTTCTTTCGTTGTTTTTATAAAATTAAAGAACCTAAGAGTGTTCCATTTATTCCTAGGCAAAAAATAGTTTCAGAATTCATGTTAGGTATTTTTTTTTTGTAGTTCATATCGATTGAAGTGAGATTAGAAAATTAAAAAAAAAGGGATATTATCGTTTTAAAAATTTTTTGCTTTTTCTTAATATTTCATGGATGAATTTTAAACATACTCGACATATTGTGAAAATTTTACCTCACAATATTCTCTTGAAATTTAGTATTTGTTTACGCATAAAAAGTTTTCATTATTAAAAATAAATTTTTTTGTTTTAACACCTCAATGGCTCCAGAAAGATCCTTAAAATAAATAATATAAATTGGAAAGTGCAAACGTTTTTCGCGCCGAAACGCAAAAAGTTTCCGGTAAAGCCCAGAAAAAATGGCACTGCATATCAAAGTACAAAGCGGGTTCGGAACACCAAAGTAAAATTTTTAACAATCTTCGCAGCCGTATACATCACGATTCCGTCTGGCTTGCTGGCCTTTTTTCCTCTCGCTCTTTCCAGCGCTCGAAGCACACCTCTATATAGAAGCCTACACCTCCAGCGTCCCAGCCAAGCTGCCTGTGTACGATAGAGAGGCTACATACATTCGCTTTAGCGGGGTGTGCGAGCTTGCGAGCTTCGTCGGGACGAGCCAAATATTACATTCCTAAAGCTCCGTAGTCGGATATCCAGCTTCGCTGATCCGCCCTTCCCGCGTCGCTTCTCCCCTCCTCCCCTTCCTCTCCTGCGGGGGGGCGCTGCTGCCTTTTCATTCTCTCCCTGTACATCCCGCGAAGGGGAGAGACAGAGAGAAATGGCGCTATAGCGCGGAGAGAATAGCGGCGAATGTCTCTGCGGTAATTGACGCCATTCGGAGAAATTTCATTTGGACTTTGGGCTTTGAGAGTGTGGCACCACCGGCAGTGCCGCCGCCGCCGCCGACGCCGCCGCGGGAGAGAGAGAGAGAGAGGTTAGATTATAACGCGCGGCAGCAGCGCCCCCGAGGTTTAGTTGTGTTTCCGGCCGCGGTTGATTAGAAGTTGTACTCCCCCCACCCCTGTCTTCTCCCCTCCCATCACGCGAGCTTTGCCAATCGCGCGGATGTTGGATGGGCTCTATCCCCTCCCTTATTTCGAGCTTCCAGATGAAATTCTTGCCGCTCGGCATTTTGCGTCAGTATGGCTAACGAGTGTTTTATTAGGAGTAAGCTTTGTGGTTTAGTCTAGGCGGTGATTCTTGCTGGATAAGAGATGACGACAAGGCGAACGTCTCGCGTCGACGTTCTGAACGCTGTTGAGATTGTTTTGAGGAGAGCTTTTAGTGTCTTTATGCCTCTGCGGTCGGGATGCGAATTAGCTTTTAGGATGCTGAGTGTAATGCTTTGAATGTCTAAGTGGAGGTTTTATATTGTAGCTGTCTCTTAATATGGTTTTTATTAGATATCCTTATTAATGGAGATGACCAGTAAAATATATGCTCACTCTGATATCACATAATTACCTACATTACTTTAATTAGGTTAATTACGATTAATTGTTAGAGTTTTCCAGAACTCTGAATGAGATTTTTATTTCATTTTGATTTGAAATTATGACGAATCTATATTTAATGAGAAAAATTATTGATTTTTTACTTGATATAATGTAATATTTAATGTCGTTTTTCATTTGATGATTAAACACATAAATTGTAGTGCGATAAATTAAGGTGATGTAAAAGATTAATGAAAATCTGTGCCATCTTCCAAGAGTAGCACAGAACGTGAAAAAGAGATAAAAGTAAGACATTCTTTTACGAAAATGGTTGCGCATAAATAAGTCGAATCCCCAGAAGGTCTTTGAAAAGAAAGAAAGTATATAAGCGCATGCAAATCTGGCGCAACAACCGGACACAAAAAAAGTCAGGAAACGAGGCTCCCGAAGAGGGAGCAATAAAAAAATAGTTACCACCCTCTTAAGAGTACCGGCTCGTCCCCAGGTAAGTTCAAGCGGCCGGAAATTGCTACAGTCACTTTAACTTTCGGCTTTAAACTCACTTCATTGACTTTCCTTACCACCTTATTAAAATTCAATAGCGGCTGCTGCTGCTGCTACAGCGCCTTCGGCTTCCAATACGCCCCTCGCGGAGAACATAAAGATAAAATCACACAAGCGCACCGGCATATACCGTCGTGGGAGCTTAAGCCAACGTTCCTAAGATAAATCGCTCGACCCCGAGCGCATACACACATCGCGTATCTGCTGTATATTACGGGCACTGCACCCATCGCTTTTTGCGCGAACAATTTTTGCGTATTTTTAGAATTCACCGGGTTATCGAGAATTTTGAAGATTATCGTCCGGAAATGGATTATTGGATTAGTTTTATTAATATTTTGATGGCCTGGAGCATCGGACCATCCTCTGTGCTTGAATTTTCTATATAACTTTGTTGCGGAGAGCAATTTTTAAAAATAAGCGCGAGGCTGAAGAGTAATAAGTGATGCTAAAAATAGAGGAGCAAATTAATCCTTGAATATATTTGGGGCGTTCCAATCTATTTTAAGTAAAATAACTATTGATTTTTAATTTTAAAAGAAGAATCTAGGACACTGACTCCACGTGCCTTTGAAATCGATGCCTTCATAATAATCTCTGTAAATTTAATAAAAATTCTAAATACATTCCCCAATCTCTCTAGCAAAAATAAATTTATGCCCATTGAAGTGTTTAAAATATGCTCATAAGTCATCATTTTATTGAAGTACATAAATGGGTTAATGGTGTTTTAAAACTATAAATATCAACTATGGTAATGACTATTATGATCTATGTTTGTAATTTGTTCAAATATATTTCATAACAACTGTCACCGGATGACGCGTTTAAGGGGTCTGATTACAAGGCGTTGTATGTATTTCGTAACACAACCTTCTCCACTCCCCAGAATTAATTTTAAACTTCGACATTTTTAACCTTTAATAGAAACATTAAAACCAGTCAGTATTCACTATGAATCAGAAATTTCAGTCTATTGAACTAATAAACATCTTTTGAAAAAAAGAATCACTTTTGCCCCATCGAATTTCCAGTGTAGAAATGCGCGCAAATCGTCTAGCACGATTGCTCGAGACTTATTCCACATATATCAGTAAAAACTGACACTCGAACGCGCCTACAATACACAGATAACATTGTCCTGCTATACGCCCGCATATTTCGCGGCCCGATAAGTTTGTATTTTGCGCTCAAAAGCGAGAGAGAAAGAGAGAGAGAAAGAGGCCGAAAAAAGGATTTATGAATTTGGCGATTTCACGATGAAAAAATTCTGGCCTATGGTTGCCTTTGCTTACACGATTTATTTTTCCGTTTGCTTTTAGCTTGAATTTAAATGAAAACGAAGCTATATTTGGTGAAAAATTCGGGTAATTACACAGCTTTTTGAAGGGAGACTCGTTCAATAACTTTTTCAATAATTTCTCATTACTTTTCAGCTCGTAGTTTGAGAGGGTTTAACCTTCAGCTCGCCGCTACAACACAGTACGGTATACGCCAGAAACTTTTAGTAATCCAATTTTTTATTTTTGTCAAATTTTTAGTTATTTAAAAAATAAATCGCTTTTCTTTGAAATTCGATCTAGTATTTTGAAAACAAATAATATTTGTTCAAGTTATACGATAATTAAAAATTCAACGCACATTGTAAATACATACTAATTTATAATTTATAAATACTATTGGCGAATAATTTACATCAATAACCAACGCAAAACTTATATAATTGTTAATTGTGTATGGTTAAGGATTGTCCAATGTTATATGAAATTTAATAAATAAACAATTAATTTAATGCTAATTATTGACCCGTCAGCAAATAATGACGTAAATTGTAATCGAATATAAATTCAGCTAAATTAAATTTCTATTCATTCATCGTAAATTCAAGGAACAACGATAATATTAGAAGTGGTCAAGCGGTATAACAAACAGTTCTTATATATTATTCATGAAATTCATTCTCGAAACTCAAAACTCGAGATCCTCCAAAAAATGATCTTGAAGGGGAATAGGAAGCCCTCGGAGTGACGGTGTTTGCGCTGTGGCGCATTTATAATACCTCGAGAGCCACGGGCCTCCACTTGTGCAAGTGGCTGAAAACGGCGCGCGCGGGAATCCGCAGCGAAATAAAACAGGGTCAGCCCGGAGAGTCGCCTTTTCTTCGGCAACTCTCCGGGAATCACCGAGGGATTTCTCTATCGCCACTTCACCGAATTGCTTTGAATTCTAATGGCCACGCAGCCGAGTGCCAAGCGTTCTCGCATTATCCCGCCATTTCGTGCCTTTTTTCTACGTGGAAAGTGGAATCCCCCGATTCAGGGTGACTGCGGCACTGTCGAGGATGGCAGGATTTTTTCGTGGTTTATGGCCAGGAAGTGGGACGTTTCGGATGGATGTTGCTGATGTTAATGATTACCGATTTTCAAAATTTTTACAGACAATTTGAGTACGAAATTGCAGTTTAATGGATTTAACTCGCTCTTGGGAGCAAGGACGTACTGGAATTTTGATGAAAACAGCCCGGAAATTTGATTAATTTTGCGCCGGCATCTGCTAAACGCGACTTTAATGTGATGCAAATGTTAAAGCAAGATTTTTCTCAGTCAAACGGTATAATAATTAAACGAAAATTATACATAATTTTGCTTTCCCTTTACATTTTTATAATAAAGCAAAACGATGTAGGTTAATAATGTATATAATTTCATCACGAAGAAGATAACCCTGGTAGAATTTCAAATCCATAAAATGGCTATGAAAAGTTGCTTGTTCTTAGGCTGTGGTGAAACGCTTTTTCCGCTCATTTTGAAGCATTTAATAGAATAACCTGACTTATTTTTGTTACATTGCAGTTTTGGTTCTCACTTATCTAGTGTATATTTTAAAAAGTTTTTAAGTGCTGCGAATAACTTACAAAAATGCGGAAAAGTAGCTTAAACTAATAAATGTTAATAACTTTTCCCCCGTGAGAAATTAAGGACGCTAATTCAATTTGTTCGAATTTACTTGAAATTTATACTATATGTCAATTTAAGTATGCTTTGTAAGTGGTATTAAAATTTGAGAAATTCAATGTTAAACTTGAGCTTATTAATACGGAGTTCCTATGGTAAGTCTCTCTAGTCAGCATATTTTTACAGATAGCAAAAGCAGCTTTCTTCGAATTGTTGTAAACAACTGCTTTATGATTCTATGAAATATGTAGAATAATATGGTACTAATTTTATAGTAGCTTTCGATACTAATTTTTGAAGATGTAGCTGTTCGAAAGATAACTCCTATGTTATTTGTATATCTATATAGTGTTAGCGCGCGAGCACGTTTATTTTGAAACATTGTTTTTTTTAATATTGTTGTTTTACAATAACATTTTTTAATTATTTTATTCGTATTACACACATGATTATAGAAAGCTATCATTATAAATTATTGTAATAAATTACAGTTTTCAAAATTGCGATAAAGTTGACCACCGCTACTGCGTGTGAACGTCCTTAAACAAAATGTGAATTTCGGCTCGTCGTCATTTTCTCACTCCAGTTCTTAGATCGCTTAGATCTTTTTAAGTTATCTATACTGGCTAATATAAAAAGCTTGAAAGTACCAAAAAATAGAAATTTAAGAATTCATTCTATTTTTTTAGCCCATTAAATGTTTCAAAATTATCGGAAAAAGCATTTCACTGATGGGCAAAAAATGGAACAAGAAATAGGATGTTTCTCTCTTTTTCTTCGCAGTGTTAATGGATTCCAATTCAAAATACCTATGAACGACCGAAAAATTGGATTGAGAATTCTACCCGGGAAGGATTTGCTTTATAAGATGAACAAGCGACAAACGTAAGCACTTTCTAGTATTCTAATATTTAAATCAGACAAAGAAGACACTTAGAAAAGTAGAGTCCCAAACCCGGGGGCTCTAAAATAGAGAGAGAGAGAGAGAGAGAGAGAGGGAGAGAGAGAGAGAGAGGAAGGAAAGTAAAAATAGGAGAAGAAGCGCAGTTAAGTCTGGCGTGCACGTGCGAAAGACTGCACACACATCTACATAGACCCGGGGAGAGAGAGAAAGAGAGAGAGAGAGACAGAGAGAGAGAGAGAGACAGAGAGAGAGAGAGAGAGACAGAGAGAGAGAGAGCTGAGCTCGTGCGCGGCGAAAAGCCTTTTAAAGAAATACAAAGTGCAAAGAGATTCTTCCCGTGCACGTAGGAGTTATAGGGAAAATATAAGAGACAAGTTGCCGGAAAGACGCGGAAAGTGTAACAAGGAAGCAGAAGGAGGAAGAGAGAGAAAGAGAGAGAGAGAAAGAGGCAGACCGGAAGGGGAGCGGAAAGTACCCGCGAGAAAATTTTCATCTTTGGGCTTTTATCCCCAAGGAGAGAAAAGACGGCGACGTCTCCGCGATTCGTTTTCTTATTTATTGGGTAAGCACTCGGTATGGGAGCAAGATGCTTGAGCTATGCTTTTTTCAGGTAATCCGGCTAGATTTCCGAGCCTTTCATTTAAAGCAACATTTTTTAATTTCAATTTATCTCTAATAGATTAACGGCATTGTCAAATATTTATAATATTTATTGTAGAAAATTTATGAAATATATAAAAATTAATTAATGAAAGTTACTTCCAATAATTAACCACGGGCACGTCGAAAAAGGGAACGACTTATTTTCTATATCGCTTTAAAAATAAAGTGCTGATCGTGATAATTTTACCCATCCAGCTGCATAATCCCTGCAGCTTACATTTCTATATTTTTCCGCTGCATATTTATGTATTTATTTTACAACTCCGACGCAGCATATTTTTTTGCAATAAAAAGCGTTCGCGTTTTTATTCTCTGGTTAAATCGCGCGTGCACATGTAAGTGTAAATCGAAATTTTTATCAAGCCAACGCGCGTTGTGGAAATGCAAGTATAATGCAAAAATGGTACCAGCGACGTATTGCTGCGGTAATTATTTTTCCGGCAAATTCAACTCCCCGAACAATAGTTAAAAGATTATCAGTCCAAGCGACGATGAAGCTGCCTTTTTTCAAAATAATAAACGCGACGCGAAAAATATTACGATCTTCCAAAGCCGAAAACTAATAATACATTATGTAGTTAGCGAAGATTTGGTTGCTTACGCTCGCATGATCTCTCCCGCAAGTTTGTGTGCTGAGTATCTCGTTCCTCAGCGAGATTTATCGAAAGGTATTAACTTAATTAAGAAACTTACTCAACTGTTATAATGTACAACTCTGAGACTGGATTTACTCACCTGAAACAGAAAGAAATTGTTGATTAACATTTCTCGTTAATTAATTTTTATTGTTTTTACATGTTAACGTTACTTTTTTGCATACGGTTACTTGCAAAAGTTTCAGGCCAAAGAAAATTTGGTGAATAAGTAATGTATAAAGGGTGTAAAGTGAAAATACAAATGTATCATCGTAAAGTATTTTTATTATACAATAAAGCGTGTGCTTTAAAAATTGTATATAAAAATTAATACTTATTCATAACAAAAATAATATTTTTCGCTTCTTCATTAGTATCCGGTCAAATTTCTAAAAGCTACAAGTCGCTCCGATTTGTTTACATTATCGGTCGCGATGGTATGTAAATATCAAAAGCTATATTTCTTTTATATTGTGCCGTCAGTATAAGTCAGTCAAGATGCCGAAACATACATCATTAGACATACGTGAAGTAGTTATTAAGTTGCACGACGAAGGAAAAGTTTCGCAAAGAAGTAAAAGATAAACCGTGTCCTCGGAGGCCCAGAAAGACAACTTATCGTGTCGATAAAGTGATTAAAAGAAAGGGTTTCACAGTCGTGAAAAAAAATACTGCAATCATCGCACGTGAATTACGCGAGGAAAATTTGACGGACATTAGTCAGAGTACTGTTTCACGTAGACTGAGAGAAGTGGGACTTTTTGGACGCGTTGGAGCTAAAAAATCACTGATCAGTAAAAAAAATAAGAAGGCCAGATTAGAATTCGCAAAAATATACCAGAGCTTGACTGTTAAAGATTGGAAAAGAGTGCTATTTTCAGACGAAACTAAAATTAATTTGTTTGAAAATGATGGGAGAAGATTGTTCGACGACCAAAAGGCACTAGAAATGATGCTCGGTATCAAATACCAACTGTGAAACACGGTGGAGGTAGCATTATGCTTTGGGGTGCATTTTTATGGAAAGGTGTCGGTCCAATTTTTAAAATTGAAGGCGCTATGAATGTTGCTGTGTACAGGTATATTTTATCAAAACAAATGCTACGTTATGTTCGTCGTCGAAATGGATTTTTCAATAGGATACTTATGAAGAAGCGAAAAATATTATTTTTGTTATAAATAATTATTAATGTTTATATACAATTTTTGAATCACATGTTTTAATTGTATAATAAAAATGCTTTACGATGATATATTTGTATTTTTACTTTACATCCTTTATACGTTACTTAATCACCAAATTTTCTTTGGCCTGAAACTTTTGCATGCAACAGTATATTAACTGTTCTCTTTATGATTGAATAATATATATTATTGTTATTTTTGCAAAATATTGTTCTAGTAAAAATCAAGTTTTCTATAATATTTAAGTTGTTTCGATAAATAAACCTTTTACTGTACTAGGAAAAATAGGCAATATTTTTGAAATATACAATTGATTGTATAGTTGTAACATTTTTCTCAGTACTTCATAAAGTTTGAAACATATTCTTTTTAAAATATAGCTGCAAGTTATATTCTAAAAAAAAGATTTGAACTTTTCTTTATGTTATGAAGAAGGTAAAAATAACATTAAAACTAATTTCGTCAGTTATTTATACAATAATAACAATCTGCAGAATTTCAACAGAAAAATCAGCTCATATACATTTTTCTAATTTTTCTTTTTAAACAGAGATAAAATTTGAGAACTATAATCGCACATTTGAAGAGAAACAAAACAAGCTATTTAGTAAAATAAAAAAAGCAATATTTGCATTGAAGTTTACAAAAGAAACTGAAATAAGAATTATTTTTTATTTTTTCTCGTTTCATACAAGTTGCGACATGAAATCTCGGTCGCATCATTTCGCTTGAACATAATTCGTGTCAGGGCTTACAGAGAAAGTGAATTGTACACGCGATGAGGGCAAAAATATGCAGCGCAAGCGAAAAGTCGAACGGTTTCTAGTTCTCACAGTAATTCTTCTCTTTTTACC
Organism: Ormyrus labotus; assembly: GCA_035582975.1. Classification (NCBI taxonomy): domain Eukaryota; kingdom Metazoa; phylum Arthropoda; class Insecta; order Hymenoptera; family Ormyridae; genus Ormyrus; species Ormyrus labotus. The sequence goes on from JAWWEO010000036.1 coordinate 21,635,425, forward strand.
TTCCAGGTAGAACTTTTTTTTCGTTTTTTTTTTGCTTTTCCTCTCTTTTATATCAGCGTTTGCTTTGATGCACATCGCGCAAAAATGAATGTCGACGGCATATACCTACATCAGACATTAGCTTATGTAATATAATGTTCGATTTCATTTTGTTGATGGTAAATTTTTTATTTTAGTAGACGTGTAAGGTATATAAGATAAGCGTATCTAATTAAACCGTTACTTGATAAATTAAATTGTTGGTTACGTTTCAAAGGCCCGGAAAGTCAATATATTGGCGCGTATGACGATATAAAGATATAGTTTATGGTATTTCTTTATAGATACCAATGCTGCCCTCTATAAAATTAAAAAAGTTAAAAGCTCAAAATGTCCGTAAAATTTAAAGTATTTTTTGTTTTAAATATTCCAATATTAAACGAAAAATGCAGAGCCAGTAAAGAATAAATTATTTTTTGATTAAATAAAATTACTGCGTATACAAAAAATACATATTTTTGTATCGAATATGTTCTTTTTGAATTTTAAATAAAATATCACTACTTATTAAAATTTCAAACTTTGCATTTAAAATTTTCATTGAAAATAAATAATAGATTATCTATAAGGCTCGTGGACCTTTATTTTCTTTAAGAATATCCGAGAATATCTCATTCCATTCCCAATTCGTTACACTTATCTCCAAGGAAACCCTCCCTCACCTAAACACCTCGCGAGGCGTCCCCCGAAAAGGAGAAATTAGCCCATCCGCCTCGCGTCAATCCTTTCTGCTTCGAGAGTCCTGGAGAAATTATTCGCGGCTCTTGGAAAACTAGTTTAATCAGCGCTTCTTGTGCTCGACGCTCTCGCACTCTCGTTTTCACCGCGTCTCCGCGTCTCCGTAGCGAGAAACAATTATGCCCCGCTCTACTGGGCCCGCGGGGCTTTGAGCAATTGTTTCATACAGCGCAGCGCGGCCTTAACTAACTTTCTTCTGTTTTATTAAATCCCCGTGCCGATTCGTCTTAACGACGCGGAGAGTAGTTTCGCGAAGATGGCCGGCGGAATTATTATGATTAGAGGTGGAGTTAATTCCGAAAGGGGCGCCTGCAATGAGGGCGACGCGATCTTTTGAATTTGCCCGGGGATAGAAGAGAGGAGTTGACTCTTCCTGAGTGCACTTTGCAGCGAGTTTTTAACTCGATTTTTGGGCTCATTCTTACGAAGAACAATAATATCTCGCTCTCAAATTGCTTAATTAATTCTTCAAGAATTTTCGTGCGCAAAAGGCTTTAGAAGAGTGAATAACTGTCATAATAATAATTCATTTCATGAAATGTTTTAGTAATTTTTGTACTTAAAAATCACAAAGAAATTTTATTTGCAGTCGTAATTCTTTTTAAAATTAAAGATTTATTAGTAGAGAGTAACATAAGCTGACTAAGTTATTATTTTAATGCATTAAATTAATTATTATAGATTATTTTTCAGTAAAAATAAGAAGAAAAGAATATATACTTTTATAAGTACAGTCATTTATTACACAAAATAAAAGTTTAAAAAGCCAGGCTTTTCAACTTCGCTTCTTTGTGCCATTAGAAAAGTTAATGATCCTGAAGGATCAAAGTTTTTTATCTGCATTTGACATTTTCAATTTCATAACTTCGATACACTAGGATCGTTCACAGTTTAATTAACCGGCTTTACAAAATAAACTGATTGAAAACATTACTTTGGCATTTTACAGCTTCAAAGATTATATTTTTACTTGCTCATTCTTTCGTTCTCGTTTAATTAGCGCCAAAGAATGTTCTTCCTATAAAAAGACATGGATGTACGGTTAATTAAAACCGGGTAACAGAATTATTCAACCGATCCTTTTTAGAAGTGCACATTGGGAATTTTCATAAACGGATTATTTTCTATATTCTATAATGATTATAGCCATCAATATCACGTGTTAAAATAAACTATAATTATTGAAAATAAACAAGGCAGCTATTATAATATCACCCACGGTGTGTAACATGTCACACTAATTTAACCTCATGTAGCAAAAAAATGAAGCGACGTATAGTCGACGCTCATGTGATTGTAAAATGATTTTGCAGCAAAACGGCAAAAATGCTAACCCATAAACTTAGATCAACAAATAAAAGAATCAACTTTTTAAAATTTTTATTATTAATCTTTCGATATGTAATCCGTCGTTTCATGTTTTAATCAAAGAAAATACCAATATTTGCCTATATGCTTGCCTTCCTTCTTCTTTCTTATATTCAACAAATAATAAAGAAGCACAAAGAAGGGCTTATCGACTTGTGACAAAAGATGAAGTAGACCAGCGGGAACACAAGAAGAATAAAAACAAAACCGCATGCCAAAGAGTCTTTCCTTGGTAAAAAAAAGCCTATAAAGTTCCAGAACCAACTTTTAACTTATTATAATTATTCGCCTCAAATTTCCCGGGCAGCCTCGTATAAGAACGCGAAGACTTACATCAGTCTTCCTGATCGATCGCCGCTTCCGACGATTTATCTCGCACACACGCGCACTTTTTCTCTTCCCCGGAAATTATCATATTTTTGCATAATGGAATCAAGCAACACGCCCAATGTGCCGAGAGGCGTAATACATTTACCTGAGCGGCGTCGGCGGCGGCGAAAATAACGAGCCGAAAAGAAGAACAAAAGTCCGGCGCCGGACGGAAATGAAATTGTATGTAGTCGCGACGTTAATCCGGGATTTTTCTATACCCGTTAAATTATTATTGTTCGGATAGTCTTTTTTTTTTATTTTTCAGTCGCAGGAAATGTCGCGCGGGATTTTTCGTCGGCGGTGCATGAATTATTTATTAGGAAAAACGTTTTATTTGTTTATAGCCGCACGCGCTTTTATGCTCATTCGGAATAGCGCTTTTTTCGCCGGAGCCTCGTTACTGATATTTTTTTAAATTATGAATTATTTATCAGTCTGCTGGGGTTTGAATAGTGATTTTCGTATCTGCCACGTAGTGCGTTTTCGTACTTAAGTTAGGAAACTGAAAAATTCCTTTGTTATTAGGGAAGATAAGGTTTTTAAAACCTGATAAATTTGACGTGTTTAATTATTATTTTTTAATTATAAATAAAAGATTTTTACGCAACTCATGAATATTCAAGACGCGATTAATAGAATAAAATTCTGTTTTCATGTCAATGGAGTATAAATACTGTATTGATATTACTTCACTAAAATTATTCCATCAAAAAATAAAATTTATTTACGAGTAAAAATTAAAGTAAATAATGGTAATTATTTCACATTTAAAAAAGAATCTGGAAATCTGCTTTTTAACTTCACCTAAACGCTAAAAAAGACAAACCATTTTTAAAAATAAAGCAGTCCTCTCATTTAGGTGGCAGCTTTAATGAACCTCCCATTAACATTAAAAGGAGATGCCTTATCTTAAGGAAATCTTGAAACCTTACCATATTTTCATAATAAAGTAATTGAGCAAAAAATAAAACTCGAGCTCGTCTCGTCTTCTTAAAAAAGTGAAAAAGTATAGAAGCTTTTCGGGCCGCGAAAAACGAAATTATATTTCAAGCTTGTTTCGAGGTAAAAACGTAATTTACGGCGCCGGTACGACTTTTCGCGCCAGTCTTCGGGGAGGAGGAAAAAATTTAGAGAGCGTTTCAATTATCGAATCAGGCGCGCGCTTGTCTTTATATCCTCGAACGGAGAATTTAATTAAAACTCCTCGTCCTGGCTTTTTCGCGCTTCATTATATTTTTCCGGCCTGACTTTTTCGGCATGGCTTTCATTAGGACACACGTGAAAGACAAGATTTTTTCAAAGTCTCGACTGCTAATTTAAAGATTAGTGAGCTTTTAAATTCGGTTGCGGGTTTCATAAGGTTGCGTTTTAGGGACGGAGTTTGTGAAAATTTAAACGTTTTTGGGTAACAGACGAGAGCTGAGAATATGAATAAGCAGATATTGCTCGTGGTGGGTGGCGGAACTGTGTGAATTTCAATTTACAGCCGACCCAGGAAAATCACGATGGAATGAGTTGCCTCTAGATAATTTTGCAAATTTGTTTGCGAAACAACATTTATTTACATTTAATTTCTTTACTGTGTTATTATATTTGTATACAATATATTATTTTTGTATTAAATGTTGGTTGTAAATTTCATAAAAGATATTTGTTCAATAATTCATTGAATTCAGAAAATCCATTCGGATGAAATGCAGTTGAGCTTTTAAGAAGTTTAGATATATTTGAGGGTAAATTTATAGGCTTGAAATTCAAATATATAATGGGATTTTTGACTTGAGGATTCGACTTATGAATAATGTGTTACGAATAAGAAGAGAACGTTACGATCATAAAACAAAACGAAACAGCATATAGAACTAAATCTGATTAATGGTTAGTAGTTAAAATACATATTTTATTTTTAACCTTTGGCTATTTTTCATTCTATGAACAAAAAAAAATAATAGTCTTTGAGTCTTCTTATTCTACAATTTTGACTGAAGAATACTAATGGTGAAAGATGTTATCATTCAATATCTTACTAACTAATATATGTTATTATAGTTAAAAATTTTATTTCATAAACTCAATAATAAAATATGAGAATTTTGGGAATAATGTGTGCAATAATTAATTGGCCTTGGTTTTTTGTTGTTTTTAGCTTTTATTTTTTAACAATTTATAAATTTTTTACTGATTCTGCATGTTACTCTTCGCATTAAAATCACATTGAATTCTGGGTAATCTAGTATAGTTTTCCGTGTATAATGGCGAATTAATATGTCTTTCCTCTCATATCGATTGTAAATATTGGATGCACAGGAGAATCATATAGTTGAAAAATTTTACTTATTTGATAAGGCACCAGTTTAATCACGGCTCAACACCAGTATGCATTTTGTTTTAGAATAATTAAATAGATACAAATAATTTTTTTCTTTTTTATAATTTACTTTTTGTTTCTTCTATTCAATTTCGTAGATGTAAATTTATCCCCACGCTCTCTGCCCTGCTTTTTTACTAAGCTCTTTAACCCTTGTTTCACTCCGAAAACAAATGCCCAACTTGCGTAAGCATCGACTCCCCGATTTTTCCTCCCCAAAGTAAAACAGATTGGATTGGCTTCCGCGTTAAATCATTCACATAACTGTTTCGGGGCTTTATTTATCTCCCCCCCTTTTCTCTCTTCTGTACTGCGAACACAAAGCAGAGACCAAGAGATACGCACTGATGCCTTTAATTCCGCTTTAATCGAATTCGGAGTAAATACGGTTGTGCGCGGAATTTCTGGAACGGAGGCACCCAGTATCTCATTTACAGCGCATTGATTGCCCACGCGATGAGACGTGCCGAGATATGCGATATTGCTTGCGTGCATCCGGAAGAAATGCAGACCGCGCCTGTATGAGAAGATGAGCCTTTCTGTACCTAATGTCTAAGGTTCAAGCCAACAGAGCTTCTTTTTTACTTTCGACCTGGAGGTTTTGGAAGTTTGCGAAAGAGTTCTTTCTTCTGCGGGAAGTAAAGTATAGTTGTTTCTATGCTGAAAGTTTTTCGCTTTTTCATGTGAATTTTCAAGTAATGCTATAATATTATTTGTATATTAGTTAACGTTGCTCAGTCTATATGCTCCCTTACTTTGTTAATCAATAAACACCAAGAGTCGTCGGTGTGTTTTGGTAAATAAAGCGCAGCTGTTCGACGCCGTGATGTTTGTTTCGATCAGCAGATACTATATTGGGTCCTCCAATTTAGATTTGAGTCTAAATCGATTTCTTCTGCTCTTACCGATCAACGCACCGAAGACCCCGAACTCGGAAAATTTTCTCCGTTAAAGTTGTCCGAAGTTTTCGAGCAAAACCGAGTACTTATAAAAATGATAACCGAACTACTCAAATGCAAGACCTAAGCAATATTTGTTTTAGGGTCCAAAACCTTTCCGCCTCAGAGAAACATCGCTTAGTGAGTTTATATATATATATATATATATATATATATATATAATGACTATATAAATTGATATTATCATGCGAATTAAAATTAGATTTTTAATTGTTAAACAGATTTGATATAGAAAATAAGCATAATTGTAAGATGATAAATCAAAGATACATTTTTAGAAGGATTTTTTATGTTGGAATTCATTTTCAAATTTTGTAGTACGATAAACCATAAGATATGGTTGAAAAGTGCATGAGGATAAGGAACAAACGAAAATTTAATAGTAGGATGTTCGTGTTCCCTTCAAATTACTTTCTGATAAATTGCATTAGATAAATATTCGTGTTATCAATGTAATGTTTGCTTTCACTGAATTGATTGCCTCGGATTCTTATCAACCAGTCTACATTACCATTTTATTTATTATCTTCAAAAATCTGTTTCAGAAAATCAACACCATTGTAAATTAAAACTAAACTCTACAAAATTTAATATCCTATAATAAAAACAATTTCCTTGAATAAGTCAGACTTATACTAATATTAAGGCTTCAATCTATTATTAAGATTTATCGGTGGAAGTGATTCAGAAAAGGGTTACAAACAATTAGCATCTAAATAAATAAATTTTGATTGCGTCGTCTGGAGGAAGATATCCTGCTATTAGCCCTTATTCGAGTTTCCATGGTTAATCTCTCTTTCTCCGCGCAGGGGACAAGTAGCTAGGATTAAGTCTCCAAAGGATGATATCGCTTACACGGGATTTTCCTCTCCTAAGGACCGCTCAAGAATTAGTGGAGGATTAGTCGTGTGGGTTGATACTGCATTGACACATGCCCAGGACCAGATATTGCCTTCGCCAGTTGCCAAGAATTGTACTTCGCTAACTGTCTGCCTCGATCTTAGGTGGTTTCGTGATTGCAAAACTTCGTTTTTAATCAGTGGTAATCAGTGTTAAGTAAAGCAATTCCTTATAGGTGTTCTGGAGTAACTTCTAGTCAAGTATCAATTGCTATATGATCAATTTAAAGCTGAGTATTAGTGAATATCCATTCAAAAGTCATTACTCATTTGAAAAAGTACTGCATTAAAGCATAGATTTAATTTGGGTCAAAAGGGCTAGTAAATCTGATTATCTACCTAATTGTTTAATGAGACCTTCAGCGGCGTGCTCTAGAACCGGAGACATATAAAGCCACACGACTCAGATCACAGTCCAGGAACTGACCTGGGCAGTATAACAGCCTAGCAATGGTTGGTTCGCGTGCTTGGCTGCAATCGCGCGCCTCCCGAGAACTCAATGAGCATCCGAAAATGAGGATCTCCGATTTCCGCGCAAGTTAGAATGGCTCGTTGATTACGAAACCGAAGCCGCGTGTGTCACGGGAGAAAGTTGCAAGTACACACGTTGGCCCAGCCGACGTCCTTCTGCGCTGATTCGACGAAAATCGAGAGGGAGTAGAGAGAGAGGCTGCAGATTTATCTGGGATTGAAGGACCACGCGTGATTAGTTGGGGGGGCGAGAATAAACTTGGGAGGCCGGAATTTGGACGCCGTTTCTCTCCAGCTTGGATACGTGTATGAATAATTCGACCATTGATGAGTTGTGGATTCGAGCTGAGTGGGAAGGGAAAAAGATGAAGTATTGATTTGATGGCACGTTACATGTTGGATTGTAATGAATATTTTGAAAGAAATTTAAAAAATTAGTAAGTATTTCAGCATATAGGTGAAATCATTTTGAATAATATATTTATCCAATAATAAAATTAAAATATTCTATACGAATATATCCATTACGAACTATATAGTGACATTTCTCGCTTTCGTAAATATAAGGGCTCAACTGACTTAATTAAAAATATTATAAAAAAAAATTTTCTCTTATTTATATCATTGTCAAGCTGTTCTAATAACCCTTACTGTTATTTTTGAGAAGTCTGGTATTACAAAAAAGCTGATAAAAAATTATGTATAATTTTGTGCATGAAAACAGTATCCAACTGAGATAAAGAGTTAAATTCAAAAAACAGGGAGAAAAAGAGTGAGAGTAGAATAAGAGCAAAGGAAGAAAAGCAAAAGGAGAGAACAAGACGAAACGAGGGTGGAAGAGATATAGATGAAATCGAGAGAGGGAGAGAGAGAGAGAGAGCGAGAGAGAGAGACGGCGTTCTCCGTAATTGAACTACTTCCGGCCAATTATAAAAACCGCTGACTGGTGCGGACTTGTTAGTCGCTCGTCTGAGAGATGAAAATCGTTCTCTTGATCTCATGCCTCCCGTCCTCTCCTATCTTACTTCACGCTCAACGAGGCCTTGTTCCTTTTCTAATTCGGTCGCTCCTTAATCAACGCGACTCGTCCTTTACTTTTCCTCCTCCTTCATCCTTTTTTTCCACTTGAAATTCATATTGCCTTTTTTTCTGATCCCGCCACTCTGAATTAAGCTGGAACCACAATTTTCTTAGAGTTACGAGCGAGATGTATTACCGTCGCCGTCGTCGGGAAAATTTTTTTCCTCCCCAGGAATTTTACGTCCTTGTAAAATTAGACTGTAACTGCTCTCTCTTTAATTTAGTTCCGTCACGTTTTTGTAAAACAAAATTCAGGTAAAATATGGGAGGGAAAGAAAATCCCTCAAAATTTCAGGGGATCCCCTTTCGCCGCGCCTATAAATTGATTCCTCCTTCGCACCGGAGGAATTTTTCTCCCCCACACCGGGAGCTGGAGACTTATTTATCTTTTCCCTTTCTCTATATCCGCTCGTCGCACACGTGTGTGTCCATTCGAAGCTACTCCTCTCGCTTCCTCCTAGACATGATAAATGGATCCATTCATTCCTCGCTACTTACAGCCGCTACTTTGCGCCCTGCCGCTCTACTCCAGCCCTTTATTTAAACCCATCTCTCTTTCGTCCTCCTCTTGGACCCCTCTTGATTTTCCACTTGGAAATGCAAAAATTCACTCCTCTAAGCCTGCCCCAGACATATGAGCTGTTGTCTGCTTCAAGTACTATTTTGGCAATTATAAATTGTGCTTTTAAAAAATGTATCAAGATACTTCTTATAAAAGCGCTTGATGAATAGCGTAATAAACGGCTGATTGTGCTTTATTGAATATGCACTTTGTAATAATCGACTTTTCAATTAAGTGTAATAAATTATGTATAAAATTCATTATTAATAAATATTACTATCAGGGTAATAAAAAGTTACTAACAGGGTGTATCAATAATGTCCTCTTTATTTAATTACAGTGAAGTTTTATTATCTTCATTTTATATATAATAAATAGAAAAAATTGGTTCTATTTAAAATACAGACTATTTCTGTTTCCTTGCCGTCTCTTATACATCCAATTTTTTTGAGAACGACGCCGACGTTCCGGCTGATTTTACTTAAGCTGCGTAAAAAAGGGGCCAATAAAAAGGAAGAGTCTGGCACGGTGCATCGATAAATGTAGCGCGAAAAATTTACTTAGCCTGGTGTAAAATTGAATAATGCGATCAGAATCAGGTGCAATAGACCGCCATTCGAAACCCATCAATTCATACTCCTGCACGCGTACAAATAATTGCACTGCCACTACACATCCAACTTCCGGACACTAATTCACTGGCCAAAAACAGAAGCTTCCTCGAGTAAGTATATCTAGGTATACGTACGATTTCTGATTAAATAGTACGTAGATGCAAAGTTCGGATATGTAATTTGTAAGTTTAGGATGTATTATTGCTATCACACTTATTATATGTCAATAGTACGTACCCATTAGGGTTTTTGAATTTTCTTATTTAATTGCTTGGGTGCAAATATTTCGAATGTGCATTCTGTGAATGCGATAGTAAGTCCATTACACACACAGTATCACTCAGATGTTTGAGCTCAGTTTAAAACATTTAATTTAAATAGGTGTATCCATACCATCTTTAGAAAACTATAAGTTTACGATTAACAATTGTAGAATTATTTTTAAAAAACAAAATCGAAAATCTTCTTAAGTTGTTAACAATATGTAAAAAAACTTATTAATATTATTTTAGACAGTTTCAAACTATCACATTTACTATGGATTAATGCATAATTAATTTGTATATACAGGTCAGTGAATTATGTATTAACCTGCGCTTAATTAACCAGAAAATTAATCAGAAAAACACGTTGAAATATTATCTTAATATAAAGAGACTGTGTGAAATCAATTATTTTTTAAGCGAGTGATAAAATTCATTTACAAATGTAAGATTAGATACTTAAATGAATAGAATTATTTGATGCATCGATCAGCCTTAGTAAATGGAAAGTTTTACAAACATTATATTAGTGAGATTCTGCTATTTAGAATACATGAATATTTTCGACATTCTTTTTTCAGTGTGGTTGAAAGGGACTTAAGAATGCAGAAAAGACTTATCCTGGCACAGTCCTGCATAACAAAATACAAGAGCAGAGAAATGCGAAGGTATTTACGTATTCTAAAACTGAATTTTTATAAAAGCGAAGTAAGAAATCACTCTAAATATCGGTTGGCAATTTTAATTAAAGTTAGAATAGGCAGCGAAAATTAATGTGTACATTTATCCAACTTTTCATACTTCAATAAATATCGCCCCCCTGCGAAAATTAACGAGCTTTTTTTTCTGCGTTTGTTTATGCTCCGCACAACTCAATGTAGAAATCGTCGTAAAATTTTAATAACTGCTATCGACACACACGGAGAGAGAGAGAAAGAGAGAGAACGGGAGAAAACCCAGAGCGTAAAAGATTAAAAACGCGCGCGTCAAGGCTGCGAAAAAAGGGCACACAGCAGCTCGCGAAAGCCACAGAGAAAAATATCACGAAGCGAGAAGGATCACGTGCGCGCGTGCGCATTCATCAATATACTGCGGGGGCTGAGTTATGTGCGGCGCGCATACCATAAATTTAATATGCCGTGTGAAAGGCCGCCACCGGCCCCTCGATATGCAGCCGGATTCTATTCGTGCCTGACCCGAGCCGGCCATTACTACTGCGGATGATGCATCGCAGCTCTTTTCTTGGTCGAGACCCCAAAGTGAACGATGAGATTAGCCCCGGGTTTGTTTCTTCGGATTTTTTCCAGAGCCTTCTTCGCCAGGTGAAATTGGCTTGTCGGTGTAAATCTTGGAGAGGTGCCGAGGGATTTTTGTGCGAATTCAAAAGTTTCGGGACGGGTTTTCGCTTTGCTTATCGACTGTCGACATTCTTTTTTTATTTATTAAGATGGAATTCTTAATTTTTGCTGTTTCTGCTACTTGAATCGACAAGAATGTAATATTGGCTGTAATGCATATTAAAAAATTGATGTCAGGTATTATTTATATTAATTAATGCTAAAGATACAGGATTTTTTCAATGTGTGACCATTGAATAAATTAATCTTATCGTGCATTTCACAAGAGTGCACGATTTTATGAATCAGAAAAAGTTATAAAATAATTTTCGATTTTTTTTCCTTTGTTTTACGAAAGATAATTAAAATTCGTGAAATCATACGATTTATCGATAAAGTCATATCACTAGAGACAAAGCGAATTAATTACGACCTACAAAAAAGAAAATAAAAAAAATATACGAATAATCAAGATGTATATCTTTTCGATAATGAAATTCGAGATGATAGATTTGAAGCGAATAATAAGGTATCGATTTATTCAGATTCCATGCTAATTTATCTGAAAGTCTTTAGATTTAAGCTCCCGCCCTATAGAGGCAGGAATTGCATTTATTAAAACTCTTTCGAGCGTGTAAGGAAGGGTTTCATAAAAATAAAAGGGAAAGAGGAAGCGAGAGGGAGAGAGAGAGAGAAAGAGAAGGCCTCGTTAAGATGAAGCACGGAATTAGACTCCCCCCACCGGGCGCGAAACTCGATCCAGATTCAACTCGAGCGTCTTCCCATTGTACGAACAATCGACTTCATTCGAGGAGGGGAAGCGAAAGAGAGAGGCGAAAAAAGAGAGGCACCGCGAATAAAAGGTCAAACCGAGCGACGATCGCCAAGCGCCGCGCGCACGCATTGATCAAGCGACAGCCCCCCCCCCCCCGGATTCGCTCCTCTTCCTTTCTTTTCGCTATACTGCGCGTGAAAAGGCGAGCTGGAATTCTTGTTGAGCTTTTCGGATGAATTTTGAAGTGATTTATTAAAGCGCTGAGGTTTTCGATTCGATATTTTACCCCGCTTTTTTTTAAATCAAATGCCGCGTTAGAACAAAATCAGAGTTTTATTAACTTTGAAATTATGTTAATTCATATTTTTGATTGATGATATGAATAATGAAATATTTCGTATTTTATTTTCGTATTTAACGTCACCTATAGGATTAGAGTTATTCGTATAACCAAATGTTTTAATTAAGTATTTTAAAATTTTCATTTCATTTTAAAAAAAAATACTAAATTAAAAAATTTATGATGAGCTCTAGAAATCCATCAATTACTTCTGCAGATTACGGCAGCCTCAAAATACAAAAAATTCAATATATTGCCATTGAATGAACCTAAAAAGTTAATATACAAAACTCTACATGTTAAACAATGTCTAACATTTAATTTTCTCAAAGCATTTCGAGTAAACAACTTTTATGAGTTTATTGCATTAACATAGAAAATCTACTCGTTGGAATTTTTTGACATTTCTTGACAAATCTTCATGGTCGACATTTCTCGAATACTGCCGCTCGCGACCGGCGCAAGTAATGCTTAAAGCCACGTACATATCTCCTCGACAAGAAAAGAACACGTTCTTACGCTCCACTTAGCCGCACCTTCATTTCAGCGTCGCCGAAGGAACAAAGAGAGCAAATCCCCAGCATCTCGCTTCATAATGCGAGCGCGCTTTTGTGGCTTTGAAGTTGTACATACGAACGTACACACGGAGGAGGTGCAGGAGGGGGAGGGAGCCGATTCTTCGGCGGCCGCCGACTTAGAAGCTTTGAGAATCGAAGAGGAGCAAACAGCACTCGATCTCTGCACTCGTAAAGCCGCGGACGTTCAACCCTTGGCTGCAGCCTCGGTGTGTGCGTCCCTTCGAGATCCGCGAGCCGATAAGTCGACGTCAGCCCTGAGATTATGAAGAGAATCGAGTGAAGGCGACTCTTAACTTTACGAGTTTGCTTTTGCTAGGGGATATAGATCGTCCCTCTCTCTCTTTCTCTCTCATTCTCTCTTTCCCTTTTCTCGTTCGCCTTTTTTTTAATGTTGTCGAGACGTTTTACGAAACTATAAACTTGGCTTTTATTCCCTTAGCAGATGCCTTTTCCATTCCACTCCCTGGGATTTGTAAGACGCCAAGCGGGAGAATGAGAGCTGCTACCGTCGCCGCGGAGAACCGAGAAGTCGATCACTCGATTGCAGTCGATTTGTTGATGCAACTTTGATGTGCAATTTCGTCTTTCAGTTTCGAATTTGTTTCGAGCGACTGATGAAGCGAAGTCTTAAAGTTCCTGTCATTTCGACGAAATTTGCTTTTCTTCCTTCAAATTATTTTTAGCCAATGTGAACTTTCTTTTACTTTTAAAAAGGAACTGTAGAAATTGGTTAAACAAAATAAATATTTTAAATATCTTTAAAATAAATATATTTGTTTATATATAGAAATACACATGAACACTACACGTTCAACGTGGGCCTCTGAAACTCCTACCATCGTGCGAAGCACGAAAAAACATGCAAAAAAATTTGACTCTGGGAGGTATAGAATTATATCACTCAAAACATTAAATTTTCTAAATAATCGGTCGAATTATATACTTAGCACCATTTTTTTCAAAAGTTGCAAGGGTCTAAATAAAAGGTAATCTTACGGGCTTCAAAATGACCTTTTGAACTCAAGTTCACATCCCATCTAAGAGTAATCTCTGATTAAAGGGTGTCATGAAGCGTTTAAAATTACCTTTGATTTAAACCATCGTCTAAATCTTTCAAAACCGTTGATCCTCGCTAACCAGTCGTAAGGAAGAAAACGAGTGGAACGACCGCAGAGCATTAAAATACCGTCCTCTAGATAATCGAGGTTGACATTACACCTGTATTACCACTGCGAACTTTTTGTAGGACCACTTACCCCTTTTTCGGTTACACTAATTTTTCCCCTATCTCTCCAACTTTTATGGACTGCGTGCGCCGCGCTTTTTCCGATACGCAATCTTCGGGGAGGCGACCAAGTTTTGGCAGGCCCTTCCGACTTTGATTGGATTACCCGCCGGCAAATTATCTACTTCTGCACTATAGTTCGTAGTTGGTTTCCGTCTCGTGTGGCCCGTTTCAAAATACGACGGCGATCTTTGATCGAGTCTGGGAAATGGAGTATGAAGTTCGACAAATCTTCTCGAAGACTGAGAGAAACATTGGAATAAAGATATTTCGTGCGGGCGTATTAGAACAACTTTTTCTTACGGATAATGTAATGTAAATATATTTATCAAGTAATCAAATTTTTCTAGTTGTAAAGAAAATTTAGCTTTCAAAGAAGAAACATTGTACTGGTAGAAAGTTTTTCGAAATAAATTCGTACCAGCGTATTTTCGGACTGAAAAAGCCAAGTTGCACATTTTTTAGAAAGTTTTTGTGAGCGAGTATTTTGATCTTGAATAGGGCGGTACTTTTTCATTTATTTCTCCCATTTTATGATGGAATTTTGTTCAAAATAATTTTGTTTAAAATAAGATTGGATGTGATTGGATGTGAAAATGAGAAAAAATTGTTCACTTTCAAAATCCCTCTTTTAAATCCATTAAATGAGTTTTAAAAGAAAAGATTGTAAAGCAAGAAATTTAAATGCAGTTCTAGGTAGCAATTGAAGACTGAACTGCAAGTAAACTGTTAAATGCTGCAATTAAAGTTTACAAAAGTTACGGAGATTGCAGGAGCAACTAGATGATCAATATTACACGAATAAAAGTTTAGCTTTAAAAACTTAATCAAAATAACAGTTACGGTTTCCTTGAAACTTCAAAGACGACCAACAGCAATATATATTAACGTTTACTTTACATAAAGTAAAGTGAAATAGCAAAACTAACGCTTTTTTAGAATCAAAAGAATATATAAATATTATTAATATTTATTTTTTATATTTTATATATATTTTTATATCAATTAAAATATTAATTCCGCTGAACGTTAAAAATTAGTCTTCCGAACTTTGCCGTAAAAACGAAGTAAAGTTCTAAAACGGAAATTATGAGTCGAATAAAATAATAATGTTGAATTCTTGGACAAAGAGCTGCTAAATTTTTTCTAAAAAACCGTTATGATCTTTGTTAGGCTAAAGTTTTTGCAGTATTTTACTCCATCATATTTTTTGCAATTTCTTTTCAATAAGAAAAAGGTGTTTTATGCGTTACGAGTGCCGGAGCTACTTTCGAATGGATGGTTTCATTGAAATCGGGGATTTTACTGGAACGTTTTTCTCATTGAACTAATTGGTCAATTTTCTCGAAACTGGGCTAAAAGGCCGTCTCACCAAGAGAAAAGGATTCACATTTATTTTGCAAAAAGTTTAATTTTCAATCTAAGCTAACTTTTAAACTCGATTCTTTCTTATATTTTTTAATATGAAAAAATGCAGTAACATTTTGACATTAACTTCGTGCCCAAGCTGTCCCTATGAACCGGAGCTCACTGAGGGTAATGTAAAAGAGGACATAGTTACGTTTATGCTAGAATGCGGCAATACGCCGAATTTCGCAATTTATTTAAACAATTATTATTTATATAAACAACTTATGAAAAATTGAAAATTTTCCACCCCACTTTCAAGAAGTGCCACTAAAGCGCTAAATTCAAATCCTACATAATTTTCAATTCAAATTCGGACCGGCAGCGATCGCGCCCGAGCCATCAAAACATCGTGCGCCGTAGGTTTAAAATATATACACCTGGGCGTCGGTGCGCGATCGGGAGCTTGCGCTACTCGCTCAATTTCATGCATACCGTACCGATATGCCGGCTGTTACGGTCGTCGGCCAACCTTTCGCGGTTTGTTTACGCTCGGCGGCGAGCGACCTCGCTCTCTCTCTCTCCCTTTTCCTCTGTGCCGCTCGACGCTAAAATCAGCGCCCACCCACGCAACAACAACTCTTCAGACAGGTTTAGAGCGATGATTCGGGGAACGCGCGTGGTTTAGCGCGCGGATATTCTACGGCATTTTTGATCGGCGCAACTTTATCGGTTGGCCTGAAATTTACGCTATTTGGACATTATTAGAGAAGCTATTTCTCTACAAATAATCGTTAAAAAAATTCTAAATTGAGCTTCAATGTACAAACGTTAATGTATATTTTTTATTTTTTTTAGGACATAAAGGGAAAAGTGTTGTTTTCGTTTGTTTTTTAATTTATAACGACGTGAGAATATTTTTCCAAAAATTTTAAAAACGACCAATACAGGACTTTATTTAATATTCATGAATTTCGAAACGGTTTCAAGAGAATTTTTCGATGAAAATAATAAAATTAAAAATGCACTTTACGAAAATTTACGTCAAACACAAAAATTTATTTATGATTTACGAACAATCTTTTTTTATTTTATTAAAATCGTTTATTAATTAATTAAAAATTTTGTGACGCTTCGACATTACGAAAAGCACATAAACGATCGCGCCTTTAATTATCCAGCATTAAAACTCTGTCGTAAGACTTTGTCGGTGATCGCGGGTGGCGCCCTGATAATTATTTATGAATTGTTTGCATAGTTGAGTTCGTAATTGTTGAGAAGCTGCGCGGAGAGTTAGGGGATCTTCTCGAAGTACGAATATACGCGTTCAAGGCTTCCAGTACTTCAACATCCTCTCGTGAACCGTTGAGTCTTACAAGATGACTTCCAAGTTGTTTACATTGCTTTCGTGACAAGTACATGTTAAGGATTGTCAGCTACGGACACCTTGAAACTCCTGAACTTACGTAGTCAGGATAAAGTTTGGCTACCCATTTGTCATTTGTGCATGGAATAAGATGCAGGATGTTTAAGAAAAAAGAGACATTTATATTCACACTCGTCAGTTTTAAGCTAAAAAATTGTGGCAAAGAGTAATCTACTACATTGAATGAACATAATAAATTTATTGAACGCCAGAAAAAATACTTCCATTATCGAACCGATTAGCTATTCAAGTATGTTAATTAACAAAACGGGGTTTACTATATATATGCGAAAACATTATCGTATATATTAGAACATGTTTTGCAAAATATCATCTAAAAATACTATTTCTTCTCTTACACCATTAGGCAAAGAAGAAAGAGAAATCTGCAGTTGAGATTCTAAAATATTTACGATTTACCCTTTCATGGACAAAAATTGAAAAATGACGTATAAGCGTATAATGGCTGAATAAAGCAGTCAGGTGAGTCATATTTAAAACGCAGCATACGAATTTGCCCTCTATGTAAAGTGCAAAAGTTAAAAGAAATGTATGCCAAATAAAAGCTCCCTTTCCTGTCGCCGCGGATATGTTATAAAGACTGTTGTAATTTGTAACTCAAAGAGATATTCTCGTTGACCTTCTGAGATTTTCTCTATTTTTAAAGATCCGGAATTAATTTAAAAAAGTGGCTTTATTCTTACTTTATCTTATATAAACATTTCATATACAAACGGATGACCTCGATTTTTCACAAAATTTTAATACGGACGTCGGAATTCGATAATGCATACTTTATACTCTTTTGTACATATGCCAATAGAAGCCAATAGTCCGATAGAGGTTAAAGTGCTTTCTCAATATTTTTGGAAGTAAAAAATCACTCCTTTCTAAATGAATAATTTACCAGACAAGTAAAATCAAGCAGTTTTTAATTGTACAAGTGAAATTAAGAACTTAAAAAAAAGCTTCAGGAAATAGGATCATTCAATTAAAGATATTGATGGAATGAGAACAAATGAACTTAAATCAATGAGGCAATAATTTTAGAAAAAAAATAGGCCACTATATCCTTTTAAGTGCACCATAAAGGAAGCGCTGAAATTCGTTCATAAAATACTGGTTTCTTTCCAATCTTTCATAAACTGCAAACTCATCTGGAAACATTTCCGTATTCGTGTCGATCGATCCGAAGCTTCCTAAAATACTCGAAAAGCTTGGACTCATTTAAAATGTATAATTATCGTGAATAGAATTCCGTCGAAACCAGCACGTCTTGTCTCGTAATAAATGCACGCGTAATAATGTTTGCGCCGTATTAAGCCAGCATACGCCTGAATCTATCACCTTCCGCTTTGATATGCATAAACAGGGCGCTCCGCACGCATGCGCATTCGATTCAGCAAAGACGAGCACACTCCTAAGTACGACGGGGTTGTATAAGTTTTGAGTACTGCGTTCTCGACAGAAGACTGTGTAATTAAGGGCGTTAATTATTGTTATTATTAACATTAAGATGAAAATCTCTCTCTAGTCTGACGTAAATGACTGAATTTACTGGTTTAAGTATTTTTGAAATGTTATTTTAATTACATACTACTAAAATCTAGTAAGAATATGTAGAAATTTAGAATTCTAAAAGTTTGAATATTTTAAATCACTAAAAGTTAGAGGATTTAACAGTAAAAATTGACAACACCGCGTTTAAATATTAAATTGAACATAAATCAACTTTTTTCCCCGACTATTTTACGTTTTCTAATAAAGCGCGTTTTAAATGACTTTAAAATTTTGATTTCAGTAAGTGATACAAAAAGTGACAGAGAGTTTAATTAAATTTTTTTAAAACACCGACGCGTTCGTTCTTTTCATTTCCTTTCAAGGCTTTCAGAATTTCAACAAATAACTTTTCAAAACCTGCTAGAAGCCTTCATTGTACTTGCTTAAAAAAAAAAACAGGAAATTCATTCAAACTAAAGTCTTCTTTAAGATTCTTTTTAATTCTCGTTTCAATTAAATTCTCAAAAATTTTTATTAATAAGTCCAGTAAGAATTAATTATTTGAAAGATCCAGTTTAAAATTTTCATATTTCCAAAATCAATATAATAAATCGCCGAGATATTAAAAACATATTAACTCTAAAAAAAGTATTTTTAGTAATTATGAAGTACGACTAAAAAGAAACAACGAATGAACGCGAGTATCTAATCGTCGAATATTAAGTAGGGGCATCTGAGTTCATGTTTGTCAGGATATTTGTTGAAACCCGCACAGATTTACGTAGATACGTTGTTTCAGCTCCTGCGAGACGAGTGTATAACTAAACGAGGCTGCGCTCACGCAAATACGCACCGAGCGTTTACGTATTGTAATTGCGAAATAAACACGCAAACTAATTAATGTCCACCGCAAGCTCGAGTGTTGGTGCATGCTTTGAGCGGATTCGCCAGGCTGAGGCTACCATGTCTGGTTTGAATAAATTCTGAATGGTCCTTAATACTGTATCTGAGTGAGACTGTATCAAAAGGGCTTGTCTCTTTTTCTCTGTGTGATTAAGAGGTATTTACTTTGATTTTGTATAAGAGTGTTTATTTGGAATTTTTTTTGTTTTTTGTTTTTTGTTTTTTGAAGAGAAAGAGTGCGATTTTTAATTTTATCGTTTGATAAAGTTGCAAAAGAGGTTTGTTATGTTAATACCATGTAGCATTGCTATTGCATATCGTGAAAAATGTTTATACGAAAAATTACATTCATAATACTCATTGAATATTATATTGTAAATGTTTTAAAAGGTACTTTGCTTTTTAATGTGTAGATTATATTTTCTAAAGTAAAGATTTAAAACAATAAAGTTGAGCGAGAATTTCTCGAAAATAATATTCATTGAATATTCTATTGTAAATGTTTTAAAAGGTACTTTGCTTTTTAATGTGTAGATTATATTTTCCAAAGTAAAGATTTAAAAGAATAAAGTTGAGCGAGAATTTCCCGAAAATTTAGCCTAGCAACATTTTACAGAATTCCAGAAGTATGACTCTGCAGTTTTCCGATCTCATTCCGGCCGGTAAAACTGCCAGATAAAAGCCATACGTAAGTCGGCATATGTGCATCTCCTGCATAAATTTGAATAAAACCGAGCTTATCAGCCCTATAATCAAATAATTAAAGGATGGTTAAGTTTACACATAAAATCTTATGCATACTTACTAAAATACTTTTTTTTAGTTACGTATCGTGAAAAAGTAGTTTTATGTTTTGTAAAATCTATATATTGTTTAAAATTACTGAAATTTCTATTGACTCCTAGGACAAAATATTTTAATAACTTTTTTAAAATAAAACATTATTCCACCCTAAATTAACCTATCTCCAGCACGCGTTTCCCTTACAGCGCAAGCCAACTAAGCTCACCAATACCGTATCTTACCCGACCATCCTCGAAAATAATCATCGCAAACCCCGTCGAAAGGATCAATTCGAACCGTGTGCAAAGCTTTCGGTATGCCTTCCACCCTTCGCCGCAGTCGTTCAAACACTGCTCCGCTCCGACATTTCATTACCCCTTTTTCAATCTGTCGCAGCCCGCTCGAGTGCGTGTTCCAGTCCGCGTCCGTATTTATATTCGGCGATCGCCGAGTGCAATCTGCAGAGGCGAATGGAACAATGAGCAGAGAGAGAGAGAGAGAGAGAGAGAGAGAGAGAGAGAGAGAGAGAGAGAAAGGGACAGAGAGGCGCACACAGTCGCTCTTTATAACGCCGGATTTCCAATGTTTGCCCTCGCGCTGCCGGCTGACTTTTCAGCGAAAGTTCCCGAGCTCTTGACTCCTCTTGACACACATCAGCCACGCGTGTTGCAGCGCAAAGGGCTCTAATTTTTATATAAGAGCCGAGCGACGCAGATACATAGGCTGCATTATGCAACCGGATGCGTCGACTGGCTGCGCTGGATTTTGTATATAGCAAGATTGATGTTTGAATTGCCGCACGAAAAGTTTTAGAATAGAGACTAAATGAGGCATTTTTGCAAATAGCTTTTATAGTACGTTTAAAATATTTTGACTCGATTCTGAAGGTCCTATTTTTTTTTGTTACAACATATATATGCAGCGTAGAAAAATTCATGCATCGCCTACTACTATTATTTGAAATTCCTAAAAGTTTCTGTTCATTAAATCTGTTTTTTAAAAAGTAGGCAACACCCTGATGAATTTTTCATTTTTCAAAACGACTAAATTCATACCAGTAAAATTAAAAATTTCTTCAATTATAAATAGAGTTTTAATTTCGCGCTTAGGAAATAGTTACGTTCTCTTTTCATCAATGTTTCGACAAAACATTCCAAAACTGGGCCAGTCTTAAACATTAACAAAAAATGCCGCTCTTCAAAATTCTTTACCAAATTAAAGCCGAAGCGAGGCGCATCATTGAAATGAATTTTTTCTCAATTAAAGCAGACGCAAATGAATGCGCTAAAATTAATAAGACGAGCCGCGTCAGACGAACAAAAATAAGAACAAAAAAAATCGTGTTCGTCTGTTTGGTTTTACCAGCAAACATCTCGAAAGGCGCGGATATGAATATGCAAAGAGAAAAGAGTGGGCCGCGTATGAAAGTTCAGTATTGAGCGCAGCCTGGAAGTATTAAAAAAGGGGACGGAGCAAAAATACCGTCCGAAGGAAAAGAAATTAAACAAGTACAAAGAGTCGAATAATCATCGGTATTTTCCAACATCGCGGGATATTGTTACTTTTGTTTTCTCTAAAAACTCGGTTACACGATATTTTCTGTCTCGTTGTGTTTTTAATAATAAAAAAGAATTTATAAAACAAAAGTGCGAGGTTCTGAATAAATCACAATTCCCGATATTAAATCACAATTTTTGAATAACTTTTCGTGAAACAAACGCGTCGACTTTATCAAAATCACTCGATGATATTATCGGCGCTGAATCTTTCTTCGCGCAAAAAAGCCGATTTGATTTCCGTGCAAAGGACGAAAAGGACGTCGCATCTTCTCTTCATCTTGTGTTTCGTTTACACTGGAGAGATAAGCTCTTTTTTTTTTAAAATCGATAGTTCATTACGCAACGGCGAAGAGGTAAAAACCGTGTACGAGTTTTCCCTCCTTATTGTACTCCCCTCAAACTTTTCGAAAGTAATTAGTATCTCGTTTACGGCTGTGCCGTTAGTGTTATTTCGGGCCGTTTCGCGGAATTTCTTTCTTTCCAAATGATGTTCGCGGCGCTGCTTTTTTGAGAATTGTGTCAGACGCGGAAAGTTAAGTGGCTCGCCATAAAAAGGGCTTAAATGCTTTACCGGTAACGTCTTATTTTACACACTTTCAGTTTGTTTGCAAAGACTTCCCGTAATTTTATTTATCGTTTTGAAAATGTTGAAAATATTCTCTCGAAAACTTGAGCGAAAAGTTTGTGTGCACGTATTAAAGCTGCGAAAATTCTAAATTAAAAAATTTTAAAAATGAAAACGTGAGAGAGAAGAAAGCGCATGCAATTCCGAGAACCAGGCTCAACATTTTTTTTAATAAAAACATAATAAGTACGTAAGCGGGGATGTTTTGCTTGCATATTTCTCTTTATATACAAGCGTATTGAAATGGGTTTTCACGTTGAAAAAATATATAAAGGTAGAAGTTTGGCGGATTTTAATTTTTTTATTTATTAGAATTCCAATCAAAATTTTGAAGTGTTTAATTTATTTGATTTGTATTTATTATTCTCTATGTAGATGAGCCAATATCTATATCATAAAATAATGAGTATGGACGTGGATATACATATAGAAGGGAAGTAGGGAGGTGTTGCAAAGTGTCCGATGTAATTATGGAAGAAGCCGAAAATGTAAATAAGACAGAAAGCAGACTCTCCTCTCTCTTAAATCTCGGAGAACCACACCTGCTCCGTCCAATTCAAAGAGAGACGCTGATGGTGATCCAGCGAAAATCAGCAGGAGCTTCTGGACTGCATTTTTATCCCAGGCTGTTGGACAGTCTCGAGAAGAGCGTCAACGGGACGACACACCGTCTTTGGGAGATCGAGAAAGTATATATTCGACGGTCGAACTTTGCGGGTCAAGCCGATTGAAACGGAGAACATGCTGCTGATATTTGGGGATTGGAGGAGGTTTCAACCTCGCCCAGGTATTTCCTTTGAGTATTCGGCAGCCTCTTAGGGTAGATTCGTATATTCAGCCTCAGTTTAGTAGCAAAAGTATAAATAGCAATGATTATAAATCAAATGGTTTTTGGATTTTAGAATTATTCTAGAATGGGAAAATTAAATAAATGTATAAACTGTCTTTTATTAATATAAGAAGATGTAAATCCTTATAATCGTTTATAAGAGGGAGAAAGCAGGCTGAGTCAGTGAGAGGAGTTGAAAGCTTATCCACTAAGATCCGCGAAAAAGAGAATGCGACAATATATAGACCTGCCTTGGCTGAGCTGTGGTTCTCAACTAATAGAAAGCGCTGCATGTTTCTTACGTTGGATGGTGTAAAGACATTACTTCGTAAATGAATAAATAAATAAATACTTCAAATATCAATAAATCATTCAATTATATAATAGTATAGTTTTTAATGAAAATGTAAATTAATGGAATTGATAATTTATTAATTAAATTTATCGTTTTAAATTAAGTAAATACTCAAATTAAATTAAGTATCAATACGGGTTCCGTAAATAATTATTTTGATCAATGTAAAGCTTATTTCTAAAAAATATAATTTTTTAAATCAAATTACTGATTACCTATTAATTACCGAAATACGCAAATCTTAAATAAATATTTTGTCAAAATATTGGATAATTTATTATTTATACAGTGAAGAAAAAGTATTAAACCAAAAGACTCGATATATAAATTTGTAAATATTCATAACTGTACATCTTTCGATCAGTCGAAAATCAGATTCTTTATAAGTTCCCTTTGAAGAGGCTAAACATCGATCAGTAAAACAAAAGCGAGCGTACAAAAACCTCATCATTGCTCTGAACAAAAGGAGAGAGGCAATATCCCGAAAGAGAGGAAAGCTATCAACGGGCCATTTCTCAGCGGCGGCCAACGTATTACAGTTAAATCACTCAGTTCCCCTCCGCCCCCGCTGTTTTTCCTGCCTCGCAGCCGAACTTTTTCACTCATAAGTTACCGGTCGCGGTGCGAAACTCGAAGGAGCGAAAACGAATCGCGGAACGCGAGGAAATTTGTCGGCGTCCGCGGGCCCAAACGTCGTCGTCTGGCCGACGCGGAGAAAAATCGCCCGGGGATTTCCTTTTTCTTTTACTTCGAGTCTGCGGCGGCTTTCGGTTCCGCGTGTTTTTCGTGCGCCGGTGCGGGAAGTTACTTTCTTTAGCGAAGGATGTGGCGATGACTGTACTCATAAAGTACGACTTTCGGCGCTGGTTGGATTGTTTGACGAGGAGGTGATTGGAAAGTTGCTAGTACTTCTGATGGATATTGGCCTTTTTTTGGGTTAGTTAAATAGTTTTAAGGTTTTAATGAGGAAAGTAGTCGATAATCGTATGAAATTAAAGGATTTTCGAATACCTTTTCATCAAAAACTTTACTTCAGCTAATATTTTACAGAATTGATTTTAAAACGCCGAAATTTTCAAAGTTAAAGCAACAATCCTTGATAAGACCACAAATTTTCATAAATAACGCCCCAGTAAGCACGAGACAACATTTGAGGTCAATTGGACTATTTCTTCGACGTGGCAGATATTTTGGATGGACTCCAGAAAAAACGACGGTCTTTTTTATCTCCTCCTTCGAGGACTCGAACTCTAACAGAAACTTTTTAACCGACTGAACTATTAATTTTTAGCATAACAGTAAATAAACTGAAAAGCTTGCCTTTTTTCTCGGTCGATCCTCTTTTACTAATTTAGCGCCGCGTGGAAAGTTGCAAAATTTTTGCCCACGAACAAGTTGCTCAGCTATGAATCTTCGCCAGTAATTTTGTTTGTTAACTAGTGAAACTCTGGAACCTTTTTATGATAATCGGACTCAAGTGTAGGCTAACTAAAATTATCAACTTTTTCTAATTGTGTACGTTAACGAGTTATTTGACTAAATTACGGTTTATTCCATAGTTTTAAAGTCAAATCTATCATGCCACACTCATTAAAAATTTTGTAAAGTTCCTGTAATTTTAACTTAGTACACAATAAAAAAAAAGTAATTGTTTGTTGTGCGTTAATTATCTCAGTATAAAATCATTTTCACTACATTTATTTAAACAGTAACCTATATTTTAAATAGAATAATACATCTTTGTGGCATATTTATGATTTTAAAAAAAATTATAGATGAATACTTTATTTAAAAAACAATTAAAGTTGACCCAATTTTGTTAATTTTATCGTTATTATCTCCTTAAATACTTAGTAACATTGCTTTATATTTTAATAAGCTCTTCAAATTAAAAATTCGTTAAAATGCTAAAAAAGCTGCAGCGTCAACAAAAAACGTACCTTCTAACCTAGAAAAAAATCTGAGCCCTTTGACATTAACTGCACGCAAAGACCTTCCAGTTCAAACTGGAACAGCGGTGATTTAACGCTTATTCTTTTTCAAAAAAATCTCAAAATTCTTCGCTGCACGTCACGCCCCAGAAATTTTTCAAAAAATGACACTGCCTCCAAAATTAACCATTGGCAGAGGGGGCAGGGATAAATGTGTAACTAGATAGGTGCAACTTCTTTTAAGTCTTTGGATTGACCTTCGTGACAACTTTAGGTTTTTTAAGCATCCACGTAAAGACTGTCTTTTTTGTGAGACTGTAAGTACTGGGATTTAATTAAAAAAGTGCAGAATTAAAATTTTTTTTGTTAATTTAATTTTGAACATTCTTACATTAAGTTTTTTTAGATAGTTGCATGTTTAACTTTCAATTTTTTACTGTACTCTTATCAAATACGAATTAAATTGAAAAATAAGATTGTACACGTTTATATCAATTTTGATATCATGAGAGCAAAAATTTACATTGCTTAAAAAAATTCTATTATAGAATCATGAGTTTTTTTTAACGAAGCAAAGATTTTTAAAATGAGTGCTTTAAAAAAAAACTGTAATTGAATGATAGGAAAAGTTACGTAGTACAGCTTTACAAAATCTTTTAACAACTTGTTGATTAAACACAAACTTGCGAGACAAATCACTCGAAACCCTCGAGGAGTCCTCTCGAAACTAAAGTTTTATTTAAAAGTAATCCGTTCTCTTCCGCGAACAAAAACGGCAAATCTCCAGAGCAGTGGGAGAGAAGGAAGAGAAGGAAAAAGCGGCTACTCGCCAGCCAAGAAATAGAAATAGAGTCGAGGAATTACTGCATTATTGCAGTCGTCGTCTCATAGAAAATTAAGTTTGCCAGAAAGTCGGCGAAAGATGCTTTCACGTGCGCTTGCCTTTCAATCCCTTCAGCGGCGCGGGAGGCACGAAGCGCCCTTCCCCCGTTTTTTCAGTTCTGAAAAATAGAAATTGAAGATAGCTCTGCAGAGATTTACTGCACTCTTGCGGGTTAATTTTACTTGAGCTCGACGAATAAAGCAGAATTCAAGAAATAACCTAAACGTAAGTAAAACTAATATTGCAGATTCGTTTTAATTCTTTTGTTGAAAATCATTATTTCAATGAATAAATGTATATAATAAATGTATACGAATATAGCATATGCATGTAGATGTATTAATATGTATAATAATGAATGAATATATTTCAGGAAATCAGTTCCATTTTTTAAAGAAAATGTATTTTCTTATAGAAAACGTGAAGAGAACCCACGTGCCTTTATGTGGCCCATAAAATTAATTCAAATCGTATAACTTTTCACTAAAAAAGAAAGCTAATTAAAAGTACAATACTGAGTTTCCCGCATGGAAAAGGATTCTCCGTGTATGACCTACATTACTGTTTACACGCGGAGAATATTGCCTCTGGTCGTTGTATTACATTTTACTTTATACGTTTCTCAAATATTGACCAACCGAAAATTCAACACGTTGCAATTAAATCTTTAGCGATTGTAATGCAGGACCACTGACCTATAAAAGGTCAACGACTTCCGATTCTATTCTTTCAACGCGAAATCAAAGGTCTTGCATTCTCCATAAGTATACCTCTGTTTATAATTAGTACATTTCTAAAACGAATAATGAGCCTACTCGAGAATCTCCAGCAAAAAACAAAGTCCTCGCCGTCAATTCAACGTGTCGGGGACAATTGCAGCCCTCTCACTGTGCTATTCTACGCGTAAAACGCATTACCCGTCGCCGTCCTCGCTTGTCATATTAATTCGCTGCCTCTCTTTTCTCCTCCTCCCGTCAAGCGCAAGACTTTTGATTAACGGCTTCGTTAACGGCATAATGAAATCCTCCGGTTACGGAAGAGGAGCGGCAGCGAACTTGTCTGGATATTCGAATATATACAGGAGGTCTAAGAGCCGCAGAGATTGCCACAATTACCGACGCCCTGCGAGCATCATCGGAGTTTCGAGAATGTGCACGCGAAAAGGGGGGCACAAGTTCCGTTGAAGATCGTTAAAGCAACTCCTCCAGCGGGAGTCTGCACGTCGATGATTTGCGATTTAGGACTTGGTGATACTGCTGCCGAGGCGGAAGTCGAAAAAGGCTGACGTGGAGGTGCCGGAGGTTGGATGGAAAAGACGAATGATGATTTGTTGTTGTGAAATGCATTGGGAATATAGGTTGCAACTATGATTTTATAAAACTTTCTATATTGCTCGTACTGTAAAGGCATGAGCAAATTGCTCTGCTTGGGGCAAACTAAGCTTATATTTGTTAGTCACTTTATTTAAATAATCTTTCTGTTAATTATATACATCATAAATGATAAAAAAACCAAATTAAGATTTTCATAAATAATTCATAACATTGTTCACCCAAACAAATTTAATTAATTTTTTGTTTTGCAGTTGTTTTTTTTTATAACTCTTTGACTTTTATTTGTAAAAGACCCGTATAACCACAATAAATAAACAAATAAATAACTGCAGCTTAGCACAAACGAATTCCCGCGAGTATCGGGTAGAATAATAAAGAGAAATTTAATTAAAATAGGGGGTTTCAAAAAGTTGGTACGTATTTTGCAAACTTTACTTCCGCTTTGTGCATATACCATCTGAAAACTTTACATGCATGAGGGGTCTCATATTTCGTATTATTTTAATACAATACACTTTCAGCTTACGGTTTAGGGAAGAATTTGATTTTGTGGCTTTGTTTTAAAACAAGTGTTTTTTATTGATTCAATAATAATTTTCATTTGAAGCTGAATAATTTATTGGATGATTTTGATGAATTACATAATGTAATGAGGACTGGATTTGAATAATTTATGTATGTAAAGTTACATAAGTAAAATAGATAAATTTTCAAAGCATAAGGGCTGATATACATTTTAGATCGGCGAGAAGAATATGCGAATTGAATATCGGTGTATGAATGGCAACAAATTACGATTGCGCAATTTGCGCAGTACACAGAATGTATGCTTCGACTTTTTAAAAAATATATAGAAATGAAAAGCTTTGTATTAAAATAATGTAATTATTAACGAGATCGCTTGAAAATCAATTAAATAATTCATTTGAAAATCGAATACATTACCACGAGTTGAATTTGATTCCATTTTTAAAAATTAGCTTACCTGTAACAGAAATAAAAATAGTATCAATATTGATAATGGAAAAACTTAAATATAAATAAGATTCTTATTCAATTTTAAATACAGGATGCACCAAAAAATAGAGCAATTCTTTGAAGTTAAAAGAAACAATTTAACCCTTTCAGACCCAATAAACATTAACATCGAAGGATTGAAACAATCTGCAATTTAAAATAATCTTTGTAAATAATTGTGCTGATCATTAGAGATGTATTTATACACTTATATTTATAAGTATGCACGTATATACGTAGATATATATAGATATATCTCGAAAAAAAATTTTTTTTACCACTTAAATCTTATATTTAGACCATAACAAGTCAAAATATACTTAAAAAACTGATATATCACGGCTATATTTAATTAAATTCTGAAAGGGTTAAATAAGTCTAGCATACGCAACGGTATAATTCAGAGTTAAACAACTCCCTTTGTCCAAAAATTCCCTCACAGAAATCGAATCACCAACTCCTACCTTCGGGAGTTCTTCACTCGTTCAACAAACGGTGAGCCGTTATTATCAGTAATCAACCCTTCTTGCAATAATTTCCCGAACGCTATGACTAAACGTTCCATGAGTTCGCTGAGCGAATTCGCGCGGATTGCACGTGTTCTCGGGCGAACGAGACATAAAAGGAGCAGCGATTTAATTGGAATCATTAGGAAATGCGTTGATGGAGCTTCGACACAATGGGAGTCGTCTCACAAACGTTGGTTTGTTCATTCACGCGCACGCGCGAACCTTGATTATGCTTTTCTCTAGCGCTCGCTTCCCCCGGCGGGCTGCCTTTTAGTCGCGCGTATAGTTTCACTTTCTTTTTATACGCCGGAGGAAACGAGGGGATTTTTAATGCGTTCTTTTACACTGATCAAGGAGGTGATTTTTTTTTTTTTTTGCTGAAAACGCGTTTGATAAAGCAACGATATTTTCTTGTTAATTAAGACGTTTTGTGACTCGAAGAGTGCAAAAAGTATGACAATTTTTTTAATTCAGAAAGAAAATTTGTTGCATTGTTAATTGAAAAATATTTTGAAAAGTAATTTAATTGAACATTTAATTGATTTATATAACCTTGTTGTGAAATTCAATCTAGAATTCAAATATATATATATATTATACATTGAAATATATTACGGTTATATATTATTGCTGATGTCACTTCATTCATATCGAAATGTTGTAAATTAAATTTTAATATTACTGACTTTTTAATAGATTGATGTATTACACATTTTAAGGATTTTTTTTATTATTTTAAGTAATGAAATTCTTGTCACTTTTATTTATTTGCGCTTTAATAATAAAATATTGCACTTTACATTTTTACTTTCTTGTCATTGTCTACCCTCATATTTTTCATTATGCTATGTCAGTCGTAATGAAAATTTTGACATTAAAATCGCAGTACGAAAGACTTACATTATTTTGTTCAAATAAAATGTGAAGCTTTTTGCAACATTAAACGTTGGACCATTGTAAAATATTTTTAATATCTGCATTACTTGATTTGTTACATCACCGGAACATTAAATAACTTTACCATTTTTTCTAAAGTAACAGTAACTAAGATGAAATTAAAGTACAATCTCCCGACAAAAGTAACTTTCTAATTATTAAAACTTGCCGCGCGGAGCAGTGAGATCAGTAAATATTACATCACAAAGCAGGCGTTCATTAAAACTTCGCAGACGTAGGAGTACACTGCAACAAACTCTAAAACACGCTCTACAACTTGACGAAAGAAGCAACCTGAACCTCCTACAGATAAGCATCTCCCGAACAAAAAAAAAAAAAAAAAAAGGAAGAAATAGCGCGCTCCACCTCTCGGAGACCGAACAAATCGACGCGTGAAGATTGCATTGAGGGAGGCTCGAGAATAAAGGATCGAGGAAAAAGTCGGCGCTCGCTCTTGGGATATTGAGATTCCTCGCATTTCTCCGGGGAAAAGGACGAACTCCGCGTCTTATCTGGGGGAGAGCCTCGTGTCCATTTCTTCATTTGCTGCGAGCCCCCGACGCTCACGAGGGAGGCCTATTGAAAGCGCGATATCAAGATCGCAGCTGAGAGAGAGAGAGAGAGAGAGAGTACAATGCGAGGAGGGATTGATAAGAATGCAGGACTGAGTTGGTAGCTACATATTTTAATCCGTTTTAGAGTCACGCTTTTTTGGGAAAGGACTTTTCTTACGGTTTGATTGAACTTTCAATGGGATAATTAGCGATTCGTTCTGCATTTCTTTTAGAATCGTTTAGGATTCATAGTTTTTTGTCCACTACTGCAATTTAAATTATTTTTAAAGCTCAGGTTATGCAAATATT
This sequence comes from Ormyrus labotus, assembly GCA_035582975.1. Lineage (NCBI taxonomy): Eukaryota > Metazoa > Arthropoda > Insecta > Hymenoptera > Ormyridae > Ormyrus > Ormyrus labotus. The sequence continues at coordinate 21,666,273 of JAWWEO010000036.1, forward strand.
AAGCAGTACATGAAAGAATATTATAAAAATACTAGAAACAGTCATGTCAATCTAATTTTATATTATCTAAAAGGGAAGAAGCTAATCTGACAGTTAACTGGCACTTTTTTCGTAAGCGGAAGCTAACAAAAAACAATTTCATAAGTAGAAATCGATCTCCCATAAAACTTTAGCATTTCTAATACGATGAAAAAAGCTAACAAAAAACAATTTGATAAGTAGAAATTGATCTCCCATCAAACTTTGCATTTCTAATACGATAATAAAAGTTAATTTATACGCAAGAAACTTTACGCCAAACTTAAGCGCATTTAACAAAATGATCGATCGGCCCATTGACATCAGATTCAAAGAAGCTCGTCTCCAGTGACGAGAAACTTTCTTTCTCATCGTATCGATGCCTCATTGTGCTCCTCTCGACTGTCGACTTTCAACTAACTTCCGAATCCTCCAATTAGGATTCTTTTACTTACGGTACCGCTCGAGTCGACTCTTTCGGTCATCTTAATTCCGTTCGATTTCCCTGAGAGAACTAGTCGGATATTGACCGGTCACTCGCAGAGCTAATCTCCTTTGATGCATCACTCTTCCCTCCAGGCACTACTCAATTAATCAGGCCCTCTTATTTGATCGCGATTTGATTTTTCGTTTCCTGTTGGCGCACGCCAATTTTGTTGCTGGGATCCACACAGCTGAGGAATTTTATTATTTCGTAATTATAGAATGTTAATGAGTCAGATATTAAATATGATAAAGCTTTTATGAAATCAACTTGCTAATTAAAATTTGAAGCAAATTTTTGGTAATTGAATGTAAATAATGACCCGATATAATAATAAAAAGATGGCCCAATTATAATCATTTATTTTTTTTTATTTTTATTTTTTTGTTAATGTAGTTATTTAATGTCGAATTCCCCCTTTAATTTATATTTATGCGTCAATACATTTTTAAAACATAACAAATTATTCTTATTTATATTTAACGATGTACTTTATTTAATAGACAGTAAAATGATATAATAAACTGAATAGATAAAGAGTGTCGGAAAAAATTGCTTCTTTATGTACTTTTTAGCACTAAATACATTTTGAATCATTAAGTGCAGTGTATCTACTATATAATCTATTAAAAGAAGCGGGAATAGAAGCTGATGATTTTCTTGTTTTTTCAAAAGTTCAGTTACTTTGCATTAGTGGGGAAAAAGGAGTAGCTAAAAATATAGCTTCGCGCAAACTTTGTTCGTTAAAAATCTCTTTACATTTATATTACTGGTCGCGTCTCTCTCTCTCTCTCTCTCTCTCTCTCTCTCTCTCTCTCTCTCGCTCAGAGGGAAATCAAATTCTTTTTCCTTTTTCAATGGTGGATAACGCCATTAACTCCGACGGAACGCCGATGGATTGATGTAATCTGCTGCAGCTTGTTTTAATAATTAAATGTACACCTGGTCAGGGAGGAGATCGAGAGAGAGAGAGAGAGAGAGATAGAGAGAGAGAGAGAGAGAGAGAGAAATACAGCCGCCGCCTTGTTAAATGGAAAGTTTAAATTACGGGGCTTTTTTACGAGCCGGCAAGTGAAATATTTACATCGCGAACTGCCTTGGCAAACAAGCAACTTTTCGATTCCAATCAAGTCGCCGCACTCGAGCGAAGAACGCGAAACGAAGCTTTTTATATGGATCTCGTTGAGTTTCTTTGGCCAACACTTCCCTAAGGTTTTGACGTAGCTCTGGTATAAACAGGCTATTGAAAATAATGTTTGGTTTATTGCGCGTTTTTTTGCGAACACAGTTAACTCATGGGGATAAGAAAAATTACATTCAGCAATAGTTCGGAACATTATTTGTATTTGTTCAATGAAAAAAATACTTGAATAATTTAATTTTCTAATTTTCGAAGTTGTTGATATATCGGTTTATTTGAATGGCATTTTATTGAAATGATTTGTTGTAGTTGCACGACAGTTATGGAGATTCGAGTTAAAGAATTGTTCATTCTAAAACTGGAATGCGCGACGTAAAAATGAAAATCGCAGCTAGAAATTCAAATTTACACAACGTTTTTCGTCATTGCGGAAACTCGGATGAATCATTTTTTTTTTATTTATTAATGTTGCTCGTAGTTTTCAAACAAGTGAATTATTCACCTGTCTTTTAACTACGTTTTTTCATTGATTTATTTCGCTTTGATTTTAACGTCCAACTTTATTTATTCGTTTTAAAAACTGTAAAAAGAAGTACTTCTTTTTACAGTTTTCAAAATGAATAAATAAAGTGTTACAAAATGCATTTTATCGTCGTTTATTTCATTGCGTATTCGTAACGACCCGTTTTTATTACATTTTCCTCATTATCCACTAACCGTCGTTGTAAAAGTCCTCAACATTTCAAATAAAATATTTATCATCGCAAATAACAAAATGCAGGAACTTATAATTTTTTAACAGAATAGTTCGAAACTGCAGTCAACTCTTGGTCCACAATTTATCAAGTCCTTAATGAATCGTTTTACAGGATTAAGCGATAGCTTTTTGCCGTATTATTTTGTAAAATTCAACGCGATACTCGCACTTGACCATAAAAACCTTCAAAGTCCGTCTTCTTTTCTATTTCCCCCTCTGAGGCTCAATACACAAGGTAATACACAGTGCACTAAAGTAAAAGACCGTGGCAGGAAAAAAAGCGGAGTAATATACGTCCTTATTTATTTCTCGAAAAACATCAATTCCCCCCAAATGACAGACATATATCCGTCCGGACAGACAGTGTTCTCCGGTTTTTTGTCGAGCAGAGGACTCGCGCATAAGAAGCTTCGCCGAAGAAGCCGTTAATCTCGGACAAAAGCACTGCTTTATTAGTATTCGAGGCCTCGCCAGATCCTCGCCGTCCATGTGTGCCGTCCGTGTATTTCGGGGAGGGACGCGGCCGGGTTATGCGCGAGGCGTGGACTAGAAAGCCGGGCTGCTGCTCCTGCGGGGATACGCCGGAGTAAGCCACCTGGCTTATACCGCCCGGGGCCACTTCTCGCTTTCTCTGTCTCTCCGCTCTCTCTCTCTCTCTCTCTCTCTCTCTCTCTCTCCTTCTCTCTGTGTGTGTTTACCTTCGGAAGTCCCTGTTTTCGTCGGTCCTTCCCTTTTTCTCCTCGGAGGCATCTTGTCGCTTCCGAGATGCGTGAGGAGGAAGGGGCAAACCCGGAGATAGCTGTGGCTTTGGCACGATGGAGAGAGAGACACGAGAGCCGGTGTGGCTTGTTTTTGACGAGGATTTCCGGAGGTCTATGAGTGCCCTGGATTTCGAGAAGTTTTTTTGATGAAAAGGTTTATTTCGAGCCTCCAAGTGGATCCTCTGTTTTTATTGACAGTGAGAGGGATGTCGGACGTTATTAGATAATATTGATTCATTGTAATGCTATTACTTTTATCAATCGAGGTCCTTCTGTCGAGTTTTTATTTTAGTTTTATGAATAAAATCAATATTTGCGTGAATAAATACTTGTTTTGTCAATTTCATTGATTTACTGGTCTACCTTTATGTTTACTTTGTTAATGTATTATTAATCTGCTGTGCATATTTGTTAGCAACATTTTGTCAGTGAATTCAATAAAATATTCATTTACAGTCTTCTTTACTCCTGTCGACTGCGTCTTTGAAACAACAATCTTCCTGAAAATTCCCAGAGTGTACCGCTGGGCGGTAAAGCCAAGCCGCAGCAAGTCCCAAATTCCATAAACTATGTAATACCTTGGCCTTATACCGGAGCTAAACTTGCGCGGGGGCATTAACAAAGTTAAATCAGAATCTCTCACCTCTCTCTTTTAACCCTTCCCCTCTCGCTCCTTCTTGCGAGGCGAGCCAGAACTTCTGGGCTTCCTTTTCAGGCGTTGTATACAGTGCAGTCCGTTTGTATCGACGGCCTGATTCCTGTCCGCCAACTTTCACCAACTTCGCCTTTCCTCCTTCCTCCCCTCCTCCCGCATCTTTCTTCGCTCTGTCTCTCTCTTTCTGGGCGCGTTACTGTTGCTGAGCTTTTCTTGGGAGGCGCGCCGGAAGAAATGAAGGAAGTCGAATTACGAGCCGAAGTAAAAACTTGCTGAAAGATTTATTTAAGAGTTGGCCGGGGCTTGTTACAAGCTGTTGCGACGATTCTCCGCGTATATATGTTTCGGCGTGTCTCCTTTATATTGCATCCTATGGGTAATGTTTCAGCGGTTTGCGCAGCCGTTTGGATTTCATCTTGATTGCGGTTCCTGTCGAATGATTTGTGCGACCAAGTAGAGGTTCAGAGTTACATCCGCTTTTATTGCTACATGTAAACAAATGTCTTTTTGATACACTCTTGTTTATGTACAAGGTTTATTTAATAAAGTCAGCTCCGCAGTAGTCGCGAGAAAAGTATTGTTCAATTTTTTTCTTAGTTATGTAGAATCATTAACTAGTGGTGTTTCAGATACTTCAATTATAGTAAAACTATTTCTGCAACAGTTTTGAAGTAATAAAAAGTTGTTACGTTATATTTAAGATGCATAATTGTAAAATTAATAATAAATTGACAACTCATCATTAAATGTTTTAAACACTACAATTTATTGTTTGAAAGATGTTTATAAAACGTCCAAATTTTCGTACTCGTAAAAGAATTTAAAATGGAAACTAGTTTTGGTCGTCTGTCCATTCGCAAAAAAATTAATTATTTGCAAATGAATATATATATAAAATAATATTATAATACTGAAATCTAAAATTCCTGCTTTCATTTTAACTTTGCATAGCTTTTCCCGAAATTTAGCTTCACTTAATTTCCACAAAATCATCCGGACCTCATCCCAAAAATCTCTCTCTATCTCTTTGTCTCTAGAGCGAAACGAGAAAAATACAAAGCCAAACGATATTGAAGCTCCGCTTTCCGGCGCTCATTATGAGCCTTACAATATTTAACGTCCGAGTCCGAGCAAAAGAAGCTCGGGATGAAAACCCCTCGCACGTCAAAAAGCTCCCACGGGGAATCCTCCGTTTTCCGGCTCCATACACTGGGCGTAGCTACTTAGACCAACGGAATTACCTGGCGCCCAACGGATCCAGATGGCATGGCATAACCGTAATGCCGCGCCCTCCACTTCTCGACTTTATGCTCGTATATAGACAGAGAGCATCTTCGGATTGCTGCGCTGCAATTCTCGTCTCGCTTTCGAGCGCGTGGAGTATATTGGCGCCCAACCCTCCGTTCCTCGTGAAATTAGCGCTGGCGAAATGGCGCCCAACGCTTTTCGCGTGTATTGTGGCTCGGCTGAGAGAGGAGTCTGGATTTCACGGAAAATTGCACACGATTAGCGTGCACCCGAGTTCTTTAAGTTTGTGCAAATAATAGAGCTAGTCTTTTTTTGCTGCGGTTAAAGGCTTCTTTACGACGGTATAAAGTCGTCTGATTTTTTAAGGAAAGATTCGGATTTCGAAGCTCGATATTATAGCTTTATTTTTAACTTTTTATATTTAAATGAATATTATATTAAATAAATATGACTGAAATTTATAGTTTAATGTTGTATAAAATTGAAAAATTTAGTTTCGATGTTAAATATACTCAACTACTTTACTCCTCGACATTCAAAGCTCGTTTTTTAAAATATATTCTTTAAAAAATTGGGACTGCATTTTACAAAAAATTATGCTCAATTAGTACACATTTAAGTTCTTAAATAGTAGTACTGAGAAGCTTTTTGCTGGTACATTTGCGTTTGAGTTTTCCTTCTTTCGTTTTTTGGAAAGCTCACTAAATTTGAAATATCGGAAAAACTCATGAGGCCATTAGGAAAGTTTTACCTTCGGAGCATTCAAGAAAGTAAAAAGTTAAGTTATCCCCATTTAATTTATTTTAGTTTAATTGCTTTCATTATTAGTACGGTACGTAAAATTATTTTATATTTTTTTTCTTTAATTACATTTGTACGTTCAATGAAGTATTTACAAACATTTTTATTTACTTTCCAGGTCCTTAGATCACTTAAATATTTGACTATTTCGAAATTCTAGGAACTTTTACACTGGATATGTGTACGTTTTATGTAAATGAAAGTAGAAAATCCTACGGAAAATCATGTCAGAGTACAGGAAGCCGACAGATGCAGTCACCCTTTGAGCACTCAGCCAATACATCGATCTGCCGGATATTTTTCGCAGGCGAAAGCATCAATTTTTCAGAAGCCATTAGGTAACTACTATTCCTACACTCATTTTTTATACATTTCCTTTTTAAAGATAAATTAAATCTCTATTAAGGGTAATTAGGATGAAATTTTCATTGCTACATAGCACATGTAAACTGCCGAATTATAAAATGTATCACTCGTATAATTCCAATTATGAAATTTGTGTTAAAAATCTTAACCAATTTAACTGAATTAAGATTATGAAATTCAACACTCAAGAAAAACTTGCTATTATTTTACATAAAATTATTTAATTGATAAATTATTGCGTTTTTCCTATCGATGAACTACTTTTATAAAAATTAAAAAAATTAAAAAAAATAGGAACTAAAAATATCTGTACCGAAACGTGTGCAGAAAATTTTTTCATTTCTAAGTAACGACGATTATTATATGAAAACTGTCTGATCCTTGTAGCGGACATATAGAGCGGTATCCCCCGGCTTGCTGGGCCGGAATGCGAAGCGCAAACTGAGTCTGCAGCAGCAGCAGCGGGCCGCGTTATTTTTCTCCTTCTGCTGCGGGCCGAAAAAATTCATCGTCGATCGCTCGCACGTCGCAATTCGAGCCACGGAACTTCCCTGCAGGGTTCCCTGCCGGCTTTCATCGCTTTTCTATTCTTTCCTCGTGCGCGCTGCACTTGAGCGCACGGACGGACGGCCGGCTGGAGTTTTCGCTCGGAAGTGGCAGCAGCTGACGTGACGTTTATTGAATATCGCGCGCCGCGCAAGATGACCAGAGATGTATAGGTAGGCGCGTCGGAATCCGGAGGAGAGGAACTGGAAATGAGGACGGACGGAGAAATCGAAGAGAGCTCGGTGACTGGGCCTGAATTTGCATCTTCCTTTATCACTTTGGTGGGCGTCATTACATCATTTTGAGTGACGAAAAGATTTGATTTTGAAAACTCCCAAGTGGAAATTTTTCATTATGCGATAGATAATGTTGTACAAATTATTAAGAAATTTTAACTCATACAATTTAATTTTCAATATTCAAATGTATTTATATGTAAATTAATTGTAATGACGAATAACGAAGAACACTGATTGTCCTACTCTTGTATTAGAGAAGATTTTACGAAAACTACTTTTGATTAAAAATGGAAAATTTATTTTTCCATGAATGCCGAATACGGAAATGCAATCGTATGTAATAAGATATGCAAACGAAGTGGAAAATTCTCGTTATCTCCATTGTTGATTTATTGCTCGAGTTTCTATCTGCATTTGTGATCGACTGCGCAGCTTTGATAAGAGTAACATTATTGGCCTTTTCTAGCTCCGTTCTGCGATTTGTTTTATTTTTATTTGTTTTCTGAATAAACATGGTAGTAGGTAAGCTATGAGGCTTCTGGCTCATGAGCCAGAAACCTCATAGGGTTTTTGGGAGGGGGGGGGGAGCTGAGCTAGAAGCCCAGATGGGGAGGGAACCCCTGAGCTAGAAGCCCAGACGGGGAGGGGGGACCTGAGCTAGAAGCCCTCACGGGAGGGGGCACTACCAAGCGAAAGATGGCGGCGCGCAAAAAAGTTTTAAATGAACGTGTAGTAATAGAGCTGAGTACAGGTTGCTACACGCTT
>JAWWEO010000036.1:21674153-21695880 GCA_035582975.1 Ormyrus labotus
GACGGAGGGGGGGGGGAGGGGGGGCTGAACGACAAGCATAACGCTTACAACTATATAATATAGTAAGATATATATATCGGCAGAGTGGAGGCAGGAGAGAAGGAGGCGGAAAATATGAGGAAGGGTTGCGTGAAAAATAAGAAGTGACTAGGACGTGCGGGCATATTAAAAACGCGAGGGAGATTGAAGAAAAATAGGGGGCGTAAGATTGCACTTTCTTTGCGCGAGCCTTTTGTTCCGATTCGCTGGCAGTGAAAATATTGAAAAATTGTTAATCATGAATCTTTTTGAGCTTTTATTATAGTATATTATAACGGTGTTATTGAGATTTATTCTAGAAAACCTTATTTTTATTAAAAAATAATTCTTGTAGAATCCAAAATAATTGAAGCATTAATGATTATCTTAGTCACAATTAAATAATTATAGAATCTACAAAAAAGTCGCAAAAAATTTCAGACAGAAATGCAAATTTATACACGACTTTTAATAACAAAAAAATTATTCGCGTCTCAAATTTAATCTTTGGATTATAAAGAAACTCAAATTTTAAACAATAATCCATCCCTTCATTAACGAGAAGCATCAACAATAATTGTACACATCAAAACAAACCTGAAATAGAAAGTGAGAATGAAAGCAGAAAAAAAAGCGAGCAAGAAAAGCGAAAGACGCGATAAAGGCAGCAGCGCGTTTGAAATAAGAGCGAAATAAACGCGCGCGCGAGAAAAAGCGAAATATGAAGAAGCCAAGAAGAAATCAGAGATAAAGAAGATGGACCAAGGGAGAGAGAGCAGCAGCATCGGCCCTGAGTGCCGCGGCACCGCCGAGAATAGAGTCAGCCGCGACTGTCAAGCTGGAAGTAACCTACGCGCCTGGGACGTATTCTTTCATAATTTATCGTGTGCAACATTCTCCCGCTGCTTTTTTCGAACATTCTTTCGGGGTGACCAGTTCTGATACGGTAGCGGTCAACGGGTTTAAGAGATGGTATGAAGAATATAAAAAACTCTGAATTAATTTAAACATCATTTTTTACTGTATCAAATAAATATAACGTTGGAGAGTTGAAAATTAGGAAAAGTATGAAAGAAGTTTAAAGAATAAAAATATTGAATAACGGTAAATTGCAAAAGTTTAAAAACTAAAAAAGCTTTTATAACTCCATTTTCATACATTGCGGTTAGTGAAATAGAGTAAACATTTTATGCATAGTTTAAAAGTTAGTAAAAGTTAGCTACGTGTGAAAATTGTTCTAAAACTCAAAGTAGCACTATATTAACACAAAAAATAAATTGCGTCAACATTTTTTTACTTTCCCTCTAAAAACGTATTCAAAATATGAAACGATAAAAAACAAGTTCAAAAAGAGTTTTTTTTATACCCAACTTCAAAATGATATTTTCAAGTTAAAAAAGTTTTTTATTTATATCACTTTTCTCTCATCACTTCCGGGAAATATTAAATATTCTATACAAAATCAGTTATTTAAATGTACAAGTTTCAAAGATGCTAATAAAAGCAAGTAAAAAACGATAGCCGCTCAACCAGAAAATCGTCAATGAAGCTTTCATCGTCAAAAAAAGCTTCCAAACCGAGCAAACTGAAAGTAAATCGCTGATACAAATAGAGCAGCGCGTCGACACTCTAAAGAATCGCGACGCAAAAAGCACGGCTCTAAAATCGAGAAAGCAGAAAATCAGCGGCCCCGTAAGCTTTATTTATCGGCGACGATTTCCCTTAAAAAGTTCGAAAGGGGAGAGGTAAGCATCGATCTCTAATCGGGCGTGAAGTAGCGAGCGCCGGAAAGGGACATCAGTTTAATTCGCGAACGAAGAGGGAGAGAGAAGAGAGAGAATCGAAGGACAGATAAGTCGGCAGATAAAGACCGAGGAGAGAATGGAGACAGAGAATATTTATCAGGTGGATAAGGGAAAATCTTTTTGAGGTCTATTTTGAAGTGAGAAGTGCAGGACGGCAAGTCTATGTTTCGGAGGAGGTTAATTAGTTGGAAAATTGGGTGCATTCAATTGAAAAGGAGGAGATTGGTTTGGGATTGTAAGTTTGATAAGTACAGTGATGGAAGAAGATAAAACTTTACAGAAAAACTTGTTTTTTTACACGATATTGATTTTATTATTCTAATTTAAAAATGACTTTGCACGTAATATTCGTATATTTCATTTACTAAATTAGAAAAAATAAAGAAATGTGATTAAAGATTAATTACAGGAACATCATTGAATGGAATTTTTCATTAGTTACTATAAACCCTTTTTTCGTTGTGCATATTTCGAGATTCACTCAGAAGTACGAAACTTTGCTAAAAATGCCCCTATCTTCAATGCTCAGCTGCGAAGGAATCTTCCCTCCAAATCCTTCCAAAATTAGCAGCTTCGCTAAACTCTCTCCCTCGGAAAAATGTCGACGATTCCACGAACGCAGACACGCAACATCCTCCTTGATTTGTTCGTTTTACAGGAGTTCCGTACGCCGAGCCACCGGTCGGCAAGAACCGATTTCTGCCGCCGCAGTCGCAGACGCCTTGGGAGGGAGTCCGGCACTTCGTGTCTTTCGCCCCCGTTTGCCCCCAGGTATTGCCCAATCTCGGCGAGGTCATCTACCCGCCGCGTCATCGGCACCTCGAGAGGCTCATGCATTACCTGCAGAATCAGAACGAGGACTGTCTGTACCTCAATATTTATGCACCGCATCAGAATCAGAGTAAGTATGAGGAAGTGTTTCCTTATTGATTGGTTATAATGTTTAATTAATTTGCATGAAATTTCAATGCTTTATATTCGATCGATTTAGCTTAATGTTTACAAAAATTTACCTAAAAAGTAGCATTGCATCTAACATTAATCAATTCTTAAGTATATATTTTACTGATATTTTGATCAATAAAAATTTGCAACTCTTAATAGAACAGGTAGATAAGTTTCCAAGTAAAGTACAAAAAAATGGCTTAAAACGATTTGCCGAGGTTTACTAAAGCGCAACAAAGGAGACCCTTAAGCTTTCCGCGAATTCTTGAAGTCCAAGAAGAACGATCCAAATAAATTTCAAAAAATTAAAGCACCGGTAAATCAGGCAAAACTCGCCGGAATTTATATTTTCAGCCTTCAGCGGAGAAGAAAAAAGGCTCTCGGCCTCCGCGGCGTCTCGCGGAAATTTCGAAAGAACTGACCGCGGATCCTCGCAATAAAAATTCACAACGAACTGCAGTACAAGAAAGTAAAAAAGGGGACGACGAGGAGAGAGAAAGGAAAAAGTTGAAAGAGGGGCTTTCTGCGAGAGCGGAGCTCCGTCACTTTTGAACCCGCGCTATATATAAAATTTGTCTAATGGTTTGAACCGCGCCACGGCGAGTGCACCATTTTTTTTCTTCTTCCTCTCCGCTTCTCTCTCTCTCTCTCTTCTTCTTACTTACTTACTTCTTACTCTTTTACCACCTTACCCTAACCCCGGCCCCAAAGGCTTTCTCTCTTTTCGTGCTATTTTCAGACCGCGATCATACTCTCGAACTACGCCGATGCCCTTTAAGGGTAGACTACACTGTAATCCCGAAAATTTCAGATATTCTCTGCTGAATTTATGGCGTAGCCGAGATTGTTTTAAGATTGTGTTATAGGATGATTACTTTCTTTGGAAAATCTGTGTACTTTTTGGCTCGTTTCATTTTTAGAGATGTTTAAGTAAGAATTTTTATGTTTGGAATTAATTAATTTGTAAAAGAATTCCATCTTTCTTATGAAACATTCGAGATGTCTATTATGATTATTAATAACTTAATTTTAACGAAACGAATAGGCTTAATGAAAATTAAGATAGAAATATTGAACAAACATTAAAAAAAAATCACAAATTATTTTAACTTGAAGCTTTATATGTATATTTCATGAAAAAAAGTTTTTTGTATTTATACCAGATCATATTTCCCAGGAATGCCCTTGAATTCCCGAAGAAAAGCAAGGGCTTAAAACTCCCACAACGCCACTAATACCCAGCAAGGCAAACAGAGTTTTTCCAAACCCGATTCTCGGTAATCTCCACTGTAGTCCGACCTTAAGAGTCTCTCGCTCTGTCACTTTCTCAGCTCCCCTCCCCTCCCCCCCCCCCCTATCCTTCCCCCCATTCTCCGTCTGCACTTTCTTATACCTTCCTTGGGGAGAGTGCGCCGGAGAGTTTGAAAAGAACTCCTTAAAATAAACGGCGCACAGCCCGTCGCGCTCCCTCTATATACCTTTTCCTCCGGTGTGTAAATGTGCGGCCGAGAAAGAGAGGGAAACCGGACAATACTTTCCCGGAAGCCTTTGTTGCTCCTGGCAACTCGAACGCTCCTTTCTTTCTGGGGGTAGTTTATGATAGATATATCGCCTCGAGATTTAACACGCCGAGAGGGAACAGATAAGAAAGGAGGAATGAAGAAATCGCGAGTATTTATGGATTTTCAATAAGCCGTTTGTAATGCAATTTACTGTTTCGCGGGAGCTTGAGAGGACTGCAATGAGAGATTACTGGAGATCGGACTTGTATAATTATTTTCGAAATTTATAACACCTCTATGAAAAGTATCTTACAGAGTTTGCAGTAAACTTTGTCGAGACGTAATTTTCAATTAGCACTTAAATAAGTTTAAATAAATAAAGAATAGAGAAAACTTGAACAAAATTTGCGCCACTCAGAAAATAAAATAAGATAATAGAACAGAAGATGCATTCTTAATTCAGTTGACATTGTTAAAGAAGCTTTTATATTGCTGTTACAAATGCTATAAAAGTTCGCGATATAAAGTCAAAAGTACTCGCTGCAACTGAAACCAGCCTTTAAAGCGAGAAGGCCATCTCCAAACACCACTTAAAGCAATAAATTGAATTTAAACAGACTTGGTAGACAAATGGACTGGCTGAATTCTTTATTTAAAAGAATAAATTAATGCTTACAAAGATTTAATTTTCCTACGTGCTTTCCTTTGATATTTTTTTTTCTAAAGATAAACTAATTCATTTTATCTTGACAATTTATTCGTCAAAGATTTAGCTTGAACCTTTATTCAAAATACATTTGTTACAACAAAAAAATGAAAATATTGAAACAATGCGACTAAATCGCATTAACATTTCCTGCGAAATTCAGTGACTCTACGTACACGCAAAGTAATAACCACCGAACTATTAAACTATCAACTACCCTGACTTAACTTCCATCCCGCGAGTCTTGAAACGCGTCGAGGCGAGAATCGGTTCGTAAAATTGGGCGCTGATAAGCAGCGACAGCTCTCTCTCGTCAGCTCATTGAAAATTGAAAGCTTATCGCATTCGTACGCGTATCGCAGCGCGCGACGGGTACACTTTGGCATCTCTCGCCGGCGAATGTCAACGGCCTCGCGATCGCCATAGAAAATGCATGGCGCCTGCGCGGCCGCTTTGTTTATAGAGTACGAGAGAGAGAGAGAGAGCCACTCTCTCGAGCACTGCGAGAGAGCGCGGCGCAAGTAACCTCGTATTTCACTGTTATATTACCCCATTGTGTATTTGACTCTTCACTCTCCGCCGCGCGCGGATGGGAACGAGGAGAGGAGCTTTTAAAATCGCTCGAGAATCTTTGGAGGCGACTCGTTCGGGTGTCGATGATTCGGCCAGAAGTGGAAATCCGAGAAGGGTGACTCATACTAAGAAGAGACTTCGCGTAAAACCCGATGATTCGTATTTTTCGCTACAAATATTTTTAAGAAGAATGTGGATCGTCAAATATTTGTTCTATTTAAAAACTAATTCCGAAAGTGGATTAAATATGGGGATTATGTAAATTACACTTACTGTGGTTAATTCGTTTTTAAAACTGAGTATTGTACTCTTGTAATTATACAGTACCTCCTCAGACATTAACTCCAATTTCTTGAGAGCGAGCCAGCAAAGCAGTGCTTCTGATGGCTGCATTCATTGTCATCCGCGTCACCTCAATGTTTTATTCCCTTTACATTCGAATGTTTGATCCCCTTCTTCAGCTAAGAGATCGCGCTGCAGATGTCGGCAAAGAGCCTTTGATGATCCCGCGTTTGAGAGGCTCTTCTTGAGTTTCCTTCTCCGCAGTCGAGGTTGAGATTACAACTGTTTGTTTATTGAGGTCTTTGCGGACTTGATGCGAGAGAAGGATTGTTATTGCTATTGGTGGCTTATTTGTTGATTTGCATGACGGTAATTTATGAGTTAGGATAGTTGGTTACGATCTAAGACTTACAATTAAAGAAGAGGTAGTCAACGTTCTTTACGGATGAATTATTTTACAATTTTCTATCTAAATAAAGTGTAATTATTTAAGTCTTTTACATGACGGAAATGCTTGTCAATTGATTATTCGATAACTAATTACTTGTTTTTAAACCGTCATTTCCTCGATTTCTGACTAAAAAAAACTATTATTTACTTCTCTATTGTTGTTTTAATATTCCGTCAGTTCGTACATTTCTACTCTGTCAAATGACTTTATTTAATATTAATACTGCTTCTTTGACAGAAACAATGCAATAGAAACAGTGATAGCAATCTCGACAATAATAACGATTACTAAATTACCGCCTGCGATTGTGCCGTACGAATAATTTGAACTAAAATCTAGTTTAGTTGATTTGCTGACAGCTTGCAGCCTCAACCCTCGAATATGTTCTATTTACATAAATTTGTTGGAATTACCATTAAATCTATTAAACCAATTAAAAGTATGTAAATTTCGCGAATTGACGGCAAGAAACTGTCAAACTTTTTATGCATTTCGAACAAACTTTTAAACGCCAGTAGAGTATATAAAAACCCTTTACTGCGAGAATAATGAAAAATAAACTTTTCGTAGGTATACGTTGAATCAAGTTTTTGAGCAAAACGAAAACAAATATATGTGTTTGGATGTATAATTTGTGTATTGTTATTTTAGTATCTTGCATTGTAATTCAATTAACAATAGTAACGAAAAGAGCTAGATAATATGTATGATAATAATATTCTCGGCTAATTCAAAGAAAACATTTTACCGCCGGTTCTGCAGCATTTCATTCTCTTCTTTAAAATACACATTTAAATATATTTACGATCTAATTAAAGAAAAAAGCCAAAACCATAAACTTTCTAAACCATTAATTTAAGTTTACTGCTTGCGTTACTTGTGCAATTATTTATTTATGTAGATTGAAAAGAAAGTAAACCCAATTAAAACTCCATTCATTAAGCACGTTGCTTCCAAAAGCAATTACCGAAAAAATAAAGAAAAAATATAGTTTCTCAATTGAAGCGATCGATATTCCGCGCAATAAGTATGTTCGCTCAGTCTCTCCCGACAGCGCGATTCTGCAGGCTACTCACTTATCTTAATCAAGAGCTGCTCGGGTTGCATAAAACCGCTTTCGATCGATGCAGTTACAACTGTTCGCTCTCTCTCTTTCTCTCTCAGTTGTACTTTACATAACGTAGCGAGAGCTACATTGCGTTCGGAAAAGCTACGGCGCACAGTAAAAGCCGTCAGCGACAAAAAACAATGCGCCCCGGACGGAGATAGGTAGGAAGAGAAGCCCTTTCCCGGAGTTGCCCCTTTATAATATCGAGACAATAGGGGGAGAGTAACCCGGTCAGGTCTGCTGACCCGCGCCGAATGAATGTTGCATGCGTCTGCCACTCAGTAGATTGCTTCGGCAAAGTCTGCCGGTAAGGCGCGAGTTTACGCTCGTAAAAACGACCCTACGCCCCTAAGCTGCTACTGCGTACTTGCTGGACGTAAACTTACCCGCCGCGGGTTTGTTTATTCGGGGCTTTCGGAAAAAGTTATATAGAATGTCATAAATGAAGGTTGCACCTTGAGTGGATTTTGAAGAAGTGCTTTGGTTGTTGTGACGTCTGAGACAAGTTTCAATGAAAAATACATACTTTGCTACGTAATTAGGAAAAATATTTACTAACTACGTACCACCTATCTCAACGATTTGTCAGTTGCATTCATTAAAAAGGTGTCCGGTAGAACAAAAAACGATCGACAAAGGTTAAAAAGTCCAGACTCAGGCTTCCATGAAAAAGGCAGGAAAGAAAAGCGACAAAAAAGAAGCTTTTTTCATTATTCCATTACACTACTCAATCCACTTTTCGCGCGCTCCACCGTCAGGACTTATCGACTCTCTCTCTCTCTTTTCCTCTTTCTTTCTCACCCTTCTGCTCTTTTTCTCTCCCCTCTTTTTAGCCGCTCGTATGCTCCTGTCGTTTACTTTCTGTTACCATTCGCGTTTACAGCCAATTTCGCAGTGGCGCTTGCTGAAGCTTGAGGCATCCGTTCGATTAGAAACTACTTTGCAATAGTTGCTTACTTTCTTCGAGTCCTCTTTCTTTGTTCCCTTAATTTTGCAATTTTTTTTTTTTTTTTTGCGAGTCGATAGATTTAATTTCTCTTGAAAGACGGCTTTCGAGTTTAATGAATTTAAAGAATTAAGGGTGTGCTAGTTTGCAAAGTCGTTACTACTTGTACGTCGTTACTTACAAACTTTTACACGGTTAAATTAAAGCACTTTTTAAGCAACTAAAAGGCTTCAGTTTAATTATTCTTTATATTTAGGTGAAGTTAGAAACTTCGATAAATAATTTTTCAAAATCTATGCAATATATAAATAGTGTTTAAATTTTTTAATTTTAGTAAAACTATGAATGTGAATTTTTATTTTACATTTTTATAATTATCTTAATATTTATGAATGTATCACTTTTTTAATCCCTCGACTTGTTCATTATAAAAATGTCGACAAAAATGAATGATACCGAGGAAAACTGAAAAACTGCGTTCCCCAGCGTTTTATGAATAAAGTTTACATCAATTTGTGTTAAATACTGCAAAGTTTTCTACCTGCACGATGTAAATTGATTGGAGCGAAAGTTTTTATTAAATTATCTACTTTATTCTGTTCTGGTTTGGCAGACAATAAGATCTTGAAAATAAGATAAAATGTTATCAACGCTTTAGTTGCATTTTTGCAAGAGTTATTTTTAGTTACACATTTACATTTTTTGCGCCAGTAAATAGAGTACTTCAAAGTTATTAGTATATTAATCGCTATTTCAAACCTATCAATAACTACTCGTTTATGCTTCAATGCATAGTTTATAGTTTGAATGTAAACTAAAATAGCCTATGACATTTGCACATACATAAAATGCGAAAAGGACATTTAAAATAGTAAAAAATATGTTAATTTTCTCTAGTTGACGTGTTTTTCGCAATGATTGGAAGTGTAATTAAAAAGTACACTCTGGTAACTGAGTTAGAGTTTTAATCAAAAAATTGTTTAGGCAGATTAATTATTTTTGTACATTTGTCTGGTCGGTAAAGTAATGAAAAACCATGATTTATACGAGAGACTGTAATAACTACATTTTAACGTGAAGTGACAGCTATTTAGAACCTGCAGACTTTATCGATCCACATACTTGAAAATTAAACCATGCATCAAGCAGACAACTCCATTGAGAATAGACCGATGAATCCCGTAAATATTCTAATTAGCGCGCTGCACTCGACGGTAACAAAGTTCAATTAAATCACACGCTTTTCATCCTAAATAATTACCGGCAGTTATAAATGCCTATTAAATAATTAATTATATACTTGTAAATTTTATTAACGAGAAAAACTTTTCTCGTTATACACGCCTGACTTATCATTGTTAATATGTGTTATAATATAAAATTCCCCTGCATGATAATGTACAGTATAAGTTAAATACGTTGAATTTGTAACATAGAATTTATAATTGCATACTACATTTAATTGATTTTCTCAATAAGTATTGAAATTATTATACACTGGAGAACTATTTACTAGTTTTACAAAGATATTAATTTTATTGATCAAGAATTATCAATATTTTATTTTACGTTATTCTAAACAAGTTTTTTATAGTCACACATGAAGTACACTAACGCATAAAGCACTTTGATTCTGAGCGATATAAAATAGTCAAAAATCACTAGACAGCTTAAACAACAATGGGGGGTAAAGCCACAAAAAAGGCCATTCAACTCCGTTAACGGTTAAAAAACGCAGTGGGGGGGAAGGTGGGTTAAGCGCGACAGAGTGCGGGCTGTGCATATTTCGTAAGCCAGCGATTCGACTTGTCCGAGTGGAAAACGACTGGCGTCATGAAAAATGACGTCATTAGCGGCCGCGAGAAAAGCGCTCGCTCGGATAAAAATTACGCGGCAGCTCGTCGAAAAGCCCGGAACGTAAAAAATTTTTACGCAATCGAACTTTTCGCTCTCTCCGCGCTGGTTATTCACTGATGCGCTATAGGGGATGCCTAAAATGGATTTCGTGTCGTTCACTAACTTTCGGTTATGCGGTACTAAATTGGATTATATATTATTTATTCATTTTTTAATTAAACATGTAAAAGTTTTTATTTTTCGATAGAATGTTATTTATGATAATATAAATCATTTATACGTGTATAATAAGTACCGACGATAAATATATTAAATATGATGTTCGCAGTTATTAAATGTAATTTTCAATTAATTAATTTAATTAATTCAAAAAAATTTAATGATATTGATTGTTTAATGCATTGAAGATAAAGTAAAACCCTTTCACCCAATGTTTGCAAAATACTGAATAAAAAAATAAGTATTAAATGAAATGAATATTTATTTGTTTGATCCGAATAAACTGCTATTTATTCTGAGTAATCATTTATATCAACAACACCCAATAGCACATTTAATTCAGTATTTTAACAAAATATATTTATTACATAGATCCGTTCGATTCACGACGAAATTGACGTCATATTCGAGTCAAAGTGTATTAAAATACTTCCCTCGTTGATCATTAAAAATTGTTTTCGCCCGGACACCTCCGGCGCACTCGAAAATCCCAATATTTATGAATCCTCTCCGTGATTTAAGCCGAGCCCTCCAATTCGCGCAACTACTGCGCTTAAAATGCAGCCCGGGTTTATTTACCCGGCGCCGTTTAATGACAGTCTCGCGCGCGAAGGCTCATTTGTATTTGCAGTGTACCTAATTCGAGTCGCGGCTACGGAAAGCTCGCGCAGGGTAGATCGGCAAGAATGTCTTTGGAGTGTGTACCCAACCGATTCACTTTAAACTCCGGATTTGGAGAATGAAAATTTTGCTTTATTGGGAGATATTTTATGAAAAATAGGAAGTTTTGCGGATAAATGATTTTTTTAAGAAAGCTTCATTTTTCGTAAACTTCCATTGTCTTACATCCTTGTCGCATAATTTCGAATCATCTATACTGTCCTTTTCATTAAAATTATTTTATATATAAACGGAAAGAAATGCAGAGTAAAAATTAGCCTAAAATTCGTAGTAATTTTGTGATACTTTTATTTCGATGCTCTGTTACGATAAATAAACATTTTAATACATTTACTATGGATTACCTAAAGTTAAGAACATAATATTTTTTACGGCCAAAGCGCACAAATTGTACTAAACTAAAAGATGAATTTTATCCCGATAAAAATTTGTATCCAGTCAATAAGAGCTTTTGAAGTTTTGAACTTACGACTGTTAAAACACAACGAACGCAAAGAGTGGCTTCCTATTGAAAATTTCATCTGAATTCCAGCTGGAATAAAGTGGAATCGATTGGAATCGACTAAAATCCAGGTATTAATTGGATAGGTATCACAATAAGTATGTAAATATTATCCGAAGTGATTAATAATTGTTCATTCAGTTTAATTTATTGAATAATTATAGATAAAAGCACTCATTTGATATATTTAATTGAAAAAGGACAGCAAGTTATTGTTATGGCATGTAGATAAAATAGTTCGTAGTTTCATATTTTGAATATTAAGTTGAACTGTGGGCTTTGTAATTTTTTTTTTTTATCTAGTTAAATTTACGAAAACAAAATACGGTATTTTATACGTATTTTCAAAGTAATTTTCATTCTGAATTTAATTCCTTGTAAATATTGCTATTTTTTCAAGTTGAAATTTTTTTAAAGAATACCCAAGTTACTTTGAAGTCAGCAACCTTCAATTTTCGAGAAAATTGCATTGAAAGCTCGACGTCTTTATAAACGATGTTTTGCAAAGAAATTTTTAATTAAGTTTCCCGTTATTAAAAAAGCATTCTTTTCATCTAATTTTAATATCAAAGTTAAAAAAGTACCCATAATTTTCGACTGCCAGGTTTTATTTATTGGAAGGGTAGAACAAAGCAAACTGTTCTCAACTTCCTTTCTATGAAAATATCATCATCAAAACAGGCAACGAACCAACAATACCCAGTGACAGAAAAGAGCGAAGTAAATAATTGATAAAGCACGGGCATAAATTACGCGTAATTCCGAAATGAAAGTTTCGCCGTGAAAAAATAATTAACCGCCCCAGCGTGTATCCGTCGCACAAAAGGCAGTCGGGAGAGATAAAACAGGTATAAAACTTTAACGATCCGCCAACGGACAAACACAATAACACTCATATTATTGCGCAACTGCCAAGACAAACACTCGGGGGGAGAAAAAGGTTCAGCTGCACATGCGCCGTCATTCGCATAATTACAGCTTGTACATGGCGATACTGCATTAGATGATTACTGAATTCATTAGCGCGGGATTGATTTTGCCTTTTCACTTTGCCTTCTCTTTTTCACTCTTTACGGCCAATAGATATTGCGGGGCTGCTTTTTTCGTTAATTACTTTTTGCAGTACAGGCTGGACGCTGGCTTCTTTTGCAATTGCAAGCCGTTTTTGTCAAAAGCGTCTCTGGGGATGTTTATTTTTATATCTGTCTGGACGAATTTCACTTTATTGCGGATGGAGGGAAGACTTGCTTTATATGTGTTAGTTCTATTCTTTTTGACTTCTGCAAAATAAAATTCTAATCTAATATCTTGTTCGTGTATTATGAAAAAAAATCTTCTGTGATCAACCACTTTTATTGGAAAAATGAAAGTACGAATATAAATTACGAATATTGATTGTGCTTACAAATTTGCATACAAACTTTGTCAGTATCTTTTTCCTACTGTAAAATCGTTTTTTTTTTTTTTTATATATAATGATAAAAAAACATAAAAACTACTAAACAAAAGTCATAAAATAAATATTTAAAAATCATCGAGTGTACATATTAACGATTTTTATATTAGTGTATTAAAAATTAATCTGGACAATAAATATCTTTTTATTTTAAAAATATTAAATCTACTACCTATACTTTTTGAATTTAATACATAATAATAAAACAAAAAATGTTATATTACGCATAAAGCTTTTACAAATAATAAAATACTATTTCCAAAATTGATGAGCTGTTTCTCTCTTGAATTTTTTATGTCAAATAAATAAAAATAAGAGTACTGCTTAAACGATCAGATACTGGTGTATATCATATTTTTTATTTAGCATTCATCGGAAGTTTCATTTTTGAGTTTACGATGCGAAAATCGATTCGATATAAAATTCGTTATAAGCTTCGTCAAATTTTTTGCTGAGAATACATTTCAATCCATCAGGGAGCATATAAAACGTAGAAAATTCTCCTTTCGTAAAACTGTTTTTTCCGTTCGTAATATTTTTCATCTGTCAAAAGCTGTAATCAAAACTTTTGAAATAATAACATTTCCGCTTCGATTCTTCGAAGTCTTCCTTGGACGAGTAAAAGAACTGGAAAATTTAAATTTATAAAAATTTCAATAAAAAGAAAATTAAACTGTATATCATAACTTGAATTTTAAGACAATGGCTTTATTAATAATTAATTAATATATTCCTTAATTAATATAATATTTATCAAAATTTTTTTGAATTAAGTGTAGTAGAAAAGTTGATTTTTTAAAATACGGAATTGTAAGACATATTTATTATAATATACATATACTAAGTACTGTAAGTTGATAAATATGTAATTAACTTGTTGGATAAAATGTTCCAAAGATATGGAAAAATAGGAATTGGAAAGATTTTATACAATTGGAAACAAGTGTTTGAAAAGTATTTAGTTTTCACTAGAAAACTGAAAGATTATTTTTAAATATAAATTAGGGAGTTTATCTGAAAAGCACAAAAAGGAGTTTGTAATAAAAGAGTATTTTATCGAAATGTTTCTCATTTCATTATCAACAATTTCTTCTAATTAAACTCATCCCCCTTCCCAAAAGCACAACTACATCCCAACCGCCCGCAATGACAAGCAAATAAACATCTTACCTACTAGGCTTCGCGAAATGTCCCATATATCACTGCAGAGGAACCTAGACCCAGCAGCAGCAGCAGCGCATCTTCGTCTTCTTCGTCAGTCAAAAGAGGCCTCGCGGGGCCGCAGACGCTCACTTACCTCTCAGGTGGGCGCGCAGACCGACAGTCGCTCAATTTTCGCTTGCTCCGTCACTGTAAAAAGGCCGACACGGCTTTGCACTTTGGCCGGAAGCGACCTTCGAAAAAGACCGAAGCGCGGCATCGCGAGAAAAAGTTTCTGGCGTGCATCATATTGCTGCCGAGACGAATAAAGCGCATTATCGTGCCTGGCTCCAGCCTTTTTCCAGAATTTGCGGGATTCTCCGGCGTTTTTAGTGGTGGCGTCGAGGAAATGATTCGGCGGGTGATTCATTTGGGGTTGGATATGGACGTTCAATGTTAAGAAAGTATATATAATCAAATTCAGCCTGCAAAAAAGTATTCTTTATTAAAATAAAGTTAAAAATAGAGTTAAATTTTTATTTACAATACGACAGAGCTTATAAGCTTAAAATTATTATTATAGTATATTCAATATTTATTTAGTAAAATGCTAGTATTACTTTTTAAAAAAAAATCAAAATTGAAGGATTATATTCATTGATAAAATATAACAAAAGAAATCGGATTATGAAAAGAATTGAAAGCGGATTAAATAATTTCAATAAACAGCACAAAAATAAACCAAAATGTTATCAGAAACAATTCACGCTATCTTCTTTAAACAGGAATTTTTACTTTTGCAGCTCCCAGGAAAAGCCCTCTATCGACATCTACAGATTAATTTCGAACCTGCGCCTCATCGGGTAAACTCCAAAGCCACCCTTCAAACGCTTCTCTTTTTCTTCCACAGATGGCGGCAGGCAGATGCCTCGAATGGCTATTCCACACCCAGACCTTTGCGAATGCTCGTAAATCGAGGCTGGACATCGCTTTTCAATTTGCGGCCGGATCGCTTTGATCGATGTGGCGTGTCCGTTCTAAAAAAGAAGCCCATCCGAGGAATTTATCGCCGAGGGTTTTCGAATTCTAGTGCGCTCTGGGAGTGAATACACTTTGTCTGCTGGGCTAATAACTATTGTTGCATGCTGTACAATTTCGAATGCTTTGTTTTAGGATTACTGGGTAAATGTAACAGATTTTGATGGAGAAAAAACAGTTTTTGTCGATTGTAAGCTTTTTTTACCGCTATCATATTTCGAATGAATGTTGTGCAGAGCTTTAATTGAACAAAAAAGTGTATTTTTTTATATATTTTCACGTGAAATAACGGGTGAATAAGACGTTGAGAACTTTTTCAATACATTAATCAAATTTTAATTTACCTTAATTAAACTTAAGTTTAAAACTGACTGAAATGAAAATTCAGGAGATCATGAAAAAAGCATATATTTATTTCAATATTAATAATATAAAATACATTAATTTGTTTTTAATATAATCGATTCAATTGACCAATAACTAAAGGATTTGAAATTGTTATTTTTACCAAAAAAGAGCTAATTCGAAAATGCGTTAAAAAGAAGTTAATAAACCGGCCTTTTACGTCAACCCTGAAAATTAAATAAGCCATAAAAATCTGGCGTTCCAGTATTTCAATATAATCGATCAGCATTCTGTTTACAAGCCCGCCTTAGACTGCATCCCCCTAGATCGGCTATTCATAAACGGAGCAACCTCATAAATTTGTCATCAAAATAAAATTAATTATTCCGTTATTAATCATCAGCCGGATATAAAGCCCAGGGCTCGCAATATTTCATTAATAAAACGTTGTACGAACGGGAGCGATGCGACGAAATAAAAATCCAAGTGCAGCATTACGGCGCGTCCGAGAAAAAATAAAACGCGAACGGGAGCAAAGGGGGGGAAAAATATGAAAATCATGCGGTGTCATTTTCCTCGTTCCGCCAGCCACGTCGGAGGAAGCGTTTGTCACGTGGACTGACGAATGTATTTCACTTTCTGTGATTAAAACTTAAAGTGCCGTTGTGCGCGGATGAAATTTTTAATAAAAATACGGAGCTTAAAGTCTTCTATCGTATTTCGTGAGAGATTAAAGAATTGCTTACTTTTATGTCTCGAAATACATCTCATATTTAAATGAAGAACCCTTCTGTCGGGGAAATTTCCTAGTTTATCTGCTAGTTTACCTCTACTCAAGAGCTCCTCATTTTTTTAAGAGAGGATTCTGGAAAATTCATTACGATGTAGTAGATCATTTCTGAAGCAAATGTGAAAATCCTTCTAAAGTGATGAGAAATAATTAAAAGCGTTTCACTTTTTTGATTCTACATCAAAGCAGGATCAAATAATTTTTTTTAACAGATAATTATTACTGCTAAGAAATAATGCTCTAAATTATTGAGTCTTACTTAATGTATCTGATTAAAAATCAAATAATTTCATGGAATCTTTATAAAGGCTATTTTTACTTATTATATTCCAACTGATGGATATGGTTGTGATTTGCAATAATCGTGCATGAAAATTTGAGTCATTAATGAGTCAGCCTTACCTAATAAAACGTATCTTATATACCCTTGTGGTGTTCCATTGTAAGTAGTAGTGGAAAAATAGGTTTGTTTGAAAATTAACGATATATAATTCTATACTCAAGAGCCACTAATCTATTGAAACCAAATTTCTTTGGATCGAATCGATGTAAAAATACTTATTTTATCAAAAGAGTTGTTATGTCCTTTCATATTTTTCGTTTTACCGAAACGTATTACAAAAAGTAGAATCGGTTAAAAGAAACACGTATGTACTCGTTAATTAAGGCGCGCACGGCGTAACAACATTTCAAATTCGTTTATTTATTCTTCGTTCCTTTGAAATAAAAATACATAAAAACCCTACGCAACCCATCGATATCGAATATTTCGAATTTATCGAATTTTCTTGTTATTAGATGAGATGCATTAAGGAACGCATCGCTCGCTGAGTTTTCGTATTTGTTTACTCGTTTGTTCCTTCGTAAAAATTATAAAGCGAAGACAATTCGATAAACTCGAATAATTCGATATTCTCAGATTGCAATCAAGAATCTTGCGTGGGATGTTTATAAAGTATATATTTGATACAATATATATCAATCTTTCTATCATGCGTATATCTACATCCTTAAAAATATTAAAAATATTGTAATCGCCTTTGACAACTGTACTATTTTATAATTAAATGTTTTGTAAATTTCGAGGCTTTTTTTATATGTAATATAAAATAGTCTAGCACGTGCTTAGTGACGCACATTCATATTGAAATGAATATAACGGATGAAAAAATTGGTTTCAAATGTGCATAACGTTCTATAAACAGGGTTATTTTTAAAGCAAATGATAAACTTACGTTTTATTGTCATATATTAAGCCTAAAATACATTGCGTTGTGAATTATAATCATTTCTTTTTATAATGCTGAAACAAATGTTTTCTAAAGTAAATATTGAAGTATTCATAAACAATAATTGGAGTAAATAATATAATGATTAATAATAACTAGAGATTTCTTTTTTCTTTTATTTTTAACAATAAGCATCCCTTGATACCTTGCAATTGCATTATAATAATCCCAATTTTCGAACAATAGCAGAAGTCTTGCTTGAATTTATCTTGATAACATTGAATTGAGCTTTTCTTGGAACGGAGAATCTTCCAAAACGATGTAACTAAGACGCCTCTGTCTTAAGCTATCTTTTGATACGTGGAACTTTGGATCTCTTGTATATATAGGTAACACATGTTTCACCGGAAATGCATACGAAATTATTGTCTGTCTTGATCCTACTTAGCTAGTATGTCACGAGACCAAGTTCTTGGTAATGTTCTCGAATTCGCAATTGAGGTATTATTTATTCAATATCATCTTCATAAATGCTCAAATTAGATTTTATTAAACCTGTCACTTATCAATCATTGAAGGTGCTATATAAGTATACAAGCTATCGTTCGAAAAGCACTAAAGTAGAATCAATCGTGGAAACAAAATTACAAAGTTTATAAAAATTAAAATATTTGTTACAGGGAGTTAAAATAACGTTCAACTCTAGTAAACAGAGTCGAAATCAATAAACGCATTTTTTTCAATGTACCTATACATAAGTTCTAAAAAGCAGATTATCGTTTATGAATAACGCTTTCAACGGTAAAAACATTTTTCATCACATATAACACCCACGTTAGATTTCTCCTTGCCTCCTTACCTCCCGCAAAGAAAGCTTTGCACGAAATAAATAACCGATTATCCGCGCCTTATAGCGTCAAACAGTCGATAATTCGATCGCTGCCCTTCGGAAAAAATCCAGGTGGAATCGCGGCGCATTTTCTACAAAATCTCTCGTGTACACACTCGGCATTGGCACGGAAGGCACGTAGCGCACACATTCCATTGATCGTTCTGCTGTTCGAAAAAAAAAAAAATCCAAACACCACCGCGGAAGAATAAGGAAACTTCACCTACGTGTACCGTTATAAGGTGTTTCGCCTCGGCGGCGAGTGATTTATAAGGGACGAGCGCGCGAAATGAAAATATTCGCATCAATTTCGCCTCGCGCACCCATCGATCCTTCCTGCGCTTGGTTTTCAATTTTCATGTAAATCTCTCTTTCTCACTCTTCGATTTTTCTCTAGCATCCCTCTTTTATCGTTCCTGCGACTACTCTCGTAAATTCTTGCTCTCTTTTTGCCCGGGAAGAGAGAGACAATGCGCGAGGGAAAAACAGAACAATCGCCGGCTATTGTAGTTAATTGAAAGCGCGGATTCGCCAAGTTTACGACGCTTCGGTTTTTATTTTTATGGCAGTCTCGATAGCCGATGGTCATTGATGTTGACGTATGCGATGCTCTTTTCTCCCGACAGCCTTTGTTGAAGGACTGTTCAACTCTTTCGATGAGGTAATTATTCCGTCAATTAATGGGATCTCCATTGAAGCCTCTCTGAGTCAATATTTCAGAAAGGCAGAACACATATATCACACCTTTGTTGAAAGTAATTCACCAGAAAAATTTTTTTCTTTCCTTCTTTGTTTCCTTTTGAGAGCAGCAAAAGGATTTCGTAAAATATGTAGCTTTTTGTTTATACGAATTAAGCCACCTCTTAATGTGATACATTAGACATTAGATTTGATTATACGCATATTATTTATTATATATCAATTAATAAAAGATATTGGTATATTTATAATACAGGTATTAATATATCGTTTAACTATTCATATATTAAAAGTTGAAAATTATATTTCTTACATAAAATTAAGTAGAAAAATTATTCGGTATTATTTATAATCATATTATAGAAACTAAATTACACGAAAATAGGTTAATCTTATGTATCAAGTAACGCTGCACGTCTAAGTTCTCAGGCTTTGACGACACCATTTATCATCGAAGAATATTAAGTTGCATGGTCTACAAAATTAATTTACGTGCATATGATTTATTATTATTTTCTACACAATATTATAAATATCATCGAAATATTGCCACTTATTACCATCAAAATTATTGAAAATATGTAGAGACTTTTCAACTTGTCAATGAAGCTTTGGTTCGTTTATCGCTGCCTATTCAGGCGATATATGAGCTTGAATATTTTATCGCGAAACAGCAGTGTGATGTTCGTGCGCTTACTTCTTTGCGATAAACAAGAAATTCTGACGCGAGCTTGTATGGTGTCATTGCGTTAATTAAACTAAATTCAACTGTAATTTGCCTCCTTAAATTAATAATTCAATAAGGTCACAATAATCAGTTTTTCCCGATATTCAATTAAAATTTTACATTTACATGTGCATAATTTTGGCTTCATTATTATATTTTGTAATATAATTGCTTCCAAATAATAATTATTAATTAACGAGGACAAAATTAAAACATGAAATACGCAGTTACGTACTTCGTACAAAGCAATTAAAATTTTCTTATTAGAATCGTCGTTACATAATGACTACAAAGTCGCGGGAAAAGCTGTCATCTACCTCTTCTAATTTAAAAGTTGTGCAATTATAAATTTCCAATTAAAGTGAAACGCAAAAGATAGATCGTAATTGTACTGAAAGTTCCGGATAGTCATAAACCGCTTCAAAGCCTTCCATCCTCGGCGTTTTTCGAAACAGGAGCACACGTTTACTCCGTCTAATATTAAAATTCAGTCGATGCACACATCGCGGTTACTTCCATTCTAAGTTTAAGTTTATGTAGGGTCTACAGAGCGTGTCGATTGGCGCTTCCTTCCTTTTTTCGTTATTTACGGTCTCGTCGAGCTTCCTTGCTTGCTCTTGAAAGAAAACGCAGTCCAATATTCCAGTCGTTTAGCTGTTAGCAATTGGGCATAATTTTTTTTATGGAATGGTTTGTCACGTCTTGTGTTATTTCTTTTGAAAGATTTTTGTGATTTTAAGGAATAATTGCGAAACGTTTTTTATATACGGATCGCGTCGATTATTACGTGTTTCGTCCATTTTACTCGGGACAATAGGAAGACAAATAAAACTTTATGTCGGTATTAATATTTTTGTAGGGGCAATAAAATTCTGATGACTTTTTTTTTAATCTGCCATTTCCTTATTATGGCTTTTCCAGATTAAAGTGTGGAGGCTCATCTTCTCGCTTATTCGAATATACATATTAATCGAATTTACTGTTGCTGCAAAAAGAGTTTTATTTAGAAAAAACATTGAGCTAAAAAGTACATTACTTACCTGCAGTTAATTATTATAAATTTTTCTAGATACAGTATGTAGATAGAAATTAGTTGAAATAAATAAGATAACGTTGCGCAAGCTTTAAAAGATAAGACATCCGAGCTAAAACGAAAATGTACGGTTAAAAGAGACATCAGCGAAAAGGGTTCTGAAATCGGCATTTCCGATCCTGGGCGCAGTGAAAATTATTGTCCGTTCGATTGGAGCGAGCTTTAGGCGTCAGAGTAGAGCGGCTGCGAGTCGTCCGTATTAGCCATTCGCTCCGGCCTCCTTTGCCGGGCGATGCGAAATTTATTCCGTCCATTAGCATAACAAATTCCGCAT
Organism: Ormyrus labotus; assembly: GCA_035582975.1. NCBI lineage: Eukaryota > Metazoa > Arthropoda > Insecta > Hymenoptera > Ormyridae > Ormyrus > Ormyrus labotus. Next base: position 21,695,429 of record JAWWEO010000036.1, read on the forward strand.
TTACCGAAAAATATTAGACCATCGTATCCACCTGCTCGTGTTTACACGGCCGGCGGGGGTGCGAAAAGGGGCGGAAAAAAGGGGCCTCGAGCTCGGAATTTTCATTCATTTTTCCATTATACCGGTATAAATCAAAAGTTTTCAGCGCTCGCGCGCGCGACAAACTTTTTCATCGCCGCATAAAATGTAAATCAAATAATAATAAGAGCGTCAGGGAGAGAGAGGGCTGAATTCAATTGCACGTCGTCGCTCCTCTCTTTTTTCCGCGCGCGCGACTTTTTCCTTCTCTCTTTTCATGCCAGAGCTGCATAAAAGGATCGCCGCGGTAAAAAGCCGTGCAAGCGAGAGTTCGCCTGTTCTAGAGGAGGCAAAGGGACCTCTCTCTCTCTCTCTCTCTCTCTCTCTCTCTCTCTCTCTCTCTCTCTCTCTCTCTCTCTCTCTCTCTCTCTCTC
>JAWWEO010000036.1:21695980-21783877 GCA_035582975.1 Ormyrus labotus
GATTATAATCGTACGAAAATATTATAGTTAATTATAATCGTACTAGTATATCGTACTATAATATTTTTTCGTAAGGGAAGAAACAATTATTCGAGTAATTCAGTATATGAGTTTTGTTATAACAGTTAATACTTTATAACAAAATGGCTCAGAATAAATTTTACATTAAGTAAATTGAATCCACGCTAATTAGCAAGAACTGATAATCAATCGCTTTTTAAGATAAATTTTTAATGCAACATTTGACATTTCTTGGAAAGATCTCTCATTAAAGTTAATTACAAAAATAAAAAAAATGGTATTAAATAAAAAAGTATTCGTAAAAATTGCTTTGATCGTTACCTTCATCATGCGCGTTTGCATTTAAATAGCAATTATTTATATATTGCACAAGCACATGAATTTTAAAATTAATTTCACGAAGAAAAAAACATGAAAGGTCGATGAATACTGTCGCTATAACAAAAATGCCAAGATATTATCGACTATAAAATCAATAAATAAAACGGAAGAAAAACCAATACCCCGAAGCGCCAAATCGAAATTTCCGCGGCATCGTATCTCCGTCATCGAAAAAAGCGGTGCTCGGAAGAAAAAGCTATCGCTCCGCTGTGACCATCAAAAAAAGATTATATCCTAAACACCGGACGCCGAACGTCGGCGAGCAAAAAAAAAAAAATGCTTGCGTGAGTATAATCCGTTGGCACGAAACGAACGCCGGGCAAAAACCAGCCGGCACAGTCAATTTCTGACAATCAAATGACCATCAATTACAGTTTAGCTAAAAAAACGGCTGACCGACAAGTGACCGAGCGGATGATCGAAAAAGGCAAGGCCTCGAGGATGGCCTCGATAAATGGCTTGATTTCCCGAGTGCGGAAAATTCGCGGATTGAAAACGGAGTTTTGCAGAAGAGGGTATTTGTAAGATAATTCACGAAAGGTTCGAGATGAAATTGCCGGAAAGGTTAGAAGATGCAAATTTTAGGTAAAGTTTTTGCATGGAAATTTCGAAAGCGAAATTTGGTCTAATTTAATTACGGCGAGTTTACATCGGATAAGGCTTAGTTTGCTGAGTTCTGAAATATAGCTTGATTAAAAGTGGGTTTGAAAGCGAAAAATATTGTTTGAAATAGAAGCTGTTGGCATTGATTTTAATTTAAGTAAACGTTCTTTTGAGAATGGCTCAGCTTATCCGAAAATAATTTGGCGAGAATTTAAATTGAAAAACTTGCTTCTTGATTTTGAAAAATGAAAGAAGTTTAAAAAGGGTTACACTCTGGAATCTCGAGTTTTTATCTGGATTGCGCTTTCGTCTGAGAAATTGGCAATCTCAAACCTTTTCCGAGAAAAAACCGTGAAGGTAATAATGCTATTAAAGAAACTACAGCCATTCTTCACATAAGCCCGTCTAAAAATGCAAGTTGTTCCTGTGACGAAATCCAGCCTCGGTTAAGCAATAGAATTCTATGAAATTCCAGCTGATAAATGTTCCTGTAAATCCAGAAAGTTACTTTAAAATTAATATTCGTTCGTAAAATTATTAGGATACATTTTCAAATAAGCACGGGGGGCTGCATTTCATAATAAATAAATAACAAAATTGTCGAATCCTTGAAGCCTCGGTCCATCTGCGGTAGAAGGGCTGTCAGTCCTGGTATTATCGAGCGAAACAAGCATCCGGCAATGAATGAGGCTCGTGCAAAAGAGCACCGCGCGAGGAGATGCGATCTCTCGCGGCTGCGTGGTTTATTGATTAAACACGTGCCGCTTCGGCGCTCGTGATTCAAGCGGAAACAGTCTAATGCTCTTCGATCTCCCTCCAAAATTTCTGGAAAAATACTTCAATTTGATAGATCGTCTGAGGCTTCTTGCTCTTTCTTCTTCTCTTATTTTGTGGTTGTAAGAGGATTACGCCTGGATTAATTCTCCGCTGAGTTACAGTACGGAATTTTTCGCCGTCGAGATGTAGTTCTCTCTCTCTCTCTCTCTCTCTCTCTCTCTCTCTCTCTCTCTTTCCCCCCTCTGTTTCTCTTGGTGCAACGCTTTGTGAATTAAAATATGGGTTAAGCTCTTGAAAGGTGAATTAGGTTTCCAGAGAAAAATTTTTTAGGCGAGAATTTTTGTTAATTATTCTTTGATAAAATGTATTAAGTTACTTTTTTCAAAAACATAAGTTTCGAATGAAACATATTTCTTCTTATGTGGAATAGAATTTTTTCTACTTTCTCAATAAAATAATTTTAAAAATCATAATAACAATGTGGCTTAATTTCTAATACAATTAGTTTGTGATGCTATATTTTTAGATATGAAACTGAATATTTGAGCTTGAAAGTATTTTGATTTTTTTTCGTTTTAATTTACCTTTTTGCTTGCAACCCTATAGATTAAAAAAAAAAAATTTCATATACGTTTCGTTGAAAAATTGGAGAATGGCATTCTATCAATCATATTTGGTATCGAATTAAAATATTCTATATCCCATCTGGGTAAATAAATTTCATAACCCGATAACCTGTCAAAAAACCGATATTTTTAATATGAATATTAGTATTAGTATTTTCTGACACTATTTTTACAATATCATTTCCGTATCCGAAATCTATATTTCAAAATTGCACCATGCTCCGTAGCAATTAGAAACTTGATTACCGCGGGAACTCTCATATCAAGCAAAAGTCAGGTGACTCAATCATTGACAATGAAACATGTTGTAATAATGCACGCTTCATTGCTGAATAGAATTCCTTTTAATAATGCATCGGTCTATTGCCAGAGCTAATTAATATTTATTACAGTAAGCTTATTTACAATGCAAGTCTATCCTCTTCTATTGTACAAATGCACAGACCGCTAATTGGATTAATTGTTGATATCCGAATGCAACAAAGACTGACAAGTTTGCATACAGACAAGCGAGTAATTAAAAGTACTATTCACAGCATTTCAAAGATGCAAAATGACTGTTACTTTACTGTTTTCAAGCATAATTTTCAACTTGACGTACTTTTACAGATAAAAACAGATAATTGTTAAAAAGATCTTAAAATTGAAAAAATTGAAACGGAAAAAAATCACATTTTTATATTTAGTTTGAGATAACAATCTTTGGAATAAAAATAATGAAGAACTGTAGTTTTTTCTCATTCGTTATTTTTTTGGAGTGCCTTATTGAGAAAATCACTTGATACTCTTCACTGGATAGTATTTTGTTTGATCAAGCTAGTAAGTTTGAGTAGTTACAAATAAAGTTATCTAGAAGCCAGTCGGTAAACAACTCTAATGATTTTCGTGAAGAAAAGTTAAGCAGGAGAGATTGTTGAGGATTTGGTCAGTCGAGAGAGCAGTCGAGTACTTTGGATAAGAAGAAAATGGAGGGTCCCAATCTTCTTACCGATATTTTTTTCGCTTTTTCGAAAATTTGTTTTCCGTTCCCTTCCTCTCCACTGAAATAATCTTTTTTCAGAAAAGTACACTTTACGCTCGAACGCATCTCAACATGGGCAATAAATTTTTTTAGCGAGACCAGTCATCACTCAGCGGAATTTATTTCATAACTAATGATTCTCGCATCAGCGTCCCGACCCTCCGCGCTTTGAAACCTCGGCAATTTTCACGTCGAATAAATCCGCGCTCCGTCCGGAAAACGAAAATCTCCCTCCTCTTCCCCCGAGAGGAGAGAAAGAGACTAAGAGCAATCGACATATAAATCTCCGAGCATCAAAAGAAGATTAGTCACGGCTCTTCCCTCCTCCGTGAAGCTGCAAATATTCGGGATTTAAATCGCCCAACAAAACTCGAGCGCCGAAAGGTCAAACGCGTATAATCGATCGGGAGGAATGTCCCGGGCATGAAAATTTTCGGCGAATTACTCGCTCGTAAGATTCAATTTGGAGGCAGTGAATGCCTCTCCCTGCAAAAAAAAGACGAGAGAAAGCGAGGGAAATGGACGAAAAGAGCGTAAAAGCCAGCGGAGGAGGAATTGGGGAAGAAGACGAATGATACCGAGTGGAGAGAGCTTTGAAATGGAATCTCCCAAATTTACTCCTCCTCTCTCGCTGACCCCCTTTTTTTTGTCTTTCCTTTCTTTATCTCTTTCGCCCTCTTTACATGACTATCTCTTTTTGCAGCGCTTTTGTTATTTATTTACGCTGCAATGTTTATTTATTTACGCTCTTCCGTATTTATTGTGACGAAACGCTGTCCACTTTCGCGTACATTCGCGAATATTGCTTTTTGAATAAAATGTTGCTTTGGGAAAGGCTTGACCATAAAAAAATATTTCAGAAAATTGACTGTTGCTTACTGACCTTTTTGAAATGTATACAAATGCCTGAAAAAAATAAATTGAAATTCTTTTGTAAACGAGTAAGTGTAGTGAGTGCCGTGTTTGCCGGACCATTTATACGTTTGATTTATGCACTTCGTCAAAAGATGCAATACATTTTTATGCAAGCGAGAAGTGCATACGAATGGCTACTTATTTAAAAGGAATAAAGAACTCAATTTTCTATACGTTTCATCTGAAAATGCGGGATTTATTATTTCCATTTCTCTTACATGGTTCACCGCTTTCGTGAGCACTCCATTCAATTTACTCCAACGTGACTCTGTTCGCTCGGCCTTTTTATAATTTTTTTTCTTTTCGTTACATTAAGTAGGATTTCGCGTGAAAACTTTGTAATGCCATTATTTTGCTCGCTTCGTTGAGAATTTTCCAAATGTAAAGATTAAATCCGCTTTTTTGCTCTATCGCGTTCAATTTCAATACCTTTATCGAGGAATTAAAGTCTGCAAATTCTTATTATTTTCGTGCTACGAGTCGTTATCGTTGATGCTCGTAATGATTATCGAAAATGGCACGATAGAAGCGCTCAAAGTTAATATCGTATTATTATTTATAAAATAGCCAGGCACGAGTGGGACATTGAAACGGTCACTTTATTTTAAACATTATTGGCTGCAGCTTATTTGAAGCCTTTACAAACTGCAAACGGCCAGTATATTAAATCGTCAGTAGGCAGCTTAAAACAGTTTATTTTCTACTAATTTTCAATCCAATTATCGCTTTAATATTGCTTTCATAGTAGGAGCATTTTGGTCAATTTTATGATGCTTTGTGCAATTTCAGTGTTTTGCATTTCTACTTTGGTGTATTATCTGCTATCCTTATAGCGATATCTGTAATTATTAGTTTGACCCGATTATTCATAGTATTTTAACAATTTAACTAGAAGTTGAAAATATGTTGAATCAAAGTATTTTTAATCTAAAAACTAATGCCTTTTGAATATTTTTTAAGTTGATAGAATTGTCAATGACATAAATTAGAAATATATTTGTAAATGACATTTTTAAAATACTTAAAAATTCGAAGTAAGAAGCTTTTAGAAAAGTCTGAAATAGCAGGAAAATAGGTATCTAAACCGGTAGAATTCGTTGAGCAGGACTGTCGGTTGATGCTTCACAAACGCGTCTGGAAGAGTTGCGAAAAACACGAATCTCTCGCAGCTCTCGAGAACGTCGAAGCGCTGGCGTGGAGATATCCGAATTTTCGAAATACCGTCGAGGCGCATCGTCTCACGCGGAAGCGCAAACGATCGCCCGGAGCGAAGCGTCGGCGGCGGCGCACTTAGTCGATATTTCACGCTCTCTCCCTCGCTATCTTTTTGTCTCGCGGTCCAATTTCTCTCTCTCTCTCTCTCTCTCTCTCTCTCCCTCCGTCCTTTGTCTGAAATAAAAAAGAGGAAGACAGGCGGCAGGCAATATCACAGTCGATCGGCCGCGGCATGCTAAGCGCCGGCGAGTGATTTTTAAAACAGAGAGGACGAACGAGCCGCAGGAATGCTAAATAAGCGGCCGCGATAAACCTAAGAGGGAGCGAGAGAGAGAGAAAGAAAAATATTCCGAGCGAGAGCCGACTGACAAGACGGGAAATTGGAAAATTGAACTCGAAGCTCCGCGCTCGCGTCGATCTGTCACCGAAGGCGCGACTAGTCGCTTTTTCTTCTTCCTCCTCAGTCTTTTTCTTTCTAGTTCGACGGAGGCGTCGAACGCTTTCGAGTTTCCCCCTCTCTGCTGCTTTCGGTCCCCTACCCGTCCCTCGGAGCTCGCCTTTTATGCACAGCGGGGAAACTATTAAGGGTCCGTCACAATGCCGAGTTGCGGAAGTATTGGAAGTCTGAGAGTTTGCGACAAAAGCGGTCGCTCCCAATTTTTTATTATGCAAAAATTTCAGATTGCTTACAGATTTGGTAGAGTTATATTTTGTACGAACAATTTTATGAGGTATTATTTAACATAAAAAATTGTATTTTTAAAAGTTTTAGTAGTAGTTAGTACACTAATTACGAAAGTTTCACACTGGTAAATTAATAAAGAATTTTGAATGTTTATTTCCAATAATTCAATAATCACAGTTATTGATACAAAAGTTTTCGAACTTCCAATATGTTTTAACTTTAACTAGAAAGTTGATAAAGCTTGTTTTTTTTTTTATTTTTAATTAAATTTAAAAGTTGATATGGCAATTGGCAGGGAAATAGTTTCAAAGTTTGATTAATTTTGAAACTAATTATTTAATTACAGATTTAAATGAGACAATAAGCAATTTTAGATCGACTATAATATATGAAACTGTAATATCATTTCATTAAATTTGAATGTAATTTAATGTAAAAAAAATTCTCCAAATATTATTATCAAGTAAGATTTTAGCGCAAATACAGAAACTAAACTGCTTAATCATTTATTTACGTAGGGCATTGTAACAGCATTGTCATTACGACAATTCGGTTCGTTAATACTCGTCTTTACATAATTCGTCGATAGAAGAAACTCAAAATTCGCTTTATTTATTCAGAGGAATATTGCCTCGTTAATATTTGCCTGGAAAATTCACGCGCCCCTCCGGCCGGTGCAGTCCGATCGATGAAATGGTAATAACAATAAATGAGCACCTGCGCGCAATTGTGGTACTGGTTATGCGCACCGAGAGCACTTGAAAATTTAAACAAGCCTAAAAACGGAATTCAATAGGAATAATGTAAAAAGATGTATTAAAGCCGACCTTATCCCCCCTTTTTACTGAAAACAGTTAAAGAACTTTGATACTTCTAAATATAAATTATATTTAAGCCTTTGAAATGATTCTGCCAACTTTGGCGCGACAAAATAGGAACCTACAACATATAATAATAATATTAAATATAATTAGTAAGGACCACAATACCTCTCATTTTGAGTCAATATGTTATTCGTCTTCGCAATAAAGAATTCATTCCACCTAAAGGGCGAGTAAGCCTTCCGCATCGACTCATAAATAAACGCAGTCGCCTGATGACTCGAAATAAGGGTCAGTAACCCCGCAAGGCACGTAAAGCGAATCGCGGCACGTCCTTATTAATTTTCAGCTCAATTTTCCGGGGGACTCCATCGACGGCGGCGGCGGTGGCGTCGCAAATCCCGGCGATCACCCGGTCGAAATTTCAGGCGCTCGCACGTCGTGTGACGGGCGCTTGACGGGCGTCCTTTGCTCCCAGAGCACGCTCGATCTCGCTATCTTCACTCCTTAAACTCGCTTCACTTCCGATGGATATTAGACGGGGCGCGCGCGTAAAGCTGCTCCGTCATTTTTACTATCGGCGACACCTCTCCGGCAATATGGACGCTCCAAAGGCTTTCCGGGACGATCGGCGCTGATGCTTTTACATCCTTTCATCCCCCCGTCCTCCTTTCCTTTCATCCTTCTCTTGACTATATAAGCGCCCGAGCGTTTTTATTCGCTTTTTAAGCAGAGTAGATTTTACGAATGTTTTACGAGCGGACTCGAGAGGGACCGCTTGAATTGTGTTTTGAGTTTTTAAACCCTTTCTCCGATGAATTCTTTAACCTCAATATGTCAGGTGGAGATTAAGGCTTCAGGAAGGAGGGATAGAAGGAAGTGAAGCTTGTAAGAACGATTCCGTGAGGTGCATCAAAAAGGATCAAGAATTAATATATCACTCTTTCCAACTAAAAGTTTTTCTGAAAGCTATAAAACTTAATTAATAAAGGATATTTGTTTGTATGTATAGAAAAAGGTAAAAAAAAGTTTTTTGTTAAATTCAAAGTTGTTCGTTTGATGATTAATTTGCCATCGCCAGTTTCTTTGAGTTGTACAAGTTTTAATTGCTAACAAGAAAAAGAGACGACGCTCTTGAAAGTCTATTCTAACGCAGTGAAACTTTGGTACATTTATGACCGTGTGAAGCACTTAAGGACAAATATTGTGGAGAGAAAATCGCACTAAAATGGCAGTAAAAGGTGAACAAGTGATAAGTACCGAGTTTAGTCAGCCGTTAATGTCCCCTTTCTACGTATCTGCTTTATGTTTTACCAGATTTAATAACAGAAAGAGATTGCATTAGCTGTTTATAAATTACAAAATTCAGTTACTTTTCTTGAAAAAAAAAAAAAACTAATCCTTTTTTCAGTTTCAAAAGTTTTTAACGAGGAGTTTGCGCGTCGAGAGTAACTATAGGAATAACGTACATTCTCATCAAAAATTAGAATTGAAATGAATTGCGAATTATAAAAAGTAAAAAAAGCAGATCGTGTTGAAATACGTATTTCTAACATGTTAAGTTTCATAAAAAAACTAAGCTTGTATTTCATTACTGCGTTTTACCCACACTTTGAACCTCATCAGGTATTTTTAAGTGAACACTTTATATCATTGACGTTTTCACATTACGAAACAGCAAATTATCTTCGCTTAAAAAACTCAATGTAGATCCTGGAAAAAATAACCCTTAATTTTACTTTGTACTTTACGAGATAATACTTTCAAATTATGCAGGCCGCAGTAATTTATTGGAGTAACGCGTATTCATTATGATAATAATGCCAAGTTCGAATACACAAAGTGAAAAAGAATGAAGGGGCGCGAGTAATGTGATGGACTTACAAGTTCTTATTAAAGAAGTACAAGTCTGGCAGTTTAATATCGGAAAGTTGCGCCTACGAAAACTCTCAACGTAAGTATTAATAAAGTTGAAAGCGAAATTGTATTCAAAATCAACTTTTGCGGTTCCGGGAGAAAAAAATGTAGAATTAGGTAGCAAGTTTTCTTTGAATATAAACGAACGAATTTTCAAATGTTTTTCAATCCGATATTGAATTTTTTTAAGCTTCTTTTGTTATCTTTTCAACAATTTTGAAGCTGTTCTGAAACTACAAATTGAATGTTCGATTTGCAAAAGTTACGGAGTTTTCAAGCATCTTTTATTTAAAACATGTTTTCTCTGTTTGAAAAGATACTTTTTATATTCATACGACTTCGTGCTTTATTGTTTATGGATCATAAGGATGGATGGATTAACTTTATGGGCCATAAAGCACTTTACATTATATCAATTTATCCCTTAGAAGTAAACTTAAAATAATCTAAATACAGACAGTACTAAAAGCAAGTTATTCATGCTTTAGGACAATACGTCAAAAAAGCTTTTTTAGCAAAAAGCTAGGTTTATATGAAAAGATGTTTTATGTCGCCCGTCAAAATATTATTTGAAAGTTCGGGGAAAAAAATAATACAAAAATTTTATATTTTCGCGATTTATCCTAGTCATATGATATTAAACTGTCACAGGCACGCTCATATTTACGTATTGATTGTAATTCAACTATATGTTTTAATTATTTTTATTAATATTTTCGACGGTGATAGTAATGGACTTAATAAATAGTTTTCAAACTATTTCCAGATCAACTTGCATTCGGAAGACTAAATACATAATACGTAGACATTCATCCTTGCAAAAATCAGTGCTCAACTCGTTAGAAGTTAATAAAATTCTTGTTTACCAACTTACTTCGACATCGTGCGCGATATGCCTGGACGTCTTTCTCTGCTACTGGAGCGGTGTTCCAGCGTGAACTCTCTGCCATTGTTGCCTGAAGGAAAGTCACCTTGACGTAGCGTAATTGCGCACTCGAACGTTCTCGTTAAGCGAGAGTTTTCAAAATATCTATACGGCCATGCAGTGGAGCTCTTTGTGCGCTCAGAAATTTTTGCCGACGACCTGTCAAAAGTCGCAATCGATGTCGCTTCTATTATGCAGCAAGAGGGTTTGCAGCAGTATACGGTGAGAGAAAAAAAGTAGTAAAAATTACTATTTTGTATCGTTATTTCAGACACGAGAAGAAAAATAAGAACATTTACTATATAAATATTACAATCGACAATTTTAGTTAATTCGAAACATATAGTAAATATTCTTATTTTTCTTCTTATATCTGAAATAACGATATAAAATAGTAATTTTTACTCTTTTTTTCTCTCAGTGTACTTTGAGTTAATTCGAAAAAAGCGAAGATTAGTTGATTTTAAAAATTTCGAAAGGTCGAATAGGGGAAGTTGGCGAGGTGTTTTGAATTTTCGTAATTTATGAAATTAGTTTGAGAGTTGGGAGAGTGTTTTAGCAAACTTTTTTGGAGTTGCTCGATAATAGTCAAGTTTTAGTAAAACTTCGCTAAAATAATTTCACATTTTGCGCGATTATAAATTTGATTACATAAATAATCTGGGAGTTTTTAAGTACAATAACTGTCTAATAGTATAAACGTTTAAAAAATAAAGTTTTCTAATAAATTCATATTTTGTCATAGTATTTTAGAAGATTTCTTTGATTTAAGTTCATTTAGCTATTTCCTGTAATAAGATTTGGAGAAAGCATTCCACAAATAGTAGTATCATAAATCCAAAAATCCAAATCTGAGTTCTCGACCGGTTACCCTCCGGAAAAATCGAAAATCGGATTTATCATCTCGACGACTTGAATCCTCGGCGACGAACGAAATTTCCCAAAGTCCGAAAAATCCGGCAGCAGAAGCCCTTTATCATACCCTCCTCTATTTTTCCCCGGCTTGAGTCTTCTCTCTCTAGAAGAGGTCGGGAAGAAGAGAGAGAGAGAGAGGGGATAATGAAAGGAGAGACGGAGCGCAAAGCGGAAGGCATCTTGGCTCCCTCTCTCTCCTCTTTTGGCTCGCAAGCAGGAGGACGACTTCATTTTCCGACAAGAAACACTCACGCGAAGAAGCGAAAATGAGGTGACTGCCCTGCCACCTCTCTCTCTCATTGCTGCTCGTTCCTGGGAACGAAAGAGGAGAGAGAGAGAGAGAGAGAGAGACCGAGAGATAAATGGATACACAGACTGCGGACGCAGAAGGGAGAGAGAAAAGTTCACTACAAAAATGAGAATATTAAAATGTGGAACACGACGAAGAAAGTGAGATAGGGCTAATGACCTTCTCGCTTTTTCGACTGTTTCCATATTTCCAGCCCCGACTTTCAGCTTGTTACGCAACGCTTGTACGACTGCGTGAATTGCCTACTTTTCTTGTAATCTCAACATTTTTTTTAAATTACACTTTACTCCCTAGGCGAAGGCCTATTTTTTTTAACAAAATGAATTTCTAGAGTAGACTTCTTATTTCTTAAAAAAAGTTTTGGAACTCCTACTTAAGATTTGTACTTTAATTTTCTAAATATTACCCTGTTTTTTTTTTATAATTTGTAGAAAATAACGTTGGCTGCTGAAAAACAATAGTTTTTATTTTATATTTGACAATTAATTACAGGCAATTGACTATAAAATAAATGTAGTAAATATAATTCATTAAACTTAGAATTCTAAATTTTAAAAGTTGCCATTATTTTTAGAGTTTATCTTAATTGCAAAAACTCTAAAAACAAGTAAAGACTTTAACAAAGTATACGATAAAAAGAGTGAGAAATAGTCTTCCAGGAGGAAATGTGTAAAGAGGAGAAAGAGGAAGGAGGAAGGAGCTTTAAAAAGAGAGAACATTTTCGGTAGAAAAAAGGAATATTTAAATACAGAACAAAAGTAAGATAGAAAGAACTAATGACCTCGACCACCGCTGTTTCTTTATATTTTTAGTTTCTCTCCGAGGCTTCTTTTTATCATTGTCCAATAGTCTCGTACGTGAAATAAAAATAATTTATGCAGAGGAAAGTTTTTGTTCAAACTGTCTATCTCGAGAAACAAATGAGGCATAGTTTTGTTTAATTTTTGAAAATTTACAATGTTTTTTAATTATATTGAATATTCAACACGTAAAACAGTGCTTTAACTTTACTTCAGGAATTTTTTGCACGTTGAATTAACCAATGCTCATTTTTTCCTAGAAAAAGTAATTTGCATCTTATTAATAAAACTTCATATAATATGCAAAATTTTTAATGAACTACAAAATATAAAGCCGCAAACTTCAAAGCAGTGAAATAAAATAATAAAGCCAAGGTTCTACATAAAGTGCTAATTAGTTTTATTTCCGCAAGATGTTCAATTTAATTTTAGAATTATGCAATATCCCAGTTGCAAAAAAAAAAAAAAAAAATCGCTCCAAATTCCATGACCTCCTTAAACACGTAAACTCTCGCAGCTTCACAGTGAAAAGAGGCTCAAAGATGATACAAAAAAACGTTGGTCAAAGAGAAAAGATTTAAACCGAGCATTGAAAATGTCGAAACTAATGATTACATTTATTCTCGAGGCTCTGCTAAATAATTAATAAGAGAGGTCCACTTCTGGAACAAAGAAAATTAAGAGGCACTGGCGTCTCTATAAGCGATGCTTTTGACTCGAGTTCACTCCGCTAATTATACAGGGAGATTTAGTACTTTGCCAGAGGATTTCGTGCCAGCAAATGACACCCGCGCCCGAATCGCTTGATGTATTTATGCCGGCGAACGTGTCAAGCACAAAACGCCATGAAGCTCCTAATTAAGTATTAATGTTTTCGTTTGAGCGACGAAGGTGACTCGTCTTCTTCGTCGATGTTTCTTCATAGTTTAAACGTCATCTTTAATTGATTTTTTAACGTGGGTTAAATTAGAGTTTAAACTAGTCGATAATTCCTAAGAGAAAATTTACGACACCATGAATTTTAATGAAGGTCGTAAATATCTGCTTATTCAAAATAAGTGCACAATAGAGACCTGAGGTTGAGCCTCATCAAAAGATCGTTCTGAAATAATATGTCAAATTTAGCTTTATCAACAGGAAGCACCGCAGAATCTTCCGTTTTTAGGAAGCTTTTTTCCTCGTTCCTCGGCGGATCCATTGTGAGAGCGTTTCCCCCGACGACGCAGCAGGCAGGCACCCTCGAACCATTTTCCGATACTGCAATTCGATACTCCCGAGTCCATATTGTGTCTCGAGATGAGGCACGATACTCAGAAATTGATTTTCGAAGAACGTTCTTACTTAGGACGTTTTATGGCCATCTCGACTGTCACCGGGGGCACAAAGAACCTGCCTTGATTATTCGAGCATTGCGTTTGATTTACAGTTTATTCTCATTGAAAATCTATCTGTTGCTTGTCGGAATTGATTTTTAAATAAAGATTAACGCGAAGGATAAACTTTCTAAAATAAAAAAGAAATTGTAATTTCGCCATGTCAATTTCAAATAATAATTGAGTAAACTGCTTATTTATATTATATTATATATTATATAATACGGTGCCAAGCTGCAAAAAGCAGCAATCCATTATGATGCACTAGAATTATGCGGTTTTTTCATTACTTTTTGATATATCCGATACTGAATATTTAATACTTTAATGGTCAGTATCCCTGATGCAATTTATTTGCTTCGCATACACCGTTAATATTTTACATATATTGACTTAATCTAAAAGTATGCATATATATTGTTGTTAAGATTATTAAAAAATTAAAGATTATTTAAAAAGTATTTGTATTCTTCCCTGCTTGCGGTAATGTTTTCGTATTATTAAAAAAAAAATTAAATATTGTTTAAAAAAAAAGATGGTTGCCTTGGCATATCGAATAGAAGGTGCTATGTTTTCAGCCGCGACACGGCCGTCGAACAGGAAAATCCGAGGTTGTGAATTCTCTTTTTTAAAAGGTATATAGAAATATCGATAGGAGGCACGGGGTGAGAGGTGAGAAGAGGTCCTCTCGCGGACAGTTCGCGTTAAAAGCCCGTCCATTTATAAAAAAAACTTTGATGTTTTATTTTCTAAGTTGCCAAGCAGTAAAGATAATTTTAATTTAGATTTGTACTGACATTAAAAGAAAGAAAATTAAAGAAAAAATAAATCGATTTGAAAGAAGTTAAAGTTGCGGTTCCTTGCGCACATCCAAAAGTCACCGAACAATGCCAAAAATATTTCCAGAAAGCCACTAAAAGATTTTTATAAAAATGTTGTTTCATGCCCACAGTCCAGTACACTAGATTTTTATATTTATATATAAAAATTTATAGTCTAGATTCGAATTTTCGTTATCGGGGCCAGAATTTTCTCAATAAAAAAGAGAAAGGATCTGTGGATATAGAAGTAGAAATGGTTGTAATTTCTGCGCAGACTGTTAATCTACTCAGAAATCGAGTATTTACGCGATTAACGTACGTTATTAGTAATCCCTTCAAATACCTATTGATGAATTCCAGTAGTTTTCAGTACATTTAGTGCTTCCGCTGTAAAACGTATTAAACATATTAAGCGTATTAAACAGGCTAAAATAGCCTGGAGAGTCGAAAGTACCTCTCGCAATTGCAAAAGCAATTCTAAAGAATCTTTGAAATTTTTTGAAATTCCAGTTACTCGGAAATGGAGATCCTGCGTCTGACTATGACACTTCAAAGTTTCAGGACACCGTCGAAAAAAGAATTTCCTAGTTTCGCGTCATATTTTTCAGAAAGTAAGTTTCGTTGTAATTCCAGAAAATTATCCAAAGAGCTTCCGTGCAGCTGTCCAAATTGGATTCTCGCCATTCTCCCTTGCAACCGAATCCGAAGCACAGAGAGCTGCATTAAAAATGCTCCTAATAGAATTAGGCCTTCTTCGCTCGTCCCTCCCTCGTCTCCCCTCGAACAGCCGAAAAAGTGATACGGCCATCGACTCATCAGGCTGACATAGCATCGGCATAACTTAGCGTAATTGCGCGCAATAAGCGTTTGCGCTCGGCGCTTGTTACGCTCGGTTTCCAATAATCGCGCACCGCCGAGAGTGGAGGCGCTCTCCGATTAATGAAGCGGCCGAGCGCGCGCGATAGGACGATTAATGAACTCGGACACGCGTGCATTATACACGCCGAGCACGTATGACTTATACGGCTGACGAATTTACGATGCAAGGAACAACCCCTCGACCCCCGGTGCGCATGCGCCTCTCTCTCTGCGCGCGCGCGGGGGCGCAGAAGTCTCCGTGACGAGGTTTCCGCTCCGCACTCGACCCCAGGCTGGCTTTGCGGTCTTCTCTCTCTTTTTTTCTTTCTTTTTCGCTGCTTCGCCTCGTTCTTCTTGCTCGCTTTTTTGCGATGTTTTTTTAATTCTGTACAGGAGCTGCTTCAGAATGAAGAGTGATAGAGTATTTTTAGTTTTTGTGCCTGGCCAAGTCCTTGTTTGCGCGGTTTTGCCTTTATGAAATATTGAGGCGACCTATTGTTTGCGGCGTTTTTACTTTTATTTCGGATTTCGGAGGATTCGCAAAGAAAATAAATAACGCTTGTTGCTTTTTTTCAAAATAAAGTTTCAAAATATATTCTTACGTGATAGAATATTTAACCGTTTAATACTTTGCATTAACTTTTTTTTTTAAATAAATTGTATATTTGTAAGCCTGAAGTTTGTGTTTTAACCAAATTTGTAAAGGGATAGTTGTCAGTAATCTGATAATGTTTTGGTATTGATTGTACTCTTTTTTAGGCGAAAAACTGAAATGTGAACGGATAACAGTTATTATTATTATGACGTAAATAAACTGACATTTTAATTTATTCTGATGAAAGTCGTGGAGTTGCGTTTCGCTAAAAGTGACCGAAACGTTCAGATTTATTATTTATCAGAACGAGAATTTTTTGATTGAGATGAACATTCGTGTCTGTTGACGTCAACATTTTTTAGATATTCATGTCGGTTCCGCACTTTTACAATGTACTTTACAATAAGCAAAGGACCAAAAATTGTTTTAAGCCGTACTTCAGAATGTATACATGTATTTGAAAAGAGTACGTTCCGTGACAGTTTCAAAATTAAAGCTATCAGTTTTCGCAGTATCTAACGTCACTCTAAAACAGGTGAAAAACTGCACTTTTCTAGACAAAACGGATACGGCCTTGCATTCTAACGAGAGAGAGTCTAAAAACGCCCAGCCGAAATCCGCACATATAGACACAAACAACCCTTTGGCCGAAATGGTTGTCGGATCGCAAAATTCATAGGCCTCTCATCGGAATCGTTCGCGGATCATTGGTCAAACGTAAACGCGGGAATTAGGGATTGTAGCACGGGGTCAAGTTAGTGCCGCGCGCGGAAAGGGTGTGTGTATCCTCGATCGTTACACACGAGCCTTTCACCTCCTTCCTCTCCAAATCCCACGGCACAAAGAGCCAGATCAACTCGTACCCTGACCCTGCCGAGCGTCCTCTAAATTAATAACGAAGCGTAAAATACCCCCGGCCTCCTTAGATGCATGCAAAATTCGGGCTCTGTGCTGCCGACGCGTTGCCTGTCTTGCCTAAACAGTTTGTTGGAATTTCGCGCATGCAGAGCTGGGTTAACACTCTGGTATGAAAGAAACTTATAAATTATACATAGTATTAATATTATAAGGGATTTATATTAGAATTTAGGTAAATAGGAATATATGTTATGAGAATTTTTAATCTAAATTTTTATTCTTGGCCAGAATAATATACCAACAGCCAGAAATTTCAATAATTTTTATGAAAAAAGTTTCGCATGCTTACCGTAATTATTAAAAAAATATGCTTTCATCTTCATTTTCTGAGTACCATTGAATTTTAATTAGGTACTGAAATACATAAATATTTCATGTTCCACTTTGATTAAAGGCCCGGCGAAAATCTCAGTTGATAAAAGAAATCAGAATTCTGCCAGGAAGTAGGAAATAGTTTTCCAAACTGGTGATTTACAGAAAATCGATGCCCTCTTACCAAGAAACGAAGCGTTTTCGGGTACGGCAGACTCGATAGAATCGAAGGAGCACATCGCGGCAACGCACGAAAGATTTAAAAAGCCGTGTCGGGGCGGGCAGTTTGTATCTATGTTTTTTCCTCGGCGTGGCAACAGCCGTGACAAGCAGCGCCAGGCAGAGGCCACATTCTTCCGCATTTGCGGCTCATTAGAGAAAACGTAGAGGCCTCCTCCTCCTCTGCCGCGTCTTTTCTTAGACAACGACGACGACGCGGCCTGTCACGTAGGTTACAGAGACATCGCGTGCTCGTTATTAACGCACACGGAACCGCACTTGACGCTAAATAACGAAGTATGAGCGGCGGAATGCCGCGTCACGTACGTCTGGGCATTTACATGGGTAAATATATGTCTCCCCACGGCTCGGTGACGCTTCCGAGTGCGCGCACATATACGAAGCACGCGAGAGCTTCGAGCGAAGATGAATAAATGCATGTAAGCGCCTACGTGTTGAACAAATATTTTGGCTAATGCCTGCGAGAGATGCGTTTCCGGGGGAAATCCTGAAACTCGCGAATAGGCAGGGATTTTGTTCAGGACTAATCAAAAGCAAAGGCTTAGAGTCAATACGCGAATATGCTGCATAGCACGATCCTCTGAGCGCTTAGTTGAAACTTCTCTGTAATTTTGTGTTGCACATGGGTTTAATTTGAAAATAGGTAGCGGTGAGATAGTTACAGATAAAGGAACACCTAAATTATAAAGTTTGTTATAGCTAAAAGCACCTACATTTAGTATACATTTTACATTAAAAATGTCTGATTCAGCAGCTTTACATCATACACACAAGATGATTAATTGATACGGAACATTGAAATCATCTAAACTACGATTATCCTCCAAAGTGGCTCCCTCGGCAAATAAGAGTTATTGCCCTGAGACGTGTAATAATTATCAGCAGCCGCTTGAAAGCAACTTAACCCGCTATATTAATTACCTTGGCA
Source organism: Ormyrus labotus (assembly GCA_035582975.1). Classification (NCBI taxonomy): domain Eukaryota; kingdom Metazoa; phylum Arthropoda; class Insecta; order Hymenoptera; family Ormyridae; genus Ormyrus; species Ormyrus labotus. Next base: position 21,713,958 of record JAWWEO010000036.1, read on the forward strand.
TACAGATCTGTTTGCCGGGAATACCCAGGGCATGAATAATTTGCCGCGATAATAAATGGAAAAAAAAGAGGCTTGCCTACAACGCCGTCGACACCCCCAGGGGAAGAAGATCCGAACGCGCGCGCGATATACTCGCAGAGCAAATAGTTGCGGAGCACGTGTCGCCTGTTTATGCGGAAGCCCCGAGTGCTAATGCACCCGGCAGAGTGCACATGTGGGATGAAATGCCCTTCCCCCGGCGTCTTGCTTCTTTGAGTTTTAGCTCCTTTTTTGCATGGTAAATGCAAGAGCAGCTGCGAGAGAACTCTCGTTACATGAATTTACAGCGCCGTCGCGAAGGAGCAGCGAGGAAATGCGCAAAAAAGGAGAGGGCGACGCTGTTGCTTTTGATAATGATTCTGGAAGGTGTCGAATGTTCGAATCGCAAAAGTGAGGATTGGAGGCTATCTTCTTTCGATGCTCTGGTATAATAATGTGTTTTACAAGTGGAACTTCTTTGAATACGATGCTGTAATCTGATGTTTATTAGGGCTATAATCCTAAACGTTACTCGAACAAAATGTTCGATTTGAAACTAATATTTCTAAGTGAAATTTATATCCATTTTTCCGTGAGGAATCAGTTTTACTTATTTTATGTCGCGAGAATGCACTACCGATCAAAAGTTTTCCGACGCCTCGCGCGACTCGTAGTGACGTATTAAAAATTCGATTTGAAAGCTCGAGAATTCTTTAAAGTGCATCAAGATATTAACTTTCCGAAATGTCGTGTTTTATCGTAAGGCGTATACGGAAAGTTATACCTCCGATATATGAGATTATTTCGTCAATCATAATTCTCTTACTTTTTCCTGAAACCATTTTACATTACAAAACGGCGTACTTCACAAACTAATGTCAGTCGCGAGAGATATAAAATACGAACGTTTAATCTAAAAATTACTCGAATGTAACCATAAAAGACCCGCATGGAAAAAGCAAGCTAAACAGAAGCCGAAATTCCCTGAAAACTCTCGAAACAGCAGAGCTTTAATTTCCCAGCCGCTGCAGGCAAGCAAGCAAGCAAGCAATCCCGGGTTAAACGATGCGTAGAGCGCTTAATTGAAGGAAACGCGAAATAAAGCGTCCAGCCCGGGCTCCTTAAACACACTTGAACGAACTAATGAAATATCAACTTCTTTTCTTGTTTCAGTAACTGGCAGGAGGAGCCAAAGCGAACAACCACCATCAGCGAGCCGAAGACGTTTGAAAGGCGAACGATCTAAAGAGATGCTTCAGCGCTATCTTAATTGGATGGACGGAGAATCTCGAGTGTGCGCACGAGTATAGACTAGAAAAAAGACGACGTCCGTTAACAGTGAAAGTGCGAAGGATGTCGAAGTACGAGTGAGAGCAAGGACTGCAAAGGTGCCAGAGAGTGGCGCCCAACCGGTGGGCCCCGTCACCGACGAGGCCCGGGGGAAGTGGAGAAGTGGAGAGGCTGGGCCAGGACGAGGAAGAGGAGGGGGAGGAGGAGGCCGGCACTCCGGGGCCGACCACCTCAACATGCTGCTGCTCTCCGGCCTTCTGTGGCTGCTCCTGCTGCAGCTCCTGCAGCCGGGAGCTCTGGCGATCGCCACTAAGACCAAGCTCAATCCTCGCGTCGTTCAAACGAGGTGAGGCCACTGCTTTCCAAAATTCCACTTGGTACAGCGTCAAAAATTAGCTTTCTTTTTTTTTTAAATTGATGATGGAACCTACTAGAAAGCAGTTAGATATTTCGGTAGAAATCACCGTGTTGGAAAAATTTTAGTAGTACAAACTTTAATTAGATCAGACAAGAACTTATTCTTTGTACAATCATGATTAGTAAAAATATTCAAAGGCAAAACATATTTTTCCCAACTCGGGCATGAAATGGCCCTCATTTTGCGCTCGAAAATCACACAGAAAATCGAGCATTTGAAACGTTTGACAAAAAATTCACTTTTTTTATTTTTAAAATTTTTCAAAAAATATTTTTTTTTATTGAATTTTTTTTCTGTTTTAAACTATTTTTTACTATTTCTATTCACGATTTGAAATACATGATCATCTACCCAACTTTCTAACACCAAATGTGAGAGTATCTCACCCTCGCTTGAAATAGCTCATTTTCTCCCCTTGTTGCACAATGTACTATTTTATTATTTTCTGATGCAATTAACATTTACACAACTAAAAATATTATCTCTTTAAAGGAGTTTAATAACAGTAAACCTATATAGAAAACTAATTTCTTTTAAATGAAATGAAATAACAACTACGAATGTTTTATTTTTATAATATTTATATTTTTTTATAATTTTATTACATAATTTCCATCTAAAATGTTTCATAAAAAATTTATTTTTTGATGCATTTTCGAAAAATAATGTTTTTTTTAGTATCCCTTAAGCTTATTTAATGTCCTTTTTATTTCGTTGAAATATATCTAGAGAATTTATTATTCAGATAAAATTTCATTTTCACATAATCCGATGCAATTTCGCAGGATAGTAAACGATAATTTGAAACGCTTAAAATACGAAAATGAAAAATTTCTCTCGCTCAATGCCCCTGATATTCCAAGGACTCACTCGAAAATTTCACAATTACATCCTTTTATTAAGCACAAATAACACCGGCAAAAAACTTGTCATCAATTCGTCGAGTGTAATGCGCCGAAACGAATCGATAGCACACGTATAGAGCCCTTTTTACAAGCCCTCGATTTCCGAAGCAATTAATGAAAGTCAGCGACACGTTGCTCTTGTTTTCTTCGCAGGTACGGCAAGATACAGGGCCTGGTGATGTCGTTCGAGAACGCGAAGTACATGAAGCCGATCGACGTGTATCTCGGGGTGCCGTACGCGACGCCGCCGACCGGCGGCAATCGCTTCTCGCCGACGCGGGCACTGAGCCCCTGGGACGGAAACAAGTGAGTCATTAATCATACAGCGCCGCCGTTTCTTTTCTACATCCTCCTTTTTTTTTTACTTCCTTTCCCATTTTCTTACGGTTTCGTTCTTTCTCCGCGCGCACGGCGGAAGAGGAGAGAGAACGGGCCGCCTTTTTTCTTTGTCCTTAAAAAGGCCTTGAGGGCTGGATTATTGATGGTGAAAGTAAATTTTTTCTCCGTGCTAGTTGAGATTTCGCCCCGCGACTCGCCCCGGAGGTGAGTGAATGTGGCAGCATAATTCATTTTTAATGCCGGCCACGTGGAGACGAGTAAGGAGGAAGCAAACCAACTGGAAGAATGTTTAAGAAGACATTGAATTTTTCGTTTTTTTTTAATTGCACACCAAGTTTTCGGGAGATTTATGGCTTAAGAGGCTTTTTAAGCAAGATTAATAGGTGTGTAAAGGGAAATTTTTTAAGGAGTAGAAATAAATAAATGTTTATTAAACAATTTTATTCTCTTTTCCATTGAGGAGAATTTATTTTTAATAAATTAAGTACTAAATTATAAGGCTTAAACCACTTGCAAAGTCAAAATTTACATTTTAAAATTTCTCCTTTTATTACTCACTTAAATATTACATCATTGGAAGGTAAATTTAATTATTAAAAATGCGATTTTATTTTATTCAAAACTCATTCGGCTTTTATTATGTAAATATAAAATAACGTTAAATAAACAATGAGTCTTGCATTCACATTAATTTCCATAAAATATATCAAAGGAGGATCCGAGGATTAATGGCAAGCGGCTCTCAAACAATTGAAAGTCTTATATATATGTAGATACATAATAACTTCCACGTAATCATTCATAAAAATGCAAAACCTTATAATTCTTTTTCCCCGCCTTTCCCTATATTAATTTTTGATTCAAAATAAAGTGCTGTAAACGGCATTAAACATGGGCAAACAACCCCCTTTAAAAAATTATTTAACAAATTTTTTTGAATGAAATAACATCAAATAATAATACAGCTGAGAATAACTAGTTATCTTTACCCCTGAAAATCCTTAAATTTAGCTCTCTTGATACACTAATTCCTCGAAGCGAGAGCGGATTTCACGGTCCAATCAAGCCCCAATATCAGGTTTTCCCATTAACAATTCGCATAATTCCCCGAGCCTTCTTTCACACGTTAAACAAAAGCCCCGATACATCAACATCCGGCTTGAATTCCAGATTGGCGGAGAAGCTCGGACCGGTGTGTCCGCAGAAGCTGCCGGACATCTCGAACGAGCAGGAGGCACTGGACCGCATGCCCAAGGGCAGGCTCGAGTACCTCAAGAGGATCCTGCCGCACCTGCGCAATCAGAGCGAGGACTGCCTCTACCTGAATATCTTCGCTCCCGCCATGGGTGAGTTTCTAATATTCGATGTTCGCATGTGCAGCGCGGAAGGATCGAGATGGGAATATCAGGAATAAAAGGAAAACAATGTTCCCGTGCTCGGTAGTATGAAATTTCGTTATTTATTCTGCCGAGGAAGGCAGATTCTCATATTAAAATTCTCGTTTCAGAGGAGATGAATTCCATTTTTTCATGAAAATAAAGTATATTAGAATTCCCTAATTAAATTTACTTATTCCATTATTTACTTTTTTACATTTTTTTGCTAGGCTAAAATAAATTACCTGATATTGTATTTAATAATATTTAAATTTAAATGGGAAACTTAATACAGCAATTTGCGGCGAAAAACTGGATCCTTAAATCTTACTTTAAAAAAATGGAAAATAATGCTTATTACATTACCGAAAATTTTAGAAGAGGGTTTCAATTACTTTTTGTTTATTTTATTACAGTATTTTTATAATTACATATTTTATTTAACTACAGTAATATAAGACCATTTTCACTCTTGTAATTTCAACGTTCTTGCCTCCAATTAATGTTCGAGTATATTTCTTCTAAAATTACATTTGATATAAGTTTGCATAGAATAAATTTAATCAACGTCATCTGGTTATTTTGCACCTCACAAGCTGATATTGAATCAGGTTGATGTTTAATTTCCATGCTCTTGTCAATAATGATTACAAAGATTACATCGGACCAACTATCACGCATCACTCAACCAATCCATGGCCCGCTCACCTACATCTTAGGATTCGATTATTGAAATTCACGCTTCAAAAACGATACATCCCAAGCAACATAAAATGAAATTCCGCGACACGTCAGTCGTTCATACTCGTGCTTTTGCCTAATTCGCCGATCTGTCGGTCTGAACGATCAATCTTCGACTATCCCGGCTGCATGTTTATGCTCGACCCGTCCCGGCGCGCCAGTCTGTGACAGCTGGCGTTGCACTTCGGCGTAAAATCAATGTTGCCACTCTCAGTCGCCGAGTCCTTAAAAGCACGAAAATGGGCAGAGTGAGTTAATAACAAATGATTTGTTATTTATGCGGTTTGAGGCCTGCCTTTGACGGCTCTTCAATCTCGAGCTCGTCGGGTCTTCTTCGTATATCTATTCTGCCCGAGTTTGTAGCTCTGAGGAAGTGTGCAGATGACTTTGAGAGATCAAGATTGTTTTTCGGCGGGTGGAGCTCAGTTCGTGCGGGTTCCGGTCTGATTTAATGTAGTGTGACGTGAAAAATTGGCACTCTGAAAATCGAGCTTTCTTTTGAGCTTTAAACGGTTTCGCGCAGGAAATATTTGCGTTATCATTTTACACTCTTATCGCTTTTAATGTAATTGAATTCATATTTTTTGTTACGAAATAAAACAATTCTTACACAAGAGCAATTTAAAAAAGATGGATAATTTGATAATTATCTAAATAGCATATAAATTTCAAAATTAGAAGTATCTATTCAGAATTCGACTACATCAGCTTTGGAAATTTACCTCCGAAAATCGAAGCAATGCAATGGAATTAACCTAATCAGCTATCTATCCTCCTTTCCCATCCCTAAACAACGAGCAACGCCCAGGAAATAATTTCATTTTCCGAAAAAGGCGATTCGGCGAAATTTCGCAACAGCAATACTCCAGCAACCCTCGACCTGTAGCCCCCTCAAGTTTTCTCCCCGGGTTTTGCATATTCCGAAATCGGGAGCCATCTATCCGTTTCCCTACCATCGATTTATCGATTAACTTCACTCTCGCTCTCCAGAGCCATTTCACCAGGGCTTCGATGTATATTACTGCCTCTATCTCTCTTCGGCTAATGCGCCGAGCCTCGATTTCGAGATGGCTCTTCTCCTTGCTTGGGTTATGCTCCAACCCCGTTAAATTCATCATCCGGTGTACCGATGAATACCGATTAACGATACTGCCAGAGGATTCTGTATCGCTACGAGAATAGCTCTTTAAAAAAAGCTTCCTCTTTAAGGACAAGGTAAACTTTATCGTATTTAGTTTAGTTGTATGAAAACCATTATCCATCGTCACTAATTTCGTGAATTTTTTTAGTCAACAATTAATTACAAGCATGGGATAATTTACTGTATAAATAGGCAGAGCCGGATTAAGTATTATACTGTGTAATTTATTAAATAGTTTTTTTTAATGTAGTCAAAGTACCGAATAATTGTCGACATACATTGCTTGCGTGAAAATTATACAGAGCGATAGATACAAGAGATCCTTTAAAGAGATGTGTAAACACGAAATAAATAAAAGTTTCACTATATTTGAAAAAAAACCAAGCCGTAAAGCACATATCTTTGCTTATACATATTTATAACCGTACGTCTTTACCTTCTTAAAGCGCAGCTTCGAGTTGATGAAATTATTATGAGATATATACGTTGCTAGAAAACTCGTAAAAAAAACTCGTAAAAGAAGTCGTAAGCTCGCGGTCTATTAAATATTTTATAAATACGTCAACATTACTTTTCCTTAAAAAATGAAACCAGTGATATTGGTTTATTCCTTTTTGCAAAATTCATTTAAGACAAACCAACAAAACTAAACCGATTTTCGTAAGAAATTACAGATTCTAATAATACTCCAATTTTCCTGCATCCGCTGTTTTCTGCAAAAGCTTTTTAAAATATCGCCAGACAAGTATTTTATTTTCCCCGGTCATAACATTACAATTTGCACGGTAATACGTTGTATCAAAAGCCTGTTTTATATTCTTTTGTGAAATACCCTTGAGGATGTTGGTCACGGCCTTTGGAAATATTATCATAATGCTCTCCTTTCACGAGTATTTCGCGCCATAGGAAGAAAAAGTAATTGCACAGCACCTCGTAAACAGTAGTTTGTTTTTCGAGCAGAATGCTGAATTTCTACTTCCTCCTTTTTTAGAGTTGGATGCATTAAAAGAGACGTTTTACATTATTTCAAGATTTTGAATTTGTATAAATGCATTATTAATTTAAAGACGACATTCAAAATTTCTCTTCGGACTCTTAGCTAAAACGACCCAGTAATTTTTTCATTTTGAAAGAATACTTTACCCACTTAACGTAATAAATAAGCAAGTATAAAGGATGTAAAGAATTGCGAGTTTCTTTGAAACATTTCCTTCGTTGTCTCTTTTATAAAGAAGAAGAACTCCTTTAATTCCCATTTAAAAGAACGCTAAATAACAATTTTGGTCGTCCACTCTTAAATTCGAGGACGGCCACGTTTTTCCATTCTCAAAAGCCCGACCACCGACTTTCCCAGGTTGAAGAATCCAGCAATTTCCGGTCCTGAAATAAGTCCCTTCCCCCCGAAAAAGGAAGAAAATTCCACGAGAACAATTACTTATCCGCGACATTGCATCAGGCGCTTATCCTTTGACTCGCGGAGCGTTAACGCGTTCTTGTTATTAGATCTCGCGCCCACTTAATAATCGTCGACGTCTGCTTCCCGCTTTGAGGCGCAGCGCAGCTGCACACCTTATCTGACAATCCGCCGCCTCCCATTATCCGCCGCGCTTCTAATTCTGTCACCGGCGCAATGCACGCGTGTGCTGTGCGCTTCTCATCAGAAATTACGGCGGGGAACTCTGATTATTGCGGATCGAAAAGTTCTTCCGTTACAGCCGTTTCCGAAAGCCGATATTGCCTCGAGGCTGCGATATACGGGCGCAGCGAGCTCTCCTTATAACCAGCTATCGTTTAGATATGGATATTCTTGCGAGAGCTAAAGCTTCCTGTGTAAGGAAGAAACTTATCTGACAGCCTTGGCGAATAACTATCCAAGTATCGGGCTGTGCCAGTCTATTTAGAAGTCTTTTTCGAAGTCTATATTTAATTTTTTTCGTTCGATTTTCAATCAAATATTAAATTAAAGCACGTTCATGCACCGTTGTTTCAATTAATTATCTTCTTCAAATATGAATTAATCTAAAAATTTACTAACAAATAAATTACACTTTTCCATTCAAAGATAAAGTGAACTTGAAACGCTTAATTTTTTGTCCTCTTAGTTAATAAGCATTAATATCTAAAAGACTTTTCAAGATTCTCTAAAAATTTGAATTTTGATAAAAATTTAGCATTTTTTTTTTTGATGAGCGAATTTTGACGCGGTTGAAGTTTCCTCCAAACTTTTTTCAATACGTTAAACTGACTGGCCTCTATACCCTTTACAGTAAAAGAGTTTCATAGATTCCTTCCATCTTTGGAAGAAGAAGCTTGAATATAATATACATTACATACGATGCACTCTGTATGCTAAGAGCAAATAGTTCTCGAAAGATAAAACTTTTGAGGAAATATCAAAAACTTTCTACCGTATTAAACTCCTGCTTCCCGAAAATACGCCAAGTTTATATCTATCGTAAAAACAGTGTGCTCCACTTTAATAAAATTATGTTACGGCCTCTATCACTCCTGCCTGATTATTGATGGAGAACCTACAATCAATAAGAAAATTGATTGGAAAGTCAAATTTTTGTGTTAAGTATTTGCACAAATATTCCCTACTATTGAAAAGTGAGAGCTTAATTCGAAAATTAGTTACATTCTCATTCATCTTCAATTCTTAATTTTTAAGCAAGGAAAATACTGAAATAATGAATTGTGTCACGATAACTAAGAGAGCGAAAATATATCAAAAGCTATTTTATTTACTAAATTACGCGACCTGATTGAAATATTGCCCTAACGAAATTTTAATAAATCCTATAAAGCGATGCAGAGGCGCAAAGATTTTCAAATAAAATTTCAAATTAAGAAAGTTCGTCCCGTTTCGTGTGAAAAATAAAAAAATTGCCAACAAAATAATTTATCGTCGTCGCGTGTAAAATTCACGCCCACTAAATTGATCAGCGGCAAGCGGGTTCTGCAAATTCTATTTTAATCCATAAATCAATTATCCGGCGTGAACTTTATAGCTTCATTAAAAACCGTCCGCCTTCATCACGGTCTGGTTAGATACTGAGGTCTTCTCAATATTTACGATAAATTTTTATTAAATTTTCCGCGGTAGCTTCCATCAGCGGTATTTACGTATTTTCACGGCAAATTACATTTTACCTCAAATACTTATAATTTCTTCTTTAATAGTAAAGCTGGCAATTAACTGTTCGTCGGAATTATGAAATGTATTTAAAGATAAAGTGGAAGAAACTCAGTTATTACATAATCTATTTATATATTTTCATTGGAAATTGCAGACTTTTAATATTTTTATTTTACTCTTATATTTATAATATATGTACAATATTATATATATTAACATATATAATATGTTAATTACAGAAGACTATTTAATTCTTAATTCTATTTCAAATAATAAAAGTTCGTCCTTCTGCTCAATATTGCTCACTTGGTACATTAATATTTATAACTGAATTGCTCCCATTACATATTCTGAACGTCATATCTCCAGAGAAATATTGAGGTGTGCTTGAAAATCGATTTTAAAAGGTAAGTGAAAATGTAAAAAATGATCTATCTACTTCAAACGTGAAGATTTAACCGAACTTACCGACTGACCCAAAGATAAAAACAAATATTCCCTACATAAAACTAACGCATACGACAAACATATCGGGCACTTCAAGAGTTAGCCCCCCGAGATTTCCCAGTAACAACGAAATTCGCGTCATATTCGGCCAGCAGGCAGGAAAATAAAGGCCTCGCATCGCCTCCTCTCGAAATTCCCTCCTAAAAAATGCAGGTGAGAAAAAGGAAGCAGCAGCCGCAAGATCCCCTCGTAAAATGGTAAAACAGCAAATGGACAGGCTCGGGTTTGGGGCTCGGATTTACATTTTCAGATATTCAATAGGCGAAGCCTCGAGGCCCCATGTGTTTTCTCTCCGGGAGCTCCGTTCAATTTTCCCAGCCTTATCTATCGCTCCTTCCTCTCTCTCTCTCTCTCTCTCTCTATTTTGCGCCTGTTTGTCCTGCACCAGCTCGCTTGTTTTAACCTGAGTATACACTTGTAGGATTTTACGAAGGTCTGCGTGGGTCGAGGTGCAGGCTCCTTTTGAGCGCCTCTCTATCCGTTCGGCTTCTTTGTCTGAGTGGAGCGAAATTTTCCATTTTCAGTGAAAGCTGAGGCGACGGAAAATAATGAAAGCAGTCTTGGCTACTTTAAGCTCTGAGAAAATTGTTTCTTTCACGCAAGGGCTTCAAGCTTTCCCCATCCACCGTGTTTTTTCATGATATCAAGGGGCTATCAAAGAGTCAACCGTCTTGTATATAATAATATTCTTTTGGCGTACTTAATTGTTTTTGTTACTTTATAAACCAGATTTTTTTTGGTATTTTTAAAGTTTAGCAAGTCTGCTTACTCGTTTATTTTTTGCACTGCATCAAGACGGTTGAATTATAAAAATTTTCTTTTTTTATATAGAAGTAACAAATTTGGGCTTGAATAAATTAATGCGTTTGTTTTATTTTTTCTTTACATTTAAAATAATTGGCAAAAAGTTGTTTATTCGTCAGACACGTTTGCATCACTTATTTGGCGTCGTTATGTGATATAGAACAAATGCAATAAGAATTAAAATTACAGCGACATCAACAAATTTTATTTTCAATATATTCTAGCAAAGGGCCCTGCACAAAACAATTTGAAAACGGTACAGTTAAAAATGAGTATGAAAGTGTGTTGTACTTATTGACATCCAGATCAAAAGTTCTCATGAGTACACAGGGTCGGAAAATCGATAGTTTTCTAGAAATTCTAATAGATGGAATATCGATATCCGCTTATGATGTAGTAATAATGAATTAATATATATATACATATAAATACACACTCGGATTCACTCACACAAGTTTAAGTACCCCACGAAAATACAGCCACATGCGCGGGTTATTACTGCGTGCATGATTCTTAGGGTATGCGCGACAGCATCATTCTGAATCACCCCCTAATCCAAACTCTGTTTTAAAGAAATATTGCAAATTTAATATAATAATTTGAAGAAGTGTGCTTAGATTAAAAAGAAATTGTTTATTCAAGCCAATCAGAAGAAGTCTTTTGCAAGTCGTTTCATTTTAAAATAAAATGCACTACGAAACCGAGAGGGAGAACCCGGTGCCTGCATTTCCGCAGTAAAATGGAAAAGTGAAGAGACTCGGAAGAAGGCGGAGAGAGGAAGGAAAAGAAGAATAAGAAGTCGAGAAAGGCGCACGACGATCCAAGAGCTTCCGGGTATGAAAACACACGTCGGAATCTCAATTTCCCTAAATCCGATTAAAATAAAGAAGCCCGTCTGGCTTTGAGCACCGCATATGTGAAGTCTCCTCCCATCTTCGTACGGTTTTTTTTTCAAATAATTCCGTGCACAAATATTTGCGTGTCTTCATCCATCCCGTGAGCGACACTTTGTCTTCTTCTTTTTATCCTTCCTGTTTTTAATCCTCAAATCTAGAGGCGACGCTTAATATTTACGCAAAATAAACCCCGATACTCGAGGGAATAACTTTGACGAGCTTGTCGCTTATTTTGTAGTGCACTTTAATTTTTTGAGAGCTGCTGGTAGTGAAGTATCCAACTTTTTAAAGTATGTGTATTATTATTATGTATACCACAACTATTTTGTTTAGTATTTCTAAATAAAGTTTTATCAATAATAATACATTTCTATATTTTATATTAATCAGAAAAAGCTTAAATAAATAACAGTAGATAATGTTGAAAAACGTAAATTTTTTTCATTATAGAAAATTATTATCAACTTACAACAAAAATTAGTTCGCAAAATCCGCTGTTAAAAGTATTTCAAAAGATTGCATTTCCATTAGCTATTGAGAGCATACAATTCCAGATAGTGTCATTCTAATTTGACTCATTCCCAAACTTTGTTACAAACAGGGCTTTGCGAAGTGAAGAATGCGTACTCCTAATTGGGCCACAGGCAAAAGCAACCACGAGTTCAAAGGGACAGAAGCAGAACTTGAAATCGTTAATCGACGGTTCTCTCTCTCCCTCTCTCTCGCTCTGTCTCTCTCTGTCTCTCTCCCCCTCTCTTTCGCTCTGTCTCTCTCACTCTCTCTCTCTCTCTCTCTCTTCCTTTCTCCTTCGGTGCAGGTACAAAATTCATGAAAACATCGCGAGCGTAAAGCTGCGGGACAAATGTTTGCCGGGGCTTGTTGCAGCTGCTGATATGAGCGTAACGCGTGTACAGATAATGTGCCAGCGTGCGAGCGCGCGCACACAGACACGCTGTTAAGGTTGAAAGGGCTCCCGGCTCATGCTGCAAGAGCTTCTAGATAGCGATGTATGAGCTCTTAACTGTACTTGAACTTCATTTGCATTTTTTCTGCGTTGTTGCGGTCGATGGCGCTAGCTTTTAAGGAATTTATCGTACCGTAAAATTTGATGTCGCATAATTTACAAGAGTCAAAGTTGCGTGTAATTACGGGAGTTGATAAATAAATTGATTCGTGTATATTATAATGCATTATGTAGATGGAAAACTAAGATGTTACAAATAATGCAACCTTCCACATCATAAACGTTACGAAATACCATAAAATAATAAACTTGTAATTATTATACAAATTTGTATGACATATCTATATAATTATCTAATATGAACAGTCTCTTCACATATTATAACGTTTGCCACCAGCGGTAACCAAACAATATAAATACTGTAGCAACTTTGTAATACCTTACATTTCATGCCGTTGAAACATCTATATAATGAATTGTAATAGCATAAATTTATATATAATAAGATAAAAATTCAATTTTACAGAAACATTCTTTTTTTACGTACGATCTAGAATTTAACAAGACAGAGAAGCTCATATAAATTGATTACCTCAAAATTTGTCCAGACGACAGTAAAGTCCCTAATGAGTCCTAAATCAGATTTAACAGAGGCAACGGGCGGACGGTTACACGCGAGAAAACACCCTTGAACGCAAAATCTCTTCTCATCAGGCTAAAATTCAACGTCGTAAATCTCCGCTCGAAAAAATTCCGAAAGTAACTACTCGAATTTACAGCCTCGCACACATGCGTGCGCATGTACATGTCTGCCTGTGTGTGCGCGTCGCGTCGGAGACAGGGAGGTGCATTTGGGTCAAACCGCTTTCATCATCTCTCTTTCCCTCGGCTCCGGCGCGGCGCGTATCTCATTTTCTCCTTCCGACCTAACCCCCTTCTGACTCCTCATTGTGCATCGGGCATTGAGAAAACGTGCCGATCGGTACTCGCGCACCAAGTCCGAGCCGCTTTGCGTTCCTCCAGTTGACTCTGGACTTGGGGCTTGTGTGAGTGGTGGAAATAGGGCTAAGACGGTTCAGAGGAGGGACTGTAATAACACGTGACACGTATACTGCTTTAAAAATACGCGGCAAAATTTCTCTTCATCGTGCCCGGGATTTAAAAATCTGAATATGTAAATTATCGTTCTGGATAGCGGATAGTGGACGTGGATGTTGTGTAAAAAATAAAAAATAAGTATAAATAGAGAATAAAGAAAATATAGAGTTTATATAATTGTTCTGATACTATATATACTAAATCTTTTGTTTAAACAATCAAAAGTAAACCTGAATTATTAAAAAATTATACTCTTGTCATTGAACAAAAAATTTCTTTTGAAGTCCGAATGAATGGCCAGCAGTAAATCTGCTCAATGTATTGACAAAAAAGTCGTGTTTCGTGCATTTCCATGTATCATAAAAGTATCATATCCATATTTCTTTATCAATATTATAGTCCTTTTCTAGCTTTCTTTAAACAGAGTAATGAACTTTTTTGCACCAATCTGCTTTATCTTGCTCAAAAAATGAACAAAACTCCGAATTTTTTATCAAGCGTACTCTGGACAAAATTTCTTAAACAAAAAAAATCTATACTTTATACGCTCGCAATGAATTCAGAAGTGTCAAAATAATATATTTTCATAGTCATAAATTTGATACATATTCATATTTATTCATCAAAGTACGTAGTTTTTAGTATGTTTACGTCGAGCTTCACGCTTGGACGAGTAATTTATGACATTTTATATATTCCAACGCATTTGAATTTTAAAACGAGCTGGACGAGGAAGTTTATGATTCTTCTTGAAATGAGCATTATTCTCGCAAATTAATCCTAGTGTAAGTTCAAAATAATAGGCAAAGAAAAATAGATTCAGGACATAGAACAAGCTCGTAATTAACGCACCTTAACTTTCTGTTATTATTATTAAAGTTACCAGATGAAGTACCATTTCAATATGCGCTACTGGTAACGACGAAATAGAGCTCTTGATACTTGGCAAACAACTGGCGCTCTCTAAAATCAAATAGATCTGCATTATCAACATATCCCGAATAATCACTTAGTTCCCCCGAAAACTCGGCCAGAACGCATCAGATACCTTTTATAGAATTGTTAGAAAAAGATTTACATTTTTTTTCGATTGCTTGTGATAATTTGGCTTGTGCTTTTGAATGTAAAATTTTATATTTGTAATGAATAGCTATGACATAAACGTTTACTCGCGGGTTTCGAAAATGTGTAATCTGTAGTGTATTTGCTTGTATAATTTAGCGAAGCGCTTCGTGTGTAAATGAGTGTGAAAATTCTATATTGTTCCATGAAAATAATTATATGCGTCATTTAATCAATACTTTATCCGTTAATTAATATTGCATGCCATTTAGCACAATTAATATGTTATGTCCTGAAAATCTATAAGATTTGCATAATTCTATGAAAGAACACATTGTTAGCCAATATTTCATCGATATAATCAATATTTACGAATCATTAAAGTTCCAAATTCAAATTTATTGAAATTAGCAAAATTATAAAAAATATAAATAATTGATAAATAAAAACTTAACGAATTTGATTTAATAATCTAATTGAACTTATCATTTTGTAAACTAACGATTATCACTTTTCTACCATTACAAATAATTCACGTTTAAGAAACCAAAACTCGCCGGAATGAAAAATTGATATTTTAAAGCATACAAAATTGAGCTTGCTAAAGTTTCCCCGCAGAAAGCTCGCTGAATATGATGAAGCGCTCGCGGGAGCATCTTAGCAGCTTACCCCTGGCTCGATTATCGTAAAAAGAGGTGTGCGGCTAAGCAAGAGTTAGCTCGGAATTCGGAGTTCGGAGCCCGCGGAGCCTCGGTATATTTATCAAAATATTCGCGTCGGGCGCAAATCGAAGGAAACAAGACTCGAACAATAAGCGGCGGATGTTGGCTGCACGCGCGAGATTGCCCATCGAAGTTTATTCAGCGGCGCGGCGGCGCGAAACTTTATTTTTCACTTTTTGTTGCGCCCGTCACTGTTCCTCCTTACCGCGCGGCCGCGTTATATTCATATTTCATGTGTGTTTTGAGTGAATAGGAAGGCTGCGGCTGTGTGTTCTTCCTGCCGATTCAGCGTGTCGTTGCGAATTCACGAGAGAGAAGCTGATGTTGAAATCGTTCGGGGATGGAAGGGTTCCTCTCCTCTACCCTCTCGTTCTTTTACTCTCTTGCGAGAGCCGATGTTCGTACGAAACGCGGCACTTCTCGGGACGTTATATCGATTGAAAATAGAACTGAGATAGGCGAAATTGAAAAAATTTCCCCGCTTTCGCCCGGAGAGAAATGGCTTTGTGGAATCTTTTTCAAATGCTGCTCAAGCATTCGCTGATATTTCGCTTATTTATTAGAATAGATATTGTCATTGATCTCGGACCTTTGTGAATCTTGGCGAAAATTGAAAAATATTAGTGACTTTCGTTACTTTCGTACTCTTCTTATAAGAATTTTTCTATTCAAATTTAAAAAATAATTCTAAAGTCCTCTTGATAACTTCTTGCATTGTAGATTGGTTTTGTTAGAATTTTGAAAATTTCGAAACGTTAAACTAACCGAGTGACGTGAAATTAACTTTGAAATTCCTAATTTTTAATCCTCTTATTTGAATTCTATTCAGTGAAGTAAAATAATATTAATTTCTCGCAACATTTGCCTAGAAGTACAAAGCGCCCTATAGGAAGTCATTAACGTGACGTGTTTGAATAATTTGAATGATAATTCAAACATATTTCGTGAATTAAATTTACGTTGTAGTACTCCAATAATTGTTCTGCCGTGTATAAAATTTGCCAAATGTAATTCTAATTTTGTAATAGGATTCATTCGCCTACAGCTTCTGTACTACGGCGCGGAACATCCTCGAGCAGCTGTACAAAGTTTCTGCGAACGTCGGGCGATGAAAATGAAGCCAACTGCAAATACATATTATATCCCCGTATTTAAAATACCCCCAGAATTCTCGAATCGAACAGCTAAAGGCTTTCGAAACTTTGCCTCCAAGAAGCCTCACAAGGCAACTAAATGATAATCAGCCGACAATTTTTCTGCATTATCAAGTTCGGAGCCTTAAAGGAAAAAGTCCCGTCAAATTACTTATAGGTCAGTTCACTGAATAAGTCGATCCTTCTACGAATGCTCGTATTATAGGGCGCGCCGAAAATAGAGTACCGAGCATAAGCCGAAGGCATTCGGAGGCAAATGTTAAAGATCGCTACCGAGCGGAAGGAAATCGCGAAAGGTCGCCCGGAATATGGAATCGAGTTGAGCCGCGTGCAAAAATTTTACAAACGCCCCGACCGCTCGATATATATACATACGTATGTAGAGCGCACCTCGAGCGCATAGTCAAGCAGTCGCGGCGGCTGCGAATTCAAGCGTTCCGCATCGATGTACGGGGATAAAAAATTAATTTTTTTCGCAGCCCGTTACTCTTCCGTTTAATCCCATCAAAAGCTTGAACTTTGAAATACTTTCGGATCCTTGGAGATCGATTGACTCCGCGCAAAAATTGAAAGACCGTTTAAGCTTTGAAAATCCTCTTACAATTTTCAATTAATTTCAATGCACAATTCTGCATCGAATGGGAGCAAATTTTTTTGAAAAGCTGCTGTGCAATATTTCTCGTAAATTAAATTTTATCTTTTATTTTGTATTTTAATATAAAATTTAATTTCGGCAGAATAAACAAATGGAAATCCGGAATTTTAAAAGAGTAATGTATAATCATAAATAAAGCGTGAGAGAACAATAAATTATTCCACTCAAAAATAACAGGGGAAAAAGTCTTTTTACTGTACGAATACAATTTAATACTACTTTTACATAAATCAAAAGCCTGTTTATTTTCCATATTTTTAGTTGCAAATAAAAATCTAGATACTCGGCAGTAGAAGAAGTAGAATGTGATCAGACACACTCCTTTGACACCCCCAAGAATGAAGTAGCGCAACTCTTCATTTTTCTCTGGCGTCTCTGGCGAAAGGCACATTTTATTTTTAATCACCGTCGAAACAAAACTTGG
Organism: Ormyrus labotus; assembly: GCA_035582975.1. Taxonomy (NCBI): domain Eukaryota; kingdom Metazoa; phylum Arthropoda; class Insecta; order Hymenoptera; family Ormyridae; genus Ormyrus; species Ormyrus labotus. The sequence continues at coordinate 21,731,611 of JAWWEO010000036.1, forward strand.
GCGACGACATTCGTTCCACATGCCAGAGTCCCGGTGTCTTTGTCGCGTCCGCTCGAAAAGAGCATCGCGACTGAATGGCAGCCATTTTTCCACGACTGCATGCAGCAGCAGCAGCAGCAGCAGCAGTAGCTGTTAGACGAACGCTACTCGCTCTCGCACACAGAGCCAGAAAAAAGGATGCGGCCAGGCATGAACGGGCCACCTTTAACCGTCGGGCGGCGCATTGTCGACTGCACGCTTGCGCACAGCAGCTGCGCTAAGAAAAGTTGTAAGAGCGAGCGCGGGACAATAGGAAGCCAGGCCTCCGCATGAGCGGGCCTAGACATGCAGAAAGGCACTCAGACGAGACCCTACAACACATTCGAGCCACTTCATGAGAGGGTGGAAGGGACGGAGAGGGAGAGGGACTTGGCATTTTTATTATGTGCGCAAGCGAGCCCCTGGCTAAAGTGCCGTCCAAGTTCATTGACGCGGCGCGAGAACGCCGACACCCACGAAATTCAATTAATGGCGGAACTCTGATGCGTGGAATAACAGGCGAGAATTGCGGTGTTTCTTATTAACGTTATGGTTTTTTTTTTAGCGAGAAAGTTTTTAGCTTTAAATTGAATCGACGATTTAGCTTTCATCAAAAACAATTATTACATAATGTAGTCTGTAATATTGTAGAGTGATGGTTAACACTGGTTCTTCAAATAATAACAATTTAAGGTATATCTCCTTTTTAGATTCTAAATGAATCCCAAGTTTCGAATCTTAAATTAATGTAGTTTTAATAAAATACTTAAAAATATCATGACTTCAGAAACGTGTTTTCGAAGCTTACTTTGCAGGAACTTATTTTTCAATTCTAGAAAATGCTCGCAAGTCCAATTTTTCTTGAAGTATCGCAAACTTTTCTACCGCACTGATTACTCAGAATGTTAAACGCCTTCTCGGCGGGTGTAGACGAGCTTTCCCAAGTAATATGACACACGTACGATTTGTCACGTATCAGTACGACGCCACTGCAAACTTCGTGCAACTTTGAAAGCTTGGACTTGCAGGACTTGAGAGCCTTGCAAACGCTCCGAGTGCTGTTGGTCTAGCTTTGTCGAATGCTTCTTGTTCCCTTTAGCTCTGCTCCCTTTCTTTCAGCGCGTTTCACAGACACGAATCAAGACAGAAACACGCTCGAGGATACGTTTTGTATATTTACCTTTTTTACCAAGCAAATATTACTTTTGGTATCTGGCGCAAGCACGCCTTCTCTTGCTTTTTCCATTCTATTGCTAATGCAAAAAGAGGAAAATGTTCTGGAAAATATTTAGATGCAATCCGGAAATTCAATTTCGAATCGGAAGGAAAAATAAGTTTTTTGCTGCTGACTTTTTATTATTTTGCTCTGCAAAAGAATATTTAAACTTCTTTTTTTCTTGAAAATTTAAACAAATTATTTCTGAAATATTGGACTGTTGGACTACAGGAATATTGCAAATAGAAACCTTGTAACCTCGCTTATTCTAGTCGTAACTTTTTTGAGACTATTACTGAATTTTTTGTAATAAAAAAAATTAATTTATGCTCTACATTATTCTTTTCCGTTTATTTTGAAATAAGAAAACGATTTGGATGGGGTAAAATCAGGTTTATTACTCGTGTTTATCGAGCATTTGTGTCTTTTTTTAGTCCGAGTTTTCGAATAGATTCTTGTTTTCTTTCGAACAATAGAACTTTAATTAGGTCTATAATGGCTTTCGCAAGTTACGAAGGAAGGTGGAAAATCGAGTTGAGCTAATTTTGCCGCTGTCGGCCATCGAAAACAATGCAGTCCAATATTACACAAGCCGCCTTTTTTTCGCGCACAACTTGTATCACCCAACAGTCTGACATGATCTATATGCTAAAAAGATATTGCCGCCCGTAAATTCACGTTTCCTCGTAATTTATTTGACTATTATAATAAATAAAAGAGCTTCAAAGCGGCGAATCGTCGTTTACATCTTTCGACGATAATCCGACGCGTTTAATTGCGATACGAGTGAGTAAGCAGCCCACTGATTGTATATGGAAACATTTCGCAAGCGTAACACCGTTAATGCTTTCTCAAACATAAATAAATTTATTTATACCCGACTTCTTGAATTTTATTATAAATCTGTTGCAGGCTGTATATTTTTAACATGAAATCGATGCTGAATATCGAGCCCAGTAAACTTTAAAATTCATTTTTATATTTATATTTTAATGTCATAAAGTTAATTGAAATATAAATGTAATTATATTTTGATTATTAATTGCAAATGCTTTTCTTCCCATTTATGGTTTTACATAATATATTCGATATTAAATTCGAAATAAAAATCACATTAAAATTTGCTAGTTACTTCAAATCTCATTTATAATTTATTTATTAGGTATTCAACGGAATTAAGCTCTTGCTCAAATAAATTATAATATTGCTCATAGTCTATAATTATTCCCTTATTAACAATTATCGTCGCACATTATTTTATTACTATTTCAGAGCCATTTGTCATTATAAACATATTATTAATAATAGAAATTATTAATAATAGAACATAATCTTTAATGTCCGTTTGAAAATGTTCTTCATACACATTTCAGAATTAAAATCGATTTGGTAATTTGAAAGAAAGTAAAAAATATTAAAACAAATTTTTAGTAATATGTTTACAAACTTTAGAGATAAATTTTAGATATAACTTTAAAAAGAACTGGCAAACAGACAATATTTTGCAACAACTAGACCCTTTCGAGTAAATCGTTGTCGGTTACAACAAACAATTACTTCAAAAGTGACCATCCTCGGCCATAAATTCGCCCTTAAGACCCCATTCTGAGCCAGAATTCGTCGCAAAGCGTCCGATAATTTACACCAGAGAACCCTCCCTCCCGCCTCCTTAGAAACTCCTCACAAAGGCTCGCACCGAAAAAGAGCCCAAGGCGATTCGTCTCGCTCCACTTCCGAACTCCGCATAAATCCCGCAATTTTTTCGCGTGTACACATCCGATAACGCGCGACTTATCCGACGCACCGCAAGTAGGTGTGGCCGCCGCGCGGCCATATTTTAGCGAGTCAGACGCAGAGCAACATTTGTCTGCACCCTCGAAAATTTCCCTGGCTTCGACAATTTCGAGTCCGCGCCGGGGCTGCGAGCTTTTTCTTGCGAGTCGTCAAGTTTTGTTTGTGATTTATGGCCGCTGCCGCCGAGTGTAAAGCCCAGGATTGAGATACGACGCCGCCTCGAGGCTTTGCGACATTTTTAAGATTTAGTTTAGCGGGCTTTTGCGCGAGCTGTGTATTTTTCGCTTCTTCTTTTTTTAGGGAGGAATGAAGAAATTTCTAAAAAAAAAAATTAAAACTGAGCGAAATTCATGCTAACGTTGCTTGTGTGTAATGAATATGCAACGCTTCATATGCATTTCTTTCGTTAAACTTTGTCTTTTGTGTTTTTTGAAAGACTAATTAAACGTGAAAAAACAAATTTGATAGTAGATCAATGTTTTTTCTTTTTAGAAAATATTTAAAACTATAAAATTTTATTATGTTACACTAAAATAAGAAGGGATTTAACTTTGTAAAGTTTTATCCAATTTTCTTGCTATGCTTCAAGTTTACCTTTGTTGTAAATTTTAATTTTTATAATAAAAACTTGTTCTTACATTTCCTTCAATTCTTAATTACGATAGTGTTCTTTTGGCTTTTCTTTGTTTTTATTCGAATTAATTTAGTTTGTTGTAAAAAATATAATACAAAAAGAAAGTATCAAAGGACTTAGACTTTTAATATTAATATTTACAGTCTGAACAAAGATAAATAGAATAGAGTAAAAATCAAGATACCTGCATGCAATTTTTTCTATTTATTATAGTGCTATCCTATATCCTAATAAAGTAAAGCAAACACATTACGTCGCAAAATAAAACAAAGTAGACTATCGAACGAAGTCGAGGAAGGAACAAAAAATATTTATTTATCTTTATTTGGAAAATACAGAAAAAGTAAGCGAGCGCGATACATCACCCTCTTTTGATTTATTAAATTTATCGTTTGTCTGTGTCGGCTATTTATCTTTCTGCCGTAGTTTACTCGTATTCTTTTCGAATATTTTATCGTCGAACACGAGGAATTGTCTCTTAAATAACCAATTACCCAAATAATTCTCTCCTTGCAATATTCACGAAGACCCTCAATAATGCAGTCACCTGCATGGAGAGAATTCAATAGATTGACCCGGCATTAAACATTCAAACTCAGCTAAAATACATCTAAAATACATCGGGCTTCGAAAAAAAATTCAAGTTGCAAAAACCGTAAGTAGATTATGAATCGTCGAATTCACCACCTGAATTAATAACGGCGGATAGAACTTCATCGGAGTAGTCCTGGCGATTCGTAAAAAAATCATCTGCGCTTCGTGCAATATGCAAGACAAGGGAGAGAGAGACAAGGATATTTTCAGCGAGTCTCAACTTCGGATATAATGGATGTAACGCAATTTCAGCGTCAGGTGCGAAATTTTGATAGCGGGAAAAAAGGAGCAACGACGAGGTTTAATGGAATCTTGGTAGTTCGATTACGCCGCGCAAGTTTTATGCGGCCGTTAAGTGAGGCGGAGCAGAGAGGCCGCCGTTCTCGTTTAAGTTAGGCAAATAATGCCGATCGAATATAGGAAATTGTTAATTTGAATATTGTCAATATTGGAGGCGAGAGCTTGGCCTGCGTTTGACAACAATGAATTTAATAAATTGAATGTTCAATTATGAACAAGTAACGTTAATTAAATTAAAGCGCATCAAAATCCTTAGTTTTTAATTATGTAGATTTCGTGATTAAATCTTTGCAAAGTATTTTCATTGTAAACATGATGAATTTTACGATGATTTTCATATTGGTTATTGATTTTCATCCCCAGGAACGATGTTTAATTATAAATTTAGATATTATCGACAGCAACAAAGATTTTTACAAATAAATGATGCACTTATTCTTTTGAACATAATGATTTTCAGTTGATAATATATAGCGTTAAATGTAACATATTACTTTGATGATATTATTCCACATTCGTATAGTTACAATATTCGAACAGTTACATTACTATACGTTAATTTGAATTCCACCAATAAGCTAATTGTTGAATATTCGAAAATGATCCGCGCCTTATTATGTCACCATTATTAATCAATTTATTAAGTGCACATTATTAACAATTCATCATGCAATTTATTATATTATTTCCGAAAGATATCGAAAATTTCAAAAATGTTATATTGAATTTCCTGTAAAAATCTTAAATTTTGACAAAGGGTCATAAACGAAAATTCGTCATAAAACGAAGCACTTTGTAGTTGGACATTTTCATTTCTACGAAAAGACATTTCCGCGTAACTCTCATCCGTAAAAAAGAGTATAATTAAAACTTGCCGTAAAAATCAACGAACGACAGCAGTCACTAGTAAATTCCAAGTCCAATTGAATAATCCGAAAGTGGCTCTCACTCTTCCATAAAGCAATTAACCCCTGCCAATACTCGAAATATTTCCGTGCTAGTAGGCAGCGCTTTGAAAAAAAAAAAAAAAAAAATAACCGTCCCTAAAAGCACGGGATTTTAAAAGGCCATTACTCGAAAGTAGATCGCACGAGACGGCAGGTCCACGCCCCGTGACTTCCTGCCTGGGATAACGAGGTTACGCTCCGGGGACCTGATTACGCCCGGGCTGCAGTATTTCGCCGCGAGTCGAGCATTCAGCCTATCTGCGAGCCGATGTGTCAGCCGTATATTCCGAGATATACGGGCACAAAGGCGAGCTCGCGACAATGCGTAACCCACGCGGATATCGGATGCTAAGACACTCCGACGGCGCGGGGGATCGAGTGGATGGGGACGGGGATGGGACGGGGTTACGATGAAATGCCAAGGAGGAAGAGGAGGACTTTTTGGGAGAAGGGATTTTTGGGACGGAAGGAGAGATTGATGTAGTGCTGTTTGTGGTTTGTACCGTCTTTGTCTTGATATGACGGGATATTTATTCTTGGGAGCGACGCGTCTGCTGACTTGATATAGTGCGCGAAATGTGCTGGCATTGTGTAGGTAATTATAGGGATATATTTATTACTTGTACCCTTCCATAATTTTAATTTATTATCCAAATTCTATTCTCTTCTATTGAGTTGCTCTTGAATTTTAATATTTTTGAGGATCTCTCGTTAGCGAGAAGTTCATGTTTTCTGCTTCTGACTTAAGATTTATTATTTAATAGAAAACTAATATTGATTAAATGTAGCAAGGCAGAAGTGAATCATTATTTTCTTAACATTCAAAATTGAACTGAATTCAAATTTAGAAAAATTACTTCAATCCGTTATTCCCACTATCATAAAATTCGAACTTCAAAAAATCGTTTGTACAAAGTTTTATGTTTGTACAAAATATTGTTATACAAATAAAAACAAGCACTATTTTCTGTATTCGGTTTTTGGAAAGATATAACTCCTTTTTTTAGAAAACTATGACATTTCATTGCTTTTACATAATCATTATTTTTATTGCAAAGCTATAAAGCTTGAATTCACAATTTTACGAGAAAAAAAAAGTCTAGTTGAATTGTCGAGGCCGCGATTCAAAGGCTACTGACCTTTATCCTGAAAAATCTCTATGAAGAATACTAGAAGTTTTAGGTGGCGACTCGGCAACCCCAGATTGAATCAAAAAAAGATTTCGAGTGGTTGCGAACAACCGTCACAAATTTGCTCCGAAATGAATTTCCATATTTTCCTGCCTACTCCCGAGGCGTCTGTACACAGAGAGAACCGCGGCTCGCCTTGTGTGTGCACTGAATAAATGGAACGGAGAATATTCTGCCCGGAGGAAGACAAAGAGAGAGAGGAAGAAGGCAGCTTTAAGAGCTTAAAATTTTTTACGCGTTATATACAATTTTTTACTGCCTACGGAGCTATACACGCGCTCGGACGTGCAACGCGGGCGGGAATCGATTTTATGAGGGCTCACTTCACGACACGTTTAACGCATCAAGGGAGGCATCTTATTTTCTTGCCTTTTTCTCCCGTCGACTCTTCTCCTTTTTTTTCCTGAGCCGACGTGTATAAATCCAGCCGTAATGGAAGAACGTGGACTTGTAATTCTGGATATTTGATATGCATGAGTTGCCCAGGATCGAATCATTTCAGCCATAAACATTGAACATTCAGCTATGGACTGCTTGATATTAGCTTTTTCAATTTCTAGTAGTAAGAGAGTATTACAAATAATATCAACATTTCTTTTTATGTAGCTCCATCTCAGAGTTGTCAAATGAAATTACTGCAGAAAGAACTGCATTAAAAGTAATGCGCTAAAAGTAATGCGCTAAAAGTAATGTGCTAATGTAACGGGCTTTCACCGAGCTTGCTACCTACACTTTTAATATCCTGCTTATTTAGATACTTAACTTTTAAAAGTTTTTTTTTCTAGCTAATTATTGACTTTTCATACTACATTTTCCTAAATTAATGTTCAAAGGGAAAAATAGCGAATTAATGAATAAAATTACAAATTGTTTTACTTTGATCCAATCGCTTTATCTTGAATTCATCTCTGAAATTCACAAAGGCCGAGCAAAAAAATTGGAACCCAACTCGTAATCGTGGATTGCCATTTTAAAAATCAGACATTTTGAATTTAAAATTTTTCGGGGAATCGAAATGAGCGAATATGTTGAAAGAAGAGAAAGAGAGGCCGCCTCCCCGAGGATCCCCCAGCAATTCCCATCATGCAAATTCCAAACGCAATGAACAGGACTTATTCCTCAAAGACTTGCAGGAGACTAAAGCAACTCCGGTCAGAAAATGGGAAAAAACAAAGAGTGCCTCGCTAACGTACTCACGGCCATCGGTTTTAAGCCGTTGCTAGCTCGCGACAATTAGGCAGTCTAAAGTCAACAGTCGACTCTCGCGGATTAAGCTTTAAACTTTAAATTATCCCGACGGCGGCCAAAGTCGCGCTCCTGAAACGATTCCATTTCGAGCACTTTAACTTACTCAAAACGTCGCGCCCGAGCGAGCGAGTCGAGCGGAGGCGCCCTCTGCGCCGCAATTAAACTCTGTAATTTCGTTAATGTACACACATACTCGCACGCACGCGCAGAGGGAGGAAACGCAGCAGCCTCATGCATTTGCATAACACAATTAAGGAGCGAGCGAGCGCGGCGTATCGTTAGTCAATGGTAATATTTGGATATAATCAGGCGACGTGGCGCCCAACCCTTCCTTACCTCGCTCCCCTCCCCTTACGTCTCCGTCGCATAATGCGAAGAGATCTCGTTAAACATCAGGCCGTCCAGCCTGAATTCGGCCCAGTAGGTCGGGAGAGAGAGGAAGAGAGTCGGTCGAATCGGATTTGGCGCCCAACGGAATTAGCTGTCCAATTTGCCCAAAGGAGCAGCCGACACGCTTCTTGCCCCGCGTAATGCATAGGTGCATATTACGCCGAGGGTGGGATTTCAATTTCCGACGTTACGCTATCGCGAACGCTAATGCGATGCTTCTCGCAGGAGGAAGGTCGAAGGAAGGACGGATCCGATATACGAGAGTGTGTTTACGCGTCTGTGTAAGCAAATGCATTATACGGGCCCTGGGCCTCTCCAGCCGTGTAAAATTGAATCGACGTCGTAGCATCCGATGTGTTTATCGCGAGGTTATAAATATGATGAATTTCCCGGATCGAGTTACCAGAGAGCTCTGCTCTGCCGAGGCTGAGGATGTTGCACACCTCTCGGAATGACCGAAAGTCTCATTAATCTTAAAGTACTAGCCTGGTTGTAAATTGCGGATATGACGATGTGACCTAATAAAACGGGATGGCGAATAAAGTTGCAGCTAGGATTTTAATTGAGGAAGTAGTGGGCGAATATAAACATTCACGTTATTTGCTCTCGCTCACAACTTGCTAAAGTCTTTCAATTCTCTATAATGATATCTATAATGTTTGAAAAAGTTTTTGGTGCATAGAGATATGGTAGCCAATAGTTTTTCTACTTCGTTTGATCTAATATGTAAAGTTATTTATACTTTATTAATATTTTATTCAAAAAGGCTTTTCATTTACAGCTTGAAACTTTCTCGTAAAATGGAAAAAATATCTATACCAAAAGATTTTGTAATTAAAAACTTTTTCTATTTTAATAGAGATTATTTTATATAAAGTGACAGTTGTATCAAAAAGGCATTTGAAAAGTGCCTTGAAAGAAAAATTACTTCCTAAACTTTTTTAACAGAATTTCGGAAAGAAATTTTACATTCGCATAATGAAACCAAAACATTAGTCTACCGTTTTGAGTTATTAACTTAAAATGAGATTTACTCACGAAGAAATTCCATGACTAAAATATCTTTTTGGTAGGTTTATTGAACGCCATGGTGTTTGCAGATGCAACCCCTTACGATCAGAAATTCACGTCAATTTTATTCTGAAAGGAATGAACTAGTCAACTAGAAAGAAATTTACGTACAATCTCGAAATATACAGCCTTCAGTCTATGACTAAATCGTATCGATAACCGATATACACCGGCTATCTAATATATTTTAAAGCATTTTCGAAGTACACATAAAGTATCTTTAAATTTCTCAAACAATCCATAATAATGAGCTCCGCCTCATAAATTGCGGTTGAAACATGAGTATACCTCGAGTGTGTTTACTTTATGTATACTTCAAACCAACCATAAAATGCATTACATAGATTACCGACAGTGATTGATAAGCAAATTTAACTGTTTTAAGCTTTTTCGAAGTAAATATATTTCTAATTTTGTAGATTATCACGCGGATAACGTAATATTGACGATGTTTCTCGCAGTAATTTGACACTATTCCCCTAACAAAGGTTTGGAAAACTTTCCTCTAAAAAGAAAAAAAAACTAGCGTAAAAAAATAGAGAAGGCTAAATTAGAAAGACCTAAGACTGCGCCTCTTTCCTTCGGATTTCTTTGTGTTTTATAGCCCGAGCCCTTTTGGTGGAGAGAATACGGTCATATGGTTTCCAAAGAAGCTGTAAAACTTTTTTCTCCGGTTTCTCTCGCGAAAGATATTTTTAAACTCTCCCCGTTGAAGAGGATACTATAGACTATATGCAGTGAAAATAACTGCCGCGAAGTTATTCCGGAATTACCGAGGATACTTTTATATGTAAAATAATGAGATCGTAGAATATAAAAATACTGCGTGTATACCTAACTTTTTAATGGCTGAGTGAGAAATTAAATTTTAAACATGAATAATTTTTTAAACAATTTGCTTCCAAAGACAAATAACATTGAAACCAAGTGTACACACTTCTACTTCGACGACACAGCAATAACGTCCCCTAGATAATAATCCCAATTCCGACTTTAAATATTGCACGGTTTAACAATTGCCCTCGAGAACTGTTACACCACTGAATGCAAATAAACAGCAAGCCCAGCGCTACACCTAAACAAATAACAAGTTGCGCCTCTTCATCGCATTCGCGCCGAGTAGCCGAGTCAGTCATATCTTTATTGGCCAGGCTGTTGTTCCGCTACTACGTGTAAATAGGAAAGCACTGTCCAAAACACACAGCTGCTTTCGGGGTTCTCGATGGATGATAAATTCTGGCCGCACCACCGTTGCGGCGCCTGGCCCCTCTATTTTTTTTCTCTCCCCGTCTGCAGTGAAAAAGTGATACGAGTGTTTATCGCGCGGATATTTATGTCCGCCGCTTGAAAAAGTCGTGAAATGCGGTGTGCTGGGAGTTGATATGTCGCGTCGAGCACTGTTTTTCGCTGGACCGAGCTGAAAAGCGTCGGGATAACAGGGTTGGATTAGGATTCGTTGTCCTAAAATAGCAGATTAGACTTTTAATGTTGAGTGGGCAGTATTAGCTGCAGACGAAAGTAAAGCTAACAAACGAAAGTATCGTAAAAAATTGATGAGAGAAAGGCACACAGAGAAAAACCCTAGTCAAATTTACCTTAAATGTAAGAAATAGTTGCTTAAAAAGTTTAGCAAATATCATTAGTAAACTTTACTCAGCTTTGTAAGTAAATTTTACTGAATCTGAGGCACCATCTTTCTTTCTGTCTCTCTCGCACGTGCGGTGGCTTACTTAATAATTCAGTAAATTTTACTTAAGTTAAAATCAATATCTATTACTTAATTTTTTAAGTAATTTTTACTAGCGATTTTTCTCCGTGTATATAATACGAAATTATCCGAGCCGATAATTGCAGTTATTTTTTTTTTTTTAATCAATATTTACCCTATTGGGTTATTGTTATTATAACAGAGCTTTGCAAGTAAGCAATTGAATAAATTCATAATTGTTGTTTCAATGGCCTGCAAATATTATTTACGTATAATATGTATGCGAAAACAAAGCAAACAAGATGATTTAAGATGTATTGAATTTATAATAACGCGCCTTTTATTAATAAAGCTGACAACATTGCACGTTGGAAAAAATACTGACGTTATTTTGCGAAAATCAATAAATTTCATTTATCTTTAAATATTTACTGGACCCTTGAAGCATATTTACCATGACTTTAAAGGTTAGTGTAATATAATCAAAATAAAGCGATCTTCGTCTACATCCCTTTTATTTCAGTTATTGAAACCGTTTATCGAGGCTCCAATTTTTTTCGCTCGTCGCTTTTATATTTAGAAAAACCTTTTTGTTTTCAATAAAGATCGATTCAAAATGACGCATATTTTTATTTCAAGAGAACTTCAGTCGTGCGGCTAAAGTTTAAAAACAAAGTTTAAAAATAAAATTAACAAACGCATATGTAAATCACTTTTACGATCTCATTGTTAAAGAAGCCGTTACAATTGTCAATAGCAAGCGATCGAAGTATCAATTGTGTTCGAACTAAATCCCGCTCTCGCAGTAGAAATCGTCCATTATCATTTCCACTAAAACGCGTAAATCCTCTTTTCCATCCGATAAAATCCAACCTCTCCCACGCACTCGTTGCTAAAGTAAAGTAAATAACCAAAAAAAAGAGGTGCCGAGAAAATCAGAAATTTCAACTGGCAACGATACTGTAGCCGAGGCCCCGAATCATCCTAGAGGAGAAAAAAGGCAGCGGCTAAATGTCGACAAACAGACGCGGATTAATTGGGCAAATAAATCCAATCGTCGTAAATAAACAAGCAAGTGAGCAGCGGCGCATTCCCTGGGCTAATTGGATCAAGTGGCCCGACGAAAGTGCGCGCGGCAGCTGCCCAAAAAGGAGGTTGCCCCCTCTGCGCAAGCGCGCACGCGTTACTTAACAATGCGCCTCGCGAAAGGGATGAGATATTAATGAGGAAAACGTACACGGTGGCCAACGAATTGCGGCACGCTCCGTAAACGTATAACTGCGTGCTCGCTCAGCCTTTGAAACGCGATTTGACAAAGCGGGCCGCTCGAAATGCGGATAAATGACACTGGTGGGAAGCTGAAATTTGCTCTCTTTATGTCGTGCGGAGCTTCAATCGAAATAGACGAATTATTGAAACTTTGCAAGATTGGCTATTTGCTCTCGAGCTCTCTGTGTTACAAACTCGCCAACGACCGCGAGCTTCGGCATATGCCAAGAATGCTATAGTACTTTTGAAAAAGTTACATGATTCAATTAATATTGTCGTGTAAATTCATTTTTTTTTACTTTTATAAATGGCTATTAAATGTTAATCATAATAAGTTTACAATTCATATGCAATAACCCGTGTAAAAAAATTAGGCTTAGACTAGTCACAATCAACTAAGCATAATGTAGGCCCAGGTTTGGACATTCATAGTCTAAGCATAATAAATTTATACATAGTCTATGCATACTAACGTAAAACTATATATATCAGATTCCGAGGGAGAAAAGTCTCACGAGGTAAATAATCAACTTAAACACTAGTATCGAACATTATTTTATACCACGAGCGTCGAAAAATCATGTTAAAGTCGTGATTTTGAGGATAGAGTGGTATAAAATTAATATGAAATATTAAAAGAATAAAAGAAGCAAATATTTTCATTTTATTAACTCAAAATTCCTTAGTTTATTTAAAATAATACTTAAACGCGTATTAAAAAAATTATATTCACTTTAAACATTTTAATAATGAATTATATTAAATTAATTATAAAATTATCTATTATATTAATAAATTTCTTTTAACCTTTTCCCAGAGAAAACGCTTAAATTTAAAGCAAATTTAGAATTTCCCTGAAAATTTGTTTAATATTCCTTTCAAAATTAATTCTCCGAAATCTCTCTAAAAATTCCGCATCACGTCCGAATATTTTTAAATTCAATTTCTCGTGAAAAATTCTCCCAATTTCGTGAAACCCAGACGCAGCCGCGACACAAGCAGCGGCCAGACGGCCAGGCAGACGCGCGAAGCGAGAAAGAGAAAAAAAAGTTGCGCCGTGCAACGATTTTTTCGCGCGCCAAACATTGGCGACAGGAGGTTTAGTCGGGTGGGGGGGGGGAGGAGGGGGGGGCAGAAAGAAAAGCGCGCAGCAAACGACCGGCAATAAAATCGACGCGATGCGAAGCCATTACCGGTATGAACCAAACGCGAGATCCATTTCATATATTGCGCCCCGTGATTGCGCCGAGAATTTGTTCTTTGAGTGTGGGGTTCGAACGTGCGGCTGCTGCTTCTATGGTTTGCTTGGAGACAATAAAAAGTGTTTTACTTGCACGCTCGAATTAATTAATTGGAAATGTTTTGCTTGGAAAATTTGCGTTTTGAATAATATAATAATAATAATATGATTTTGCGCCGAAATGTTTTGTGAAGTTATGTTTCTAATATACAATAGTAACATAATGTTAATTAATTTCTAAGAGCAAGTTTTCTTTAGAGAAAACTAGAAAATTTTAACAATTTTATTAAAATGTTTACTTTTTTGAATTTTTATAATGCAAAAATTCTCTTTTCAAAAAATACTTGATACTTTTATTCTCGAATTGTATTTATAGAAGAATAATTAGTGCAAAATTATTCTGAAACTGTTTCTTATTTAAAATTCTTTTTTCTTCTTGAATCTTCTTGCTATAGTCCAATTCCAATCAAAATTAATATTGAAGACTAAACATTATTTATGATGTAATTTAACTAGTGTAAACTTCGGTTACTATGTAAAAAAGGAATGTTGCTAATATCCTACTAATTCTGACTCTATTAAATGAATAATTCTCAATAAATTCATAAAAAATCTCTCAAAATTTAATCTGTAACAATATATTTCGTAAAATAATCTTTAATTGTGGAATATTTGCAAAGTATTTTTGCACAAATCTCGAATAAATATTTAATTTAGCGAGGGCATCGACCAGAATGTGATCTCCGAGAAAATAAGTATAAAAAGTGTCATAAACTCTTGTAAATTGAAACAACTTCAATACTGACATGCAGAATATATAAAATTTTATTATACAGTAAAAAAAATATGTCTGCAGTGCTAAAAAAGTTTGCTTGTACTACAGAATACCGACTGTCCCAATAAAAAGTTTCGAATGCTTTATTATTTTTAATATTCGCGCGATTTCAATAACTAAAGAACATGGAAAAAAATAAAACAGTAATATAAAAATGTAATTTAAACTGATAGTGAGACAATAATACATTTGGCATAATAAAGTTGAAATTGAAAAAGTATCGATCTCAATCTCTTTATAAATATTCCTTTTCGTACATACAATCGTAAATTTATATCTACGAATTTTGGTTTTTTACTTTTATTCTAAAAATCTTTTTAATTCAGTTCTACTTGAAAATTTAATAAATTTAAAATATATTTATACAAATTTCGACTTTCACTTTTTCACTTAAATTTACATTTACGAAAAATTTTTTCCAATAAAAATCTGCGCATGTTAATATTCAATTTTCCAGGAAAACTTAATAATCCACTCCAATTAAATTCATACAAATTTTAACTTTTATTTCTTCAATCCAATGCGGGTGATGAACTGCAAGAAACTTGTATGGAATGTTGATTTTCAAAATATTCTACTTTATAGGTGTGATTAAAGCAGAGCAGAATTCAATTTCGCTATAAAAGAAAAGCTCCCTCTCTCAATTCTCGGGCACTTCCGTGGCTCGGGAAATTCTTAAAAAATACTCTCGTCTCGCCTATAAAAATGATCTGGTGGCAAAATCCGCGGGGACGATCTCATCTCGATGATTTTTTCGTTTGAGGGAGAGAAAGGCTGAGGGCAAAAAAAAACTTGGAGAAAGGTACGAAATATAAAAGCATTTAATGGCACAGTTAAACCGCAGATCGGCAAAGTTCTTATACGCGCCCTTAAAGCCCTTACTTGCAGCATCAGCGCGCTGCTTCTCTTCCTCACTCCGATTGCGATGTATATAGCACTTTATGACTCCTTCCTCCTCCCGGGAAAAATTTTTCCGGTGGCGGCCTTTATTTTTGAGCTGGCACTTCATCTTTTCATGCGTCACTTATCGCCAATGTTAATTCGGGAAAGTACGTCGAGAGCCAAATGCTGGCGTAACTGGGTTAAAAATTTGAGACGAACTGGATTATTACTTCGTTAGTAGCGGATTCCGACGAATCGAGTGCACTGCCCCTTTCAAGCGGCAGAGAAATTAATGGCGGTGAAAATGTAGTTTATTTTAAGAGTGAATGGAAATTTTCAGACTAAAGATAAGACTTTTAACTTTAGAGAGACGAGTATTACTTTGTAAAAGTTTATAGAGATGAAAGTTTTGTCGAAACTTTTTCTTTAATAGGATGGATTTGAAGCAAACGTATTCATTTGTCAAATTTGAATTTCATCCGGAAAATCAATTTGCTTCTTTAAATAAAACTTTTTGAATGCAATAAAAATGCTTTTATCACATAAAATATTGTAAAAGTCATTAATTTAACTTTTAATTTTCATTTACAAAATGCAATAAAATTTGACAACTCGTCATCCGGTTATTTCTAAAAATTGCCATAAAAATGTTCTTTTGTATTAATTAAAATTAGATTTACAAATTTTTTAAACATTATATGCCCTTGTAATATTTACCGTTTTAATTTATTTTATTTGAAAGGGTTTCTGACTCATTTATTCACACTATAAAAAGAAACAGAGAACAAAATATATTTGAAATTAACCTGTGTACTCTCCCGAAAAAAAAACTAAATAAGTACATGAAATACATTAAAGGCACTCGAGTCCCATTGAAGCTCTCTCTCGTCGAGACAGTGAATCCCGTGCAATTAGGTCAAAATCTCCCTCCTCAAAGCTTAAGAAGCTCCGCTCGTTCACATATCCTGGAATCCCTGAAAAGCGAAGCTCCGCCGTCGGAGGCTTTGAGATTTTTGAGCATGAAAAATGCAAAAAGGACCGCCCTGCCGTGTCTCTTTCAGCGGAATGCCAAACGCTTTCGAGCGATATCCCTTTCACCGATTCGTGCGTGGCGCTCCCTTTGGGGGGAGAGGCGGAGGAGAAGCGATCGATGCCTGCGGAATCGAAGATGCGATATGTTCGCTCGCGCGCTCCTTGCTCCGAGGTATTTAAGTGAACGTTTTCAGACGAATGTGAGGAATTTTTATTGCTGATGGATGCATGATAAACTGAGCGGAAACCGCAAATGTCTTTATTATTGGAGGTTATGAAGGGGATCTTTTCTTCGTTCGATTGTTAAATATTTTATGTCTGTTTTATGGACTTTTTTTTAGAAGAAGGTAGTTTAGAATACTGAATATTTTCGAGGAAAATGTTGTTCACATAACAATTGAAAAATTAAATAATTTTATAAAAAATAAAGCCCCGCGTTGTGTATAGGAAATCAATGACAAAAATGCAAAACTGTTTTTAACTTGTTTTAATTTATTACAATATTTCGTGAGTCAAACTTTTTCATCCATTATTAAAAATTCAAAAGTTCCTCTAATTATATGAAACTTTGAAAATTTAAACTTCCTTATAAAACTTTTTTCGCTATTACTTAATAAAATCTTCATAAATTTTCTTTTCGTTTCACAAATTTCAAGAAACTTTTAAAGCTCCAATCGAAAAACAAAGTTTTTTTTTTAACAAGAGCTGCTTTAAAAAGCAGAGCAGCGCCACGCCTTTTGCTTTGAACTGCCCTTGAACCAATATAAATCTTGATAACTACATGGCAGCAGAATTTCGTGTACACAAACAAAATGGAAAATATCAAATCGGATCGGCAAACAAGGCATTTTTGCTTTTCCGCGACGTTGACTTTCTCTCTCTCCTCTTTTTGGAAAAAGCGACTTTATTTACAAAAGCGTCAGCTGAAAAACAAGCTTCGTTGTGCACCTGCAGTTTCCCAATTAGCGCAATTAGATTATATATTTTTGATGTAAAGGCAGTCGATTCCCCCGAGAAATCGCCCGATTCACGGCAGCGTGAGATTCCGCCACGAGGGCTTTGAAAACAGAGCCGAGCGCATAAATAATGCGCGTCTTCCTCTTCCAGGTGGATTTTAATCGCGTCTGTCAGTTACCTTAAGAACCGTCGGAATGGAAAGTGAGAAAAATTGCCTGACGCCGAAAGCCGACTTGCGGCTCGTTTATCAAGATGGCAAGGTCAAGTTCAGCTTTTTTAATGGAAAAATTGGATTTCTGACTTTGGAAGTCAGAAATCCAATTCATTTCGGAATGTTCATTTTTTTACTTTTATAAAATAATAAATATTTGTTTCTTAGATCTGCAATAATAATTTAAATATTACATTCAATAATTATCGACTCATTACTCGACTTTTATCTACAACTTCCCGAAATCGCCGAAATGAAAATATCGCATCGGCCATTTGTAATCTCCCCTCTTGACCGTTTGTCCTCGATTTCCGTTTCTGCGGGGTGCGGTATTCCCTCTAGGATCGAGTTACGAACGACGCGATGGACGAAACGGAACGCGGAACGGAACCGAAAGTGGGCTCGAGGTGTACGCCCGAGATGGAAGGGACGCACAGGCGGGCCACGTAAAACAAACGACCGGCCCGTCGGCCCGTTCGATTCGAATATTTCGCATGAACTGTCGTAATTCAATGGCGCGTGTGCGCCCGCGCGGACGTGGACTGCCCGCCTGCCCCGGAGGATGCGCTCAAGTACGATTGTGTGCAAGTAGGCGCTGTCAGTCGCTCCCCTGTGTTCTCTGCCGCTTCTCCTCTTTTTTACAAGTAATTCCGCTGGGGGATTCGCGCCTCCGGGCTGTGTGCGGATGTATTATGCTTTGATCCTTGACAAATATGCTGTACTTTTGATGGTCCTCGTTTTTCAATTTGGTACTTTACGAATCCTGTTATGGTTCAGGTTCCTAAATTGTAGGATTTCAACGATGCTCGTAGTTCTGTTGGTTATTTTTTAAATTTATTAGCTTATCAAAAAAAAGATGTGGAAATGAGAAATTCTTTTGCATATTTTAAATAATAACAATTTATCAACTGAGTGATTTCAGATAATATTTATTCATATATCTTCAATTTACTTCAATTTTCTATTATTTAAATTACAAAAGAAATACACATTGGTAATAACCTTAATTTATAAGTAAATTGCTTGCCTCAAATTATTTTTCAATTAATATAAATAATTAACAAAAGCAATATCCAAACGTAAATAAATTTGTTGATTAACAATTTAATCGAATGCTTGTAAATTGCAGCATTCGCGAAAATAATGAAAATTTCACAGATCATTTTCCGGCGCACCTTCGTCTATCGATTGAGCCGAAGTCTCAAAGCACGTATTACGGGGGAAAAAAGAAAACTATTTCACCTGGCATCGCCTCCCGTACCCTCGGCCCCATCGAAATCCTCCGATACCAATCGTAACCCAAAAGCTCCCCGGCCGCTTTCTGAAAGCGGAAGTGGATTTTTTTCATGCAATTCAAAAGGTTTAGTTTTTCAAGCTAAATAAAACGAGAGAGGAAGAAGAAGAGGAGAGCGCGCGCGCGCCGGAAAAAAAAAAGAGATATCGAATGACGAGCATGAAAATCGAGTCGATAAAGCGTTTTCTCGTTGCGTGATTAATTGAAGAATTTCCCCCCTTTACCCTTTTTTCCATCGAAACTGGTTTTGCGTGACAAAAGTTAATAAAAAAAAAACAGGGAGAAAGTAAACCCCCGCCCGACGAATATAAATGCCGATAAATTTTCCTTTTTCTCTCTCTGCGTATAGGCAGATTGAACATTTTATTATTGAAAAGTAAATAAATACACGGGGACGCGCGCGCCTCGAATCCATATTCATGCCATTAATTAAAATTCATTTTAGCTTTTGATTAAAAATTGATTGAAGTAACTCCTGATCAATCATTTTTTGTAATTTATCGAGGCTGCAAGAGGCTTTTCCCCGCTGCTCGCGAATCGATACGAATTAGTATATTGCCGAGCAACTCGACAAAATGTGTCTTAATATGCATGATGTTTGCGGCTTTTCGTTCGAAATGAAACAATCTATAAACGCTTCGGAGATGAATTACATAATGTGGTTCAAAGGGATTAATTACTGGTTGACTCGTTATACGTTCTTTTTAATTAACAGTATTGAATGTTTGAAATAGTGATATGTATAAAATACTAATATTTGTCAAGTACTAATACTGAAAGTTTCAAACTCTTTTTCTTTCGAGAAAATAAAGAATTGATTTTCTGGATCAACTGGAATCATGAAAAATTCCGCAAGTAAGGATAAAAATTCGGTGAGGAAAAGCTGACTCGGTGGATTATAACCGAAATAAAGTGAATCGGAGCAAGTTTTAGCAGTCGCCGCGTTTTCGATGCGGCCTCGCAGACAGTTGCCGTAACCGCAGTGGCAACTCTGATTTAATAATGCATTTAGCAATTCAATTGTAACACGCGAACAAGTTTTAATGCCCGCGGAATTTATTATGGTAATTACATATATTAAACGCTTGTGGTATCATGTAAACAGTGTAAGTAAAAATAAATCCAATTTCGCTTTGAAAATTCAGTCAAAAAGTAAGCTTTATCGTTAAAATCAAGGAATACGAACAATTATTGTTTCATTTTCGCTCTATGTACCCTCTTGTTACGCAGGTAAAAATTGGCACGAAAATTTGTGATATTTACAAAAATTTTTCAATTTATTGAGTAGTTAGTATGATTAACAATTGTATACTAATCATGAAGAGCCATATTTATTGATAATGATGAAAAAGCAAACAAAAATATTGAACCATAAATGTCATGTTTTGTTGAAAAAGACGAGTTTTCCTGATAAAAATCCCTTAAAAGCCAGGAAATCCCTTATTTAATTTGAGCGTTACCGACTGAAAGTTGCCAGAATTTACAGATCCTCGAGCGAAAGAAACCGCCGTCTTTCAAGCAGCGGAAATCCAGCTTTCGATCCCTATCAAAGTCAATCCTCCCCGGCATTGTAAAATTTCAGCATTGAAAGCTCGCGAGGCGCGCGGCTCACATTTTTGCTGCCAGGCAACCGCTACTCTCTCTCTCTCTCTCTCTCTCTGCAATACAACTTTTTACCATAAAACTCGGGGAAAAAGTCATACATGGCCGGGCGCTCGTGAATCACGCTGTAAAAAAGCAAGGAAGAGCCAAACGATCGTCAGTTTCCGCGAGTAATTCAACTCGCCGCCGCTGAAACTCGATTTCCACCTTCCATAAATACCGATAATAAAGGAAGAATCCGCGACGAAAAGGGGCGCAGGCGGGGCGAAGGTGGAGGTGGGGGAGGGGGGAGGGGGACAATATCGGGGCTTTCGAAAATCATTCCCGGCGTCTTTAGCTGTCGGCGGATGTACATAGAGAGAGGAGACAAAGCCGGGAAATTTATATCGCAGAAGCCGCGCGCAAAGGCGTAAACTTCGTGTCCCGGGGCATTGATCTTGCTCGGCTTTAATGCTCCGATCCCCGGCATCCTCGAAACTTGCGCCGACATCTGTTCCTCCTTTTGTTTCTCAAAGGACCGCTCCCTCCCCCCCCTCCTCCCCTCTTCTTTCTCCTGCTTCCGAGCTCTCTCGATGGAGATGTCAATTTTTTATCGCCTTTTGAATCGAGCGCAAGATATAGGACGCGCGGACTTTCGAATCTCTGCTTGTCGGGATAGATTTATTCGCGAAAGATGCTTTCGCAGTTCTTTGCTCTCCCCGGGTTGTAAATATTCTGAGCTTATTTTTGAGCTTTTTACATTAGCTGGATTCTGTGAATTTTCCTATTTCGAACGGATTTCGATAGGCGGGCTTAATATTTGCCTGGTTTCGACTAATTTACGGGACTATTAATAATTTACGCTTTTATTGTGCTCTCTGTAAATTAGTGATATAACTTAAATTTCGTAATTATAAATCTCTGAGCTTATTTGGAATTTATATTTGGAATAAATGAGCTAATTATGGGCTTTATTACAAGTTAATTCATTACAACGAAGGGGCTTCACCTCGCATAAATTTTATTGCGCCGCTAATTACGGCGTTTTTTATTGTGCAAATTGTCAAAATAATTTTGCAAAATAAACTTACACGTATAAACGTTAAATTACTTCTATATAACTTTTAGAACTGCAGTTTTTAAAAAAGTTAAGAAACAAAATCTATTAACCCCCGAAGAAGCTAAAAAGTAAAGTCTGCGGAATCAACATTAGAAAAACAAATCCAGCCGCAGAGGTGTCGAGAATCCGGGTGAATAAAAAAAGTTTTCTTAGGCCTGGGCCTCGGCGCTCTCGGTGTCAATTTCGCCTCTTCCTTGCGCATCATCGCCGGGCGAAAAGCCCCGGGAGTTTTTCCGGAGTTTTGCGCGCCAATGTTTATGCAAAGTGAAAGACTCCTTGTCTATATCCCGGGCCGTCGTATCCCCCCTGAGATGAAAATGCAGAGACAGTCCCGTAAGAGCAGCGCCGCGCGCAGCCAGCTCTCTCTCTCTCTCTCTCTCTCTCTCTCTCTCTGTGCGTGTTTATGCACCTGACTTTCTCCATCTCTCTTCTAAGTCTAAAATACTGAAACACTTTTACGAGGGACGTAGGTATATAAGTTTCCTTTTTACCGCGAGAGAAAGAGCGCGCGGCATAGCAGACACCCCGAAGAAATATGTTTGCACTCAGGAAACGCGACTATACGCAGGCGGACTTTCCACTAAGACCTTCTTCTTCTTCTTCTTTCTTAGGTCCTTCCTTCGTCCCTCCTCCTTTGTGGACGTGTGTATACACTCGCGCTGCTTTCCTTTCCTTTCTTTCCTTTTCACGTCCAACTTTTTCTCTCCGCGGCTCTTTGAACCTTTTTACCTCGGCGCGTTATCTCTTGTTTTCTCCGCTTTAGCCGCGAGGGTTAATGCAGTTTTATGAATTTTAAAGGCGAGCTAGCCGAGCCCCCCCAGGCTAAGCCAATTTATTAGTTTTCATGCGCGACGAGCTCATTTCGCCCCTGAGATGCCAGGGTTATGTGAGACTCGATTGCCTTCTACGCCGGCTTCCTTTTTTTTCCCTGTACTTGGATCGACGTGCCCCTAATTGAGCGAAAATAACGTTGGAACACTTGAGGAACAGGAAAAACAGGATGAGAGCCTGGCCTGGAGATTCTAGACATAATATAATTAAGTGAAGAAGCTGAAATGGTATTCGTTAGAAATAATTCTATGTGTCTGATCAATCGTACGTTATAGCTACTGAAAACATTCGTCCTTTAGTGGTAATATCTATAAATTGGGTCTAGTTATGTTATTAAAATTAGTAATTGCTTTTCAATTACTAATTCTTTTTATTGTAAAATGGAGCCATTATTTATAAAAAAGTCTCAGAACCATTTCTTTTTTATAAAGTTTATTTAAGTAGGTCCGACTCCGTTTTATAAAAAGCGAATTCTTTTTATTCAACGTTGGGCCAAAAGTCGTTAATAAAATGCATTTAAATAAAATATTTTTAGTGTAATAAAGTAATAAAATCCCTCCAAAATCTGTTAGAACGACTAACCCGCGACTAAAATTTCAATCTCCAAAATCATCGGCATCCAATAATTGCCGAAATCATCGACAAGCAATAAGCCCTTTGCCGAAAATTATCAGCCGCAGTCCACCTCCGTTCGCCTTAGACTGCTGCATTGCAGGTCGTCCGGGGCAGAGGGCAGAAAACAAACGTTATCACATCGAGAGGCAGGCCCGTAATACCATCAGTTATTCCGCAGTAGAGGCGCGTGCGTACAGAACGCCGGCATAGAGAGAAGGCAATTTCCCTGAGCGGCGTTGCGGCGCGCTGGACAAATACAATTACGCGCCGGCCACGTTTGATTCAGCCGCTGTAAATTACTCGCAAGGCGCCCAGTACTTACTTCCTTTTTTTTCTTTGTACGGACCGCGCGATTTTAACGTTTAAATCGCCGCGGAATAAACACGCGCGTGCCGGGGATTGTATCTATTTAAATTTATTAAAGCACTGCAGTCGTAAAACAAAGAGATAGGGGTGCTAGTGCGGCCGGTTTGTGTGCCCTTTAAACGGCGATGGGAATTTCTTCCGGCTGTTTTATTATCTGGGAGCGTGGTGTAATTATGGCTGGGGTTAAATGATAATGAGGATGTCCCTTTTGCTAATGGGTAATTAGGCGATTTTAGATACTGGAGCGGACTTGATTGGAAAATTTTTCAGCGCGGGATAATGTTTTTACATTTATAATTAGTCTATTAATATATTTTAACTGTTTCTAATATATAGTTATAGTTGTATTAATTCGTTTTCTCTTTTTCTGTTATAGGTAAGTTGCCGAAAATTATAGCTTCATCAAGCTTTTCTAATCTGTAAGGTATAAAGTGAATATAGTCTCCTTATAACTTTATCTCTGCATGATGAAATTAGTCAAATTACGCAATTTATTGACATCACTGAAGTAGTATAATTCCAATATAGTTCGACTAATATGCCTCTTTATAAGAGTGCTTCAAATTAACAAAATAACCCAACTTACCAACCTGCCAACCTGTAAAAAAGGCAAATAAATATTATAAATATACAAATAAAATATAAAAAGAAAAATTATTTCTAAATCTGTGGTACCTTTCGAATGAATCCAACAGATAAATCCGTTTTTATTGCGCATTAATTTTAATGCGTTTCACGTGTTCACCGATACATATTTAAAAACGGAGACTACGCACTTTAGCATGTTTGAATCTTTCTCGAATACGATCCGCTCTTCAGTACTCGGCCTAACGACTTCCTCGTACTTGACAACGAATTTTTAATGCCAACGTACGCAAGTCGAGGCTTTCGCTTTACCTTTCGCGGCTGAATTTCAGCGTGGTTTTTTTTCCCCCTTTTTTCTGCTGTTCTTTAGCGTTTGTGCACTTTGCCAAGCACCCATATTTATGCGCTCGCCTTGAATTTTCATTTTTACTTTAAATCCTTCCTTGCCTTGTAAGAGTTTATAAATTTTTCATACTTTCTCTAAACCTATTTTACTTTCTGCAATTTAAAAAGTCCAAATTAAATATTATCTCTAATTTTCTGTATTTACAAAAACTCATAATAAAATACTTAACTTTTAATCACAATTTGTAGAAGTCGCGTAAAAAAAGAAATTGGCAGAAAACCCTTTTTTAAACAACTTACACTCATGTACAAGCTGCAGCAATTGCCCTCGTATAAAGTTCTCATAATTATCAGTCATTTCCAGCGAAAACTTTTTCGCAAAGTACTTTACAAAAAAAAGAAGTAAACAGTAGGCAGGAGCAGGACCGATAGTACAGTCTGTTTAACGCGGGCTCGGAATACAGTTTCCGCGTAGCTGCGCACGCAGTGTACTTTATTTCGCGTTTATCGCAGCTGGAGCCGATCCGCTTTGATCCACCGGGGGATTTTCTCGAAATCCAAAAGAGCAAGCTTTCCTCCCCTTCATTTTTCCGTGCGCGCGCGCACCAGAAAAAGCACGGCGCTTCCGCGATAAGAAAGGGACTCGGTTATCGTCGTTGCGAGATAATCGCGTTCCCTTTCTTTCTTTCGGCTATTTTATTTTACAGAGAGAAAGAGAGAGAAGGACAGCCGATGTGATTTTATTAAAGCAACGGAATCCCGCCGGGGATGCGATACTGTTTTTTATCCGCTCTCGATTTCACCTTTTTCCCAGCTTTTTCCCGTCACGGAAGTCGAAGATAGCGCAGGTCGTTAAATAAAAGCGTGCCGCCACCCTTTCTTTCCCTTTTCTTTTCCGCGTCTGCGAGGTTCTCTCTTTTTTCCCTTTTCTCTCTCTCTCTCTCTCTTTCTCTCTCTCTCGTGGGTAGGAAGCACAGATACACGCAATATTTTATATAAGTTTAATTAAGTTCTTGACAGAATAAATTGCACCTTACGGTTTGATATAGCAAAAAGTGCCGAGCAGCTGAAGATAACGCCTGTTTCAACTCCCTCGGCTCGATGATATTACAAAGTGATATTGGCGCGTATAAATATTGAAAATTATTTCCACCTATGCATAGAAGATTTTTTATCCAATGAAGAAACCCACCAATTTCAACGCCTTTTCGAAAAAAGAAAAGATATATACGCATAACCTTGAAAACGATCAGTGACCTTTCGCGTATTTTTGCAAAACAAAATTCAATTACACGCAGAGGTTACGCCGTCGGCTTTTATCGCTTATCGGTTGATCCGCTCAAGATAAAACGCACGCGCTCCATCTTTTATTCGATTTAGCATTGGTTTCGAGACACAGAGCGGCAAGCGGTGTAAATATGGAAATTGTGAATACAAAAATCCCCGTTTGAGATCATAGCCGCACACACCTTCAACACGATAGTCACGATCCGCGCAGGTGCAATACGGTAAAACATCCGAACTCCCTTGCCTCCGTCTTCCGCGCGCAAATGCACTTTGCAGCCCTTACCGCGAGAGCTCGGCTTGCGCTTTTATACACTCTCTGCATTTATTACTCACCCGAATTGAAGGTCGTTAAAGCAGCGAAGAATTTCCTGGCTCAAACTGGACCCTTCATTTTCATACTTCATATATATCGGAGGATGAAAAAGAGAGCGTGCGCGGAAAAGTCTGAGTAGGGGAAGCGACAAGAGTACAGCGGCATGCATATGTACGTAGTATCCTCGAGGCACATAATTCCTCGAGAAGAGGAGGAGGAAACGAGAGGAATCCTCTTAGTGAGAGTTTCGCAATCGAGATATATATCCTCACCCTCTTTGAACGTCGAGCTCCTATTCCCCTCCCCCTCTCTCTCCCTCTCTCTCTCTCTCTCTCTCTCTCTCTCTCTCGTGTTTTCTTGGCACTTGGCCCCTCCTGCAAGCTCGGGAATTGGTCATCGTCAAGGGGGCACTCGACACAGTCGTGCAGAGAAGCCATGGAGAGAATATTCCGCTTCTGCGATGCGCCGTCGTTTGTTCGCATTATGCGAGGGACGAGCGGAGAGTAATTAGAGGATGGGGAGGAATTAGAATTTATCAGAATGTTTAACTTCGTACGGCTGCTGCAACTGCTGCTGCTTCGTCGGCGTTTCTCCAGAACTTCTTGACGATTTAGGTCCGGTTAGCACTGTGTTTTCGTTAAAGGTGATGTTAGAAAAATGCTTTTTCAAATTGTTCGCATTACAAAGGCCGAATATAGGAAATCTAATCTAATCTAATCTCTAGAGAATATTCCCGAGGCAATATGTTTGGAAAATTCCTAACTATAGAAATTTAATGATCGAAGGCGCCGTGGGTTCGAGTTTCAAAGATGGAAGAAACTCTTCGGCTGGAGGGCTCGAAGATCGAAGACTTTGCTGCGCGAGCCTTCGAGGCAAGTTGCCTCTCTTGCTCACTGTCCGTTACTTTCAATTGGTCAGTCTTCCAAGACATTCCCTAGGATAAAAGTTTCAGTTGAATAATGCTTCACGACCAGTTTCTATATTGTAACATCCTTCTTTCAAAAAAGTTTCGACTGTACCGAAAAATGAATGTATTCACTTTTGTATAAACTTTGATAAAGAAAATGTAACATTAAATTACGTATTACGTCTACTGCAAGTAATTTTTTTTTTTTTTTTTTTTAATGTTACAAAATGAACAACTTTAGGAAGAGTTGAGAGTTCGGTAAAGTTATAAAACGTCTATCAGTAAGGTAAAAAGTAATTAATTAAACTTGACCAGTTAAGTGTATAACTTATCCTAAAAGACTGGATACGAAATTGCATACCGCAGAACCGCCTGAAGTTGCAAGAGTTCCAACTTCCAATCGAATTTAGCGAACTGAGATCAGTGATCGAACTTGATTTAGGAAAAGAAAAATGCATCGGAGATTCATTTTTACGTCGGTCGGTGAGTGTCACGAAAATATTAAGAGTTCAAGCACTTTGCCAATCAACATTCAAGTGTAAGTACTCTAGGACATTGAATTGCTTTGATAGAACTACATTATTCAGTGGATCGGAAGCATTCCTTCAATAAGTCTCTTTTTAACGGAATGGCCACTCGGATTTTCTCGATGAAAGGAGTATGAATAAGTAAACTGCAGATCGTTAAAAATAAGTAAAACAAAATCGGTAATGGCAAATGCGCCTCTCATTAGTTCTCGAGCATTTAGAGAAATCGATTAAACAAATTAAACTGATAATTACATTCAAGTTGGAATCGTGAGACATTTGGATGTTATTTTCAAGAGAGGCCATGAAAATTCAAGACGATCTCTTGTTGTGGACTTTAGAATCTTTACATATTCAGATGTAAGAAGTTGAATATTCAAATGAGTCAAACTCTAAAAGATCTTAAAAGGATAGTGTCCACCTACTAGGTCATGGATCTTGATAAAATGGCAGATCATTCCTTATTAGACTTATTCCATTCGGACCGACCAACTGTACTATGAAATTTTTTGAAAATTCTATGAGAAATTTGTACTTACGAACATTAAAATATCATATGCGTCAGTTTCTTTAAGCCAGCTAATCTCAAATTAAAAATCTTGCTTCTTATTTCAATTGAATTAATTCGCTATGATTGTGACCAAAAATTTGTTTGTAAACACAAATTTTCCCCAAATTTTTCAAAAAAAAAAACTCCAAATTCTATCTGGATTATTAAATCTCCAGTGGATCAAATGCCGAAACGCGTGTCTTCTGTTTTTGGCTAAGGAATAATTTCTAAATTCATTTTTACTCAGATCCATGATCCGGTGGGTCGATACTTTCCTTATTAATCGAAATACACACCAGCCGAAAATAGCAGAAACGAAAACAGCCGAAATCTCGAAAAGGCCAGTCTGTTCATTGTGCACGAAAAGGGAATACACGCGGGAGCATTGCTAGCTCGCCAAAGTGCGAATTTCACAGAGCAACATGAAGGAGGGGGGCCAAAGTGAGTGGAGATTACGTAAGAGCGAGGGTTCGGGATATTTCAGATAGTTTGGCAGCTGAACGATATCTACTGAGATAATCGGCTACACGTGAAATGGATTCCGGTATCTGCCGGGATATCTCGTTTCCATCCACGTAGAAAAATAATTATCATAATGACGAACGTTTATGCTTCATGGCAGATTGCGACCCTACCCAATTATTGATATCCGGGATAGGATCGAAACAATTTAGCAAGTTTTGCAATGAATACAAACTGGGACTTTGCAAATTTCGGCGAGTCAATTGTTTGTATTGTTAAGAGGTCGTAAATATTGCGGTTCCTGGCGGATACATTTTTTTTCTTTCGAATTGGAAAGTATCCTTTGAGAAATGGAAAAAGTTCATGAAAAATTCAAGCAGTTTCTACGGTTTTGGGGTAAACTTTTCATTACAACTAAGTAGTTTCCTATAGGGTATAGTATAAGGATATTTTTTGTAACTCTATTTACAATTTAAAACTTGATGTAGCTTTTGAACAAGACTTAATTAGAATATATTGAATTGTATTAACATAAGCAGCACACATGATTTTTAATTATATTTATAACCCCGATTTCATCAGATTCTTGAAGAGCCGTACGAATATAATAACTCGAGGGTGACGATGATTTATCTCTTTAAAATAATTGAATTACAATTAACAAATTTAAATTTTTTCCAAAGACTTAATATATGATTGTTAGGTTACTAATTAAAAACAAAATAAATACATGTTCGAATTACGTGAACGTAGAAAAATCCAGTCTGAATTTGTCCTCGGGAAGAATGATCTCGTAATGCTCGGGGAAAAAAAAACGAGTGGAGGAATTAACATAATGCTCGGGGAGCCCCTGACAGAAAGCAAGAGAGAGAGATAGAGATAGAGAGAAAAAGAAAGATAGAGAGCAGGCGCGCGCGACAGGCTCTTCAAACTGATTAGCGCTCGCTCTTGGGCGTAAGATTCTCGTTAAAAATAATCCAATTAGCAGGTTAGGACCTCCGACGACGACGTTCCCGCTCAATTAAACGAGTCCGCGCTATGTGAAATCCATTTAGCCGCTCCACGCAAAAATAATTAAACGTCCGTCCTAACGCCCCCCTCTCGGCTGGTATAAGATGAAAACTCCGTTAGATAGGATTTGGGGGATGGTATCGGAGGGGGAACGAGAGTAAAGAAGGATTATGATCGTTAAGGTGATTTCTCGGAATTTCGAGAGCCGAGAATCCGATTGTGCATGGGCTGCGCCCATTCTGTGCGGAAGCTTATCGTACGCCGAGATCGAATATTCATCTTGCCAATAAACTCTCCATGCGTTTCGCGAGCGCCGTTCTGGATCTTGTTATGCTGGAGAAACTGCTTTTGTTTCTTTTGCCATTTGTTTCTGAAGTTTTCTTATTACTTTATACGCTTTTATACGCAGAAATGTGCATTATTTTTCTTTGAACAAACAAAAATACAAGATCTGAAATTTATTTTCATCAAAAAAAGACATGAAATTAGTTTATTCTAATTTTAATTCAAAAGAAAGAATATAAACTTTAATCAGATTAAAAGTTCGATCGTCTTTCACGCGATTGAAAACAAAAATAATAAGTAAACGTGATAACCGCACGGGGTATCCCACATAATCGCGCTGATCCTCCTGGAAATATGTTAATTACAATAAAATATGCTAATTGCATTTCCCGCAAAAGCTCGCCCGGCGACGGACGAGATCCTCAGAGCGTGACGTTTGCTCGAGCGTTGGTTTTTACGGGCGAGGTAACAATTTGGCCAACCATGTCCTAGACGTCCGACCTCATCGCGCTTTAGAGAGAAAGAGAGAAAAAAAAGCAGTCGCGATGCGGCAGCGCCGAGTGCGAAAAAGACAATAATGAAGCAAGAAAAAGAGGCTCTCTTTCGCGCGAAACAAAAACCGACATTAATTATCTTCTCCCTCCAGAGAATTTCTTTTCAATGCCTCGTGGATATATCCACGACATTGCATCTCGCGGCTGAAAGATTGTATTTTCCATTGTAACAATTATCCGACAGAGAGCTTTTAATTATTATCTCTC
The DNA here is from genome assembly GCA_035582975.1 of Ormyrus labotus. NCBI lineage: Eukaryota > Metazoa > Arthropoda > Insecta > Hymenoptera > Ormyridae > Ormyrus > Ormyrus labotus. The sequence continues at coordinate 21,761,987 of JAWWEO010000036.1, forward strand.
TGCTTCTCTCTCTCTCTCTCTCTCTCTCTCTCTCTCTTCTCAAAAAAGGATAATTACGCAATTAAAAGTACTTAGAGTAAGAGCTCGCTTACATTGTTCTTATTCGCGTGGCCTTTTAATTCCTGACTTTGAGGCCACGAAAGCAGTTGCAGTAATTAGAGAGTAGTTACTTATCTTTATTTTTCAATTGATTCAATTTATTTAACTCTAAGTCATATAGTTATCGTAATGTCTGCCATTATTAGTAATGGTTCGTAATAGTTATCAAAAGCGATCAATTAGTTTAAATCACTGAAAGGAAATCCCTCTAACAGCTTTACGTAATACTACAAACAATGTAATTACGCTGTTCAACGCCGTCGAGATTAATTAACTCATACTCACAAATTTTTTATCCGGACTTTTAATTAAACATAAAAGCCTAATAGGATAAAAACTTAGCCTTCTAGCGTATTAAAATTTTCAGTTAACCTGCGCATATTACTGAGTTTCCATCATCGCAAACGTGCTTGAATTTGGCCTAAAAATATTCAACTCTCGGCAAACTCATATCGTCTAATATCTTCATGTTAATTTAGTAATTAAGTCGGCCAAATATTGCGCCTCGTATCGACGCGGCCCGGCTCATAAGTCGGGGAAGTATGTTCGGCGTCCGCGAAAAAGGGCCGCAAACTCAAAGATCGCGAAACTAATAATCAAGTCGGCTGGTATCTCCAAAAATAGTTCGCGCACAGTTGCCGGAAGTTCCCGGGCAAAATTCCCCGCTTCGGTATAATAAATTCAGCCTCGCCGTCTTTCGCCGAAAAGCCCCCATATTAGATCTCGTATTCCGAAAGAGTTTCGCACACCTCTCAAAGACAAAAGCCTGAATTTCAAGCATTAATTTTGGAGTCGAGCGACGATGTCGTTTTTGGGGGGAATTTCGTTTCACCTGATAGAGAGCTGACGAATAGAGTGAAGCGTGTAATGAGTTGGAAAGACAGCAGTAGTTCCGGATAATCTATGCCGGAGGTTTGCCTATGTGAATTTGAGCGAGAGAGAGTCGTAATATCAAGAATTTCGTACGTTTAGAGCCCCGTTAAATTTCGACCGTTTATATGTCGTGTTTCAGCGCCCCTAAAATATGCTATTAAAAGACGTTTCCGACCATTTTTCAAACGACAGTTGCAAAATCTTCTTGCTCGCGTATATTTTATCAGGCGGAATTTAATTGAAATTTTTAATAAAAAGTTTCGCACCGACTTGGTTAAGGTTTTTACTGGCACTACTTACTTTCCACCCTCCCCCGGGACATCGCGATATGTTGGCAGATAAAAAAGATATGGAGTTTTTACAACCATACATTTATGCGCGCGAGTTATGAAAAGCTCGAGACGAGAGAGGTGCTTTAACTCCTTCGGGGAAAAAACAGATTTTAAGGCATCGAGCTCGCGTCTGACTAAACGCAGATTATACCACTGAAACGGCACTTAGCAATTTTTCGCGGCAGTTCCAATATCGAAAATCCCGGGCAACAAAACCCGCCGGGAGCCGCGCGCGCGCGGTGATTTTCGGCTATTTTTCTAGCACAAATCCATAAAACATCGCTTACCGCCTCGCGCTTTCAGGAGCGCGCGCGCGCGGCTTTTACCGCGGGAATCATACTTATACGTAAGCCGCGCACTATTGCCTCGCGCGCGGAGGAGAAGGAGGAAAGAGTAATAGAACGGAAGTCGGCGCCCTTGGAGAAACAAACAAATGGATCGCGCGGCAAAAACGCAGCCCGGGAGATAAGAAAAAGAATCCTTGGGAGATCTCTCTCTCTCTCTCTCTCGCGGGCGCGGCAGCGCGCGCCCCCCGCAAAAAGCCGGCCGGAGTGTTTGCCGGAAAGGAGTGTACGCACATCGATTACGCGCCGGAGCTCGAGTAAGATAAACGAGTGCCGTCGGGCGGGAAAGCGCGACGTCTCCGCGGGAGACGGTAAATACGAGATGAAAGAGTAACAGAGAAATTTGCTTTTAAGCTTCGCTGCTTTTTAACGTTAAGCCGGTGCGTCGGCGTAAGGCAGCTCGCGGATGGGATCATGTTTACTGCTGCATTTTTAATTCGTTTAACTTTGATTCAAAAGGCCTTAAGGGTATATTGCCGATGTATGTATGCATTATGTATACAACACGTCGTTCTAAAGAAATTAAAGCCTTCGTTTCGTTTTTACCTCCGTAAGAGCTGGTAAAATGTGAAATTATTCAAACGCTATAATTATAAAAATAACCTAAAATTTTCAAATTGAGATATAAATTCTTGTTATATTTTATGGTATTTGTTATTCATAAAACAAATATTTTCTGTTAAAGCATAGTATTTTAATAATAATAACGAAAAATAATTGAAATTCTCGAGGTCAATCGATATAACAATTCAAACGTAACGCACACACACTGTTCGCTCATTTTTTGCTCGGTAAGTCCGCATCGGCGAAGAATTCAGGCGAAAAAATTGCCGTAACCCTTTAGTAACTGGAGCACGTGCCGCAGCTCGCGAAAGGGGATTAGCATATAAACTAAATGTTAAATTTTACAGGTATCAGAAATCGTAAAATTTGCATTTGACGGGTAACGAAGCGCGCGGCCCAGCCTTGATTACGCTCCCGCTGCCATCAATAAAACGCTTGATTTATTCTTTAGAGCGGTCTGGAAAAAAGGGCCGGTGTCACATAAAAATTTTACTGGCTTATAACGTCTGCGCCGAGTTTTGAATAACCCCCAAAGTCCAGCGACTAATGCTCGTGTTAGTACCTGCTTTATTAGGGGGTTAAGGGAATACTGCGCGCATTCATGCGTTTTACTGTGTTTTAATTAAAACATTTATTGGAACGTATTTAAATTTAAATATTTATTATTACTATATTATTATTATTATATTAGTTAGTATATCTATTTCAAAAATTTTACATCGTTTTTATTTCACGAAATGAAAGTGACAAATTACAAAATTTCTTTAATTAAATTATCCGAGGAAAAGGAATAAAGTAAAAGTTTCCCAAGCAACAACATTAAACTTGTCTGCATTCAAAAATCGTCGGGCATTCGAAATGAGTCGCCTCTAAACCGCGAAACGAAGCGTCGGGTTTTCCGGGAGCTCCCAATTTCCATGCTAATTCATTTCGGCATTCGCATCCCCAACGACTCGATATCGCCGCAACAGCCTGCTATCCCCATCTTTACGATTACTATTATACGATGATACCGCCCGAAAAAAAGGCTGCGAAAAAGACCGAGCGAGAGCCGTATTATACGTCGGCGGGCAAGAAGGAGGGTAAAAGAAAGTTCGCCGCGTGACAAACGACGCGAAAACTCGTTTCGTCTTTTGAGTGGCGCTCGGTAGCACAAATAAGAGAGATAGCGGCACGATTGCCGCTCGAGGCTCAGCCGAGAAAGGAGGGCTTTTTGTCGGTAGCCGCGAGCGATCTGCCGCGAATGACGAATGACGTCCCGGCTATGTTTGCCGTCCTGCATCGACGCCAACTCGGATTCACTTGCCGCCGCCTCCTTCCGGCGTATCCCTTGTGCTTTCTCGCTGCATCTCTCTCTCTCTCTCTTTCTCCCTCTGTGGCGTGATTTTTCGTTAGGCAGACTTACGGCCTATTGCTACTGATTCTTGAATTAGATTTAAAATAACTGGAGAAATTAATGATAAGTTGATAATGTCGCCTCTCTTTAAACTGATGTGTATATTACTTTAAAGAGTTAGATAATTGCAAATTTTCAATGACAGTTTTACATTACTTTGTGTTTTATGTCCAAATACCAACATGTTTCTTTATACTTGTTTGCAAAAAAATTTCAGTGCTTTCTTCCTAGATTCGTGAAAATATTTTTTCGTTTGTATACGACTTCCGAAAACTTAAAAAAACTCGAAAAAATAGATATTATTTTTTCGAATATTTCTTTACACGCAAAAAACATTTTACCTCGACAAAAAACTTTTTCTCTCCCAAAAAGCAGAAAAAATATTAATAAATTTGAACGGATAGTCGTTAAAAGCACAAAATAATCCTTAAATTCATTAAACGTCCCAAGAAAAAAGGCGTACATTAGTTCCTCCGGCGTCGCTTTTACACTAAAACGGACTGTAATGAAGTTTCGCATCACGTAGAGCTGCAAGTCCGTCGAGTGGCCAATCTATCACGTCCAGCTACTGAGATGACTAAAATTCGTGTTTGCCGACGGCGTATATTAAAGGATAGGTCAACGCGATTCAAGCACGAATCCGGCTATCGCGGATCGCTTTATTTCGAATTTAGCCGAGCCGAGCTCGTAAAGTTCTACCGACTCTGAAATGTAAAAGCTTAAAGTCTGCTCGATTTATTTTTTTGAGAGCATAATTCGCTCTTGATTTCGAAAAGGTAATTTTTGAATATCGAGCGCGTAATAAAAGTTGGGCTTTTATTCCGCGTTCGGTATTGCAATGAATCGTGAGTTTAAATTAATACTCAAGCAACAAAGCGCATTAAATAAAAGGAAAAATCCCGCATGGCTTTTTGCGAGCGTTTATCTAACGCATAAATAAAGCTCGATTTTTTTATTAAAATCAATGATTCATGCTAGATTCGATAAAAGTAGCGCGCATTTTCGACAAGTATATTTCATTGTAATCGCAAACTGAAAAAAGGGAGTTGATTCACCCGGGCAATATATTAATTTATCTCTCCTCCTTACTCGGCCATCATTATCGATTAAAAAGAAACCTAGTACACGGGCACGCACGCACACACACATACATACCGTTTGCATATAATATCAATGCAAATCAGAAGTACAGAGGTGCTTTGACAAATCGATTGTATTATCGGGTAGCGCCGATGATTTATATTACGACGGCCGATAAAAAAGGGGGGAAGCAAAAACGGTGGATAGGAGAAAGGGAGGGAGGGGAGCCGATAACTCATTGAGTATATAGTCCGAGTGATAATAATTACGCGGCGGCAATTAATGGCGAGGGTATATATAAATAAATACGGCCGCAGGCGGCGTTAAAATAATCGGCAAGCAGGCGTAATTAACAAAATCGCGACAGATTAACGCGTCGCTGCTTTGGGTAGGGCAGCGAAGGAACTTTATGGCCCCTTTTTTTCAGCCTCGTAACCCCCCCCCTCCCCTCCCAGTTTGGATTCCGGGGTGTTATGAACGAGGGTATTGGTTTATAGTGCCGATTAACGAAGCGGAAAATTCAATGCTTTCTCGCTGAGCTCATTGAATAGAACTGAAAGCGAGAGCTGGGAATTTTTTTCAGTTTTGTTTCAAAATTGAATCGCGGAGGTGAGAAAATGCGGGTGGCTGAACGCGAAACGTGGTGAGGTAAAGTACGGCACGTAGTTTGTTTTCTGCGCATGATGAGTCAATCTTTGGAGGCCTTTGAAAAAGTGCTGATGAAAGTATTTATATTTTAATCCAAGATAACTGTTATTGTACTTTTTTGTGTACAAAGTACTTTCAATGTAAAAATTAATCCTTTCACGATTAATTTTAATATTTATTTACATATTAAATAAATTATTATATAACATTTCGTATGATAATATAATGAAAAATAAATTTTATACCTTCGACAATTGAGTGACGTTTATTTATTCATTTCCAAAGAGAATGTTACAATTTTATGATGTAAATTTACTTTTACATTTCATCAATCATAATATGAATCCTTGTTTATAGAATCTTTTTAATTACGCGAGAAAGCACAAGAAATACATTTATAATTTGCAGGAAACATAATGTATGCATCCATTCACAACATTAAATAATCAAAAGTAATTATCATACGCGTACGAGTGCACCGTCATCTGAAGTTGCTTTAACAAATTAGAATAATCAAAACTATGAAGTTTCTTAATCGCATTCTAACCATTAGTTTTCACCTGAAACGTCTGAAACTTTAGACAAAACTAGTTGTTTAGTAAGAATAACTAAATTACAAAGCAATTATCTTTCTTATTGTGTCTCATCCCTATTTGAGGTTAAGCTAAACCAGATAATAGTAGATAATTTACATAAAGTAAATCTTGTAAGAGATAAATACGTACATTAAAGCAGAACGTAGAAGTGACTGTGTCTACGGAACTCAACAATCAGAGCATTATAAACGAGGAGCGCGCTAAAAAACTATTATTTACAAGTTTTTGTTTAACCTTTTATTTGTATTTACTGAGTGAAAAAATTGAGATAGCAGAAAAGATCTCAAACCAAACGAATATAAGCAAAAAGAAAAGGGGGATCGACCGAAGAAAAGCGACGGGTAAGCGAGCGGATTACCAGCGGACATTAAAGCAGGCAGTCTTCGCCAATGGATTCATCTGGTGCAGGAGGTCCTACACAATGCAAACCACTCCAGGGAGAGGAAAAGATTTGTCGCTCTGCCGTCTCCTGCAGCTTCCGAGTCAATGCCATTCCTCGATTCAACCACAAAGCCAACCTGTCGCACGGTGATCAAACAACGAGTGCGGAAAACAATGCGACAAATCAAATCAGCAATGAGAATCGTTACAATAAGATAAATTACGGTTTAGACGAGGCAAACTTCAAAAGCCGAAGGTCAACCGCGATCGATAATTAGTATATAAATTGAACCTTAATCACAATGATTAATTTATTTTCACAAAAATAGTTTATTAGCTTACTACGAAATTTGCTGTTGCTAAGTGTGTTCCTGTTGCGCGTAGACCTAATATTTAAGGCTTCACATTTTTCTCTAGGTGAGAAAATTATAAGAGATGCGAGGAGTTTTCTTTTGGAACAGCCACGGTTCATATACCGCTGCACGTAGCTTAGTCTCATACAGTCCACTTCGCGAAATAAATGCATCCGGCGAAAACAAGGAGACAAAGGACACAGTGGATTCTCCTCCAGTGGCAAATAGTTGGCGAAAGAATTATGCTAATTATAATTCATTAATTAGAGCTGAGAGGATAATTACAGAAACACGAAAGAAACAAAAACCGTTTTTTTAATATTTTTTTTTTGTTTTTGAGTCTTAAGACACAGTGCCTGAAGGAATATTACATATAATTATGCGGAAATATACGGAATTTTGCATAATTAACGTAATTAACGCAATAATACATACAGCGTATAATTTTACCGTAATATACCGAAATATATTGTATAATTTTATGGAACAAATAATAAAACGGGAATATCTGAATCCTGTTTTCAGTTTTTATGTAGTTTCTATTTAGTTTTTATCATTTTATTTATGAATTATAATTGCTTTTTATCCAGCTTTTAAATCCTTTTAATTGAAAAACTGCTAATGAAGCCGTTTCAAAACCACCCAATTAAACATTATTGTACTGATATTGGACTATTATTCAACACAGATATAAAAACTTTTGTCCCTAAAATAACCGAAAATAACCTCTATTTTGAAAAATGTTTAAATTATGACTTCAATCCCCGGATTTCGCTTTAAAAAAGACGAGCTATAATCCTAACACGGAAAACTCATTTCCCCAATCCTGCGGAGCCCTCAAACCTCTCAAAAATATCTCCCCCCCAAAACCGCGTCGCAGTAACTTCTCCCCCCAAAACAATTTCACTCGGGGCGCGAGAGGAGCAGAAAACTCGCGCAATCGTCACTCGAGGAGCAATAAATCTCCGATAGCGCCTCGTGCACGCACGGAGCGACGATTTATCTTAATGTACAATAATGCAGCGACGCGTTACTCGTTATCTTATCGCGCGGTTCGATGCATAATGGCGCCCGACAAAGGCATGCAGCTACGACCCAAATAGGCATTCTTCAAAGTCGCGAACGGAAACGAGGAGAGCTTGTGCTTATGGGTTTACTTTGCAGATTAAGTTTGCAGAGCGATCCGAGGGATAATGCGTGGATGCGGAAAGCAAGCTTAGAAATTAGCTCGCGGCTTTTTTTTTACAAAAGGGGAAAGAGAGAAGAAATGTTTGGGTGCGCTGGAAAAACCGGGATTTCTGGAATTGATATTTGTTATCGTCAATCTTTTTAGCTGGTTTTAATTGTTAGCAAACTAATGTTATCGCAACGCTAATTCAATGTTTTTATATATTAGCACACATAACAAGTACTGATTGAAAAGCAAGTATAGGTCAGGCGATTCCAAATTAAGATGTACGATCTGATTAATAAATTAAAATTCAATATAAAATTAATATCCACTATATTAAAATATTGATTATAAATATATGGCTACTTTAAATCTTAAAAAGTAGCTATAAGAATTCGTAAAAATAGTCATGGGAAAATAGACATGGGAATCATTAATTGATAATGAAACGTAATCGATTCATTGCAAATTTTATTACAACCGTGTACAGGTATCTAGAACGCAGGTCTATAATACAACTCACAGAGCTATATTAGAATGTTAATTAATTGAAATGGCTTTAGGAGATAATAATACGAATAGCGTATCGGAAGCGATAAACGTTAGAACTTCAATGGATTATAACTCCGTCACGTATCGAGCATAAAGAAATTTTTATTTACTGCATTGTACATATCCGCATTACCAACCGAATTACTGTTTATATCCTCGGAATAATTTACAAACGAAAGTGACTTATTTCAATAACAATTATAAGCATCGAATAACAAATGACGCGGGGAGAAGATCGTTAAATACGCACGAAATGAATACGTTGCGCGAAGCGAAAAAATCATGATCAAGAATATTTTCGACACTGAATGATATTGGGGCATATAAGTCATCCGGAGTGCATTATTTTGCGGATTTGGTTTTTTTATTTACAAAATTTATTAGAAAATAGTTTTTCAAATAATTTTGACATATTTCTTTATTAGATTATGTCATCACGTAACATCCTTTAGATAACAGAAACTATAAAATACCTCATTTAATTTAGAATATTAAAAAGATGTTTTAAAATGATTTGTATAACATGTATAATTTACCACAAATAATAATAATTTACCATCGCCTAATAATTTTTAATGGTTTATAACGAGTTTTAAGTAAAGACCTTAATTCGTTCAGGAAATATCTTCAAAACTATAAATAATCCCGAAATTCGACGAAGATCGCTATTGACTCCGAAGGATTAGCTGCGAGAGGAGCATTATATTGGGTAGGTAAGACACAAAGGTCAAGATGCACCAACTCAATTCATGCATGCCTGACTAATCCAGACTTTACTGCGATTATTAGAACCATAAGCGAAGCCGAGAGCTTTCGTATTCAGGCTCGCTTAATATATATATGCTAAATCGATATTTCAGAAACCTTATAGTCGGTATTATTTAGTTAATTTAATTACTTTTGTTTAGCACTTTATTATTTTAAATCTACTTCTTCGAATTTCGGACTCGTAAACAAATTTATGGAACTTAAGTTGATAATTTGCAAAATATTACAATTTCCAACTGTGATTAAATTGTCTTATTTAGTAAAGTCCATAAGTATGATCTTCTCAAATTCAATCTAATTTAGCTTAAAAGTAGAAGCCTGCAAGCGGATGTTAATAGGAGTTTAATTTAAGTTACTTGACATCTCAACATGTTAAGTATTTAGGTAAATGAATACAATTCCCGTCTTCATTTTGAGAAACTGACTTGATGAACATCTTCACCTTTAAATAATAAGCTATTATACATTAACTGCTATTCCATCACCTCCTTTTTTACGTTTTATGTCGTTTCCTAAACAATGAGAAATGTGCTAGAAAAAAACGCTTTCATATTTATCAAATGTTTGAAACCATTTTTCTGACCCATAAATTATGTGATAATAGTCATTGTCAAAAAATATTTAAACTGGCTAATGCAACATCTCATAGATTGAAAATTTAAGCGGTAATTTCGAAGATTCTTATTTCTATTCGTCACAGACAGTGATTTTAACTTTGTCTGCTAAACGATCCTACGATTTCGGTACGAAAATAAACCTACAATAATAGTGAATTGAAAAATGTTAAATAGTAAAATAATTTAACTATAATATTTTCTATAAATTTTTCTATAAAATTTCCATTCCCAAGAATTATAACAGCAACAAAATCAACAAGTCCCCTGACAAGGCCGCGGGTCGTGAATATTGAAATAAGAAAGCTATTACAGTTTCTCGGCTAAATAAACACGACAGCATCGAAAAGAGAAACGCTGCAACAGTTTTTATACCCCTAGAACACTGAAACTACGCGCGTAAAATTTAAGCGTTCTTTGCTCTCTGCAGCGCGCAGCTCTCTTCTCCAACTGCTCATAGGTCGGGGAAAAACCGAACTATATACCGTTTGACCGCGAGCGCTAATTAACACGCCCAAGTTAGGACAACACAAATATTAAGCGACCAGTATTTGCGAGAATTAGACTTGCCTATTAGCGTATCTCCATTTCTGTTCTTGTCCACGACTTTTTTGCGCCAGTCAGGGGAAATTCAATTTGAAGTGGGATGAGATATATCATATCATCACTGTTTTCTGGATATTTTTGTAATCGATTAAAAGATGTTTATTGTAAGAAGTACACTGTTACAATGTTTTCAGGATTAAGCATTGAGATTTCATAAAATTGCTTTAAAATTCACATAAATTCAAGTCCAAAGTTTTCTTAAATCTTCTGCACTTAAAAATCTGTCAACACATCAACTATACACTAATTCAAACAGATTTACTAGATTTCCTTTGATCTTCACGGTGCAACTTTCCTCTTATTTCTCGGCTAGCTTTTTCTACCTCTGGTTTTTAGCTGGGTCAAGCTCTTGGGTCCACTTGACCGTAATGACGGCCACACTTGTGACGTTTGACATTGGTATGAAAATATGAAATCCACCGTGCGGTTGAACTCCACTGACTCCTTGACCGTTATCGTTTTGTTAATTCCAGCAAATTTCTTCAAAACCTGCGTGAGGTTGACTTGTTTATTCTTCTCAATCCAAACACTTCAAGATTCACACAATGACGTTTATTTTTAGTATTATTACAATTTATTTTAGGCTGGTATAAGTAACACGAAGATGTTAGTTTATTATATATTCTTTGTAAAATGAATAAATTTTAGTTTATGGGTCTATACAGATAAAACATACGTTTTTAATTAAAGGAGTAAGGTCATTCATAATATTTTAGTCAATAAATAAAAACAAGAATAATTTTTTAAAACTTTAAAACCTAATCTTATGATCAACTGCATTTCTACGTAGTTAACACACGAATGAGTATTCACATATTTCTGCCCAAAATGTTTCTACAAAAAACTAAATATAAATTCTGAAGATTACGAAGAATGTAGGTTACGGCGGTTTGAGTAAATTTATTCAACTTTAAAACCAAAAAATGAATGTATATTTAAAGTTATCAAATATTTTAGCATTTTCAAGAAGCCGACATATTTATTTTGAAGTCTAAAATAAAAACCTCACGTATTTAAAACATGTACTCGTTACAACTTTGGAAACCGTTTTCTATAATACGAGAATATGAAGGAAGCCACGTCTATTCAGTCTACCGCTTTGTTTCCAAAAACTATGGAGTCTTTTAGCAAAAATCTGAGAAAAATCGATGTTTTTTCAATTAATTAAAATTTTATTGATTAGAAAACGTTACTGGTAAGTCTTTATTTGCTTAAAAGCTATTCACATATAGCGTACTCGTTGTAACAAATAAAGATTTTTCCATATTTTTTCAGTCAATAAGATCTCACCTTTCAAATGCTTTGAATCAGAAAACCTTATTTTTCTTCTTATTGAAAGTTAAAAATGGTTGAGCAAACATCGATTTTTTTGAGATTTTAGCTAACAGAGTTTATAATTTTTTTCAAACTAAATGATCAAAGCTTTCTTTATATTTTTATATTGCATATTTGTATGTTCAAACTTGTGAGGTTCTCCTTGTAAGTATACCCCTTGTAAAACCCCTTTCCACAAAGAAATATTGCTCTAAAATTCAAAATTTCAATTTCACGCACTCTCCTGCGAGTAATCTTACGTAAGCGATATATTACAAAAACTACAAAAGAGTTGCAACGATCAAAAGTAATTGAAACGACGCGTGGAATTGCAGAGCACGCAACATTTCGAGAACGCAATTTTAGCTCCGGATTTGATATTTCGCATTGGCGGTGCGCTCGTCCGAGTTATACAACATGCATTATTAATGAATTGTTTTGATTGGCATTACCGAACGAAGAGAGCAAAAAGACGTGGCGTAATTTGCGCAAAAAAAATTGTTTAATAGATACCATGCGGAATAAGCGGATTGTCAATCATTAATTGATTTGAAAATGCATTTGTTATGTTTTGAGGATTTAGTTTTCGAGCGTTTACATTTATTGCTTACATTACACGTGTTACTGGTGCTGACGTTTTAATCCGATGGCAACATGCAAGATCAATAAATATTGGACGTTTCGATTTAATTGAATCTAAAAAGTGGTTATTAATTCATAAAATAATTGCAATGAACATTTAGGAAGGAACTGTTTATTATATAATAATGTAAATAGAATAATACGTCGTTTATTGTACCTAAAAGAACAAAAATGTCCTTTAATAATATAGTATTATGACGTTAATAACTTTGGATTTATTGTGAAATTTGATTAAAAAGCTTCATTATTTCAAAAAAACAGTTCACTATTAACTAATATGAATATATTAATGTTAAGAATATTACTTCTAGAAAAAAAATATTTTGTTGCTTCGCTAACTGCTGGAGATAAACCAAACTATCCGTTAACTTACTTCCCTAATGATTAATTAAGACCCTGAATTTAGGACAGCGCAAATATTGCACAACAGACTTCCAAAGTTTTAGTAAATATAGTCAGAAGTTCTTTAGAAGTAAAAAAAAAATAGTTCTAATTGTTATAGTGTCAACTTCTGTATGTTCATTGACAAAAATATGTATGAGTTTTTTTAAAAAAAAAGTAGTTAGCAAAACATTAAGAGCAATATTCCCAACCAGAATTTGAAAATAATCCTCATCGCAGAATTTCCATCAAAGTATCGCATAACACGAATTTCAAGAAATTCGATGCACGTACACCCCAGCTCATTTTACAGATCTATTTAGAACAGTTTTAGAAATGCATAGATAAACTTCGATACCGTCGAAGCAGCCAGATGCCGGTTGAATATAATGTTACATCCTTCTCGACTCGAGCCATGAATCTCACCGTTGTACGGAGAGTCTCTTGGTGCAACTGGATATTACAGTAATCTTCAGGAGTTCCGTAGGTATAAATATATTCCAAACTTGCAATTGACAAATCGAACCCGAATCGTAGAATTTGAAGCTTCACTCGACTGAATAGCTTTGCAATAGTATCTGGGATTCACTAAACGAGGACCGAGTGAAATTTTGAGAGGATTTTAATTTTGCGAAACAAAGAGTTGAAATTTATGAATCTCTCCAAAAAACAATCTTCGTCTCCGCGAAGAGAAACAAAATTTTTTCCGTGGAAAGCCATTCAGGCCAAACCGAATAATTTTCTGAAACCTCGAGCACAAAAGGATCAGTTATCCGGGGGCTCTGAAAAGTTCTCTCTTTTTTTTTTCCTAGATTCAAACTTCTTACCAATGGGCTGCGCCGCGCTCTCTCTTTCAGTTCGGTAATGACTTTTTCGCTTTTATTTCTCCCTCTCTCCCTCTCGGTTACTAATCTTCGTTTAACTTCCATTACAGTTTCAAGCGCTTATTTCTTCCCCGGGCAAAGGAAACTCACTCGTTAATCTTGCCCGGGGCGCTGATAGCGATACTTAATGTGGAAAATCGCGCGAAATTCCTTATGACGCGAAACAGCGCGAGAAACAACCCGAAGCTTGTGTTGCCGCTGCAGCTGTTTTAGCGTAGCTGCTTGCTTTCGCCGTTTCCTCTACATTATTGTACCTCCGGTTGTTGCGATTTTTCTGATTTATCGCTAGAAAAACGCTATTTCAGCTGGTCAATTAATTTAGCTTTCAAGAACATTTTATTATAAATTCATTTCGTTCAAGAAAACTATTCTTATTTTATTTAATTACTAAACTATTATTTTTCACTTTAAATAGAATACTTTTTAACTCCATTTGAATGAGTTTGTAATTTATGCTGCACTGTTAGAGATGTTATTTAAATCACAATTTTAACTGAAATTTATTATCTCAAACATCTCCCCAAACAATAATTTATTAAATATATTTAAATAAAAAGTCCATTTGCTTATCACTGATTTATTATCTTGTAACAATTTATGACAAACTGTTTTTAAATCCTCTTTAATAAACTTACTTATAATGTTAACAATAAATTCTAGGAAACCAGTTTAGTTTACAGAATTTTCATTATTCAAAAGAATATTCCAAGCTTAAATAATTGTTGTTCGCAGTAGGGACGCACTTCCTCGGTTAAAAATCTAATTTCTGCTGTTTCGCAAAGATGATTTTTCTAATTAAAACGTTTCTCGGTCTGGGAACTCGCTATCTTACTTTTTCTTACTTGTAAAAGCCAGTCCCGCGGCTGTATTAAGATAATCTCGCCGCCTTTAATTTTAATGCAACCCGCAGGGGAAAGTTTAATGCACGCGTGCAGAATTTGCATGAGAGATAGTGGGGGTATGGATGTATGCAAGTGTGTATATATAGAGAGAAAATATTATGTCAAGAGCGAGTTACCGGCGGTGCTCGAGGAGGTCCTTGAAAGCCCGAAAGATAAACCTCGCGATATCTGGGCCATCCTTCCGAAAGAAGGAGCACTATGAATTTAAAAAATTTACACGAACTCGCTCTAGAAATCTACCAAAGAGATTAGTGGGTTACCTTCTTATTTCTCCATGCCAATCTCTTGCTATTTTTTTTTATTTTAATCGTATTTTTATGTCATTTTTCTTTGTTTAAAAGAATGTTATGAAAACTTATTTATATGACTTTTTCTAAAGTCCTATTCAGACTCTTCCTTTCGCTGATACTTTATTTTAAGGACAAATGTTTTAAAGCAAAAATAGTTGAGAAGTTTTAAAAGATACTTTTAAGTTATAATGTGATTATTTATGTCAGACTACTAAGGAAAGTTAAACTAACTATGTTTACGTACGAAAAATTATATTTGACACAATTTTGTCCGACTATTTTCGCATTTTGCTACTTTTCTCATTTACAACAAACTTTCGCGGCCTTCACATTATATTTCTGTAAATTTTCGAAAAAGTAATATCATTTTTTATTCAAGTACAAAGCCGAGATTATGTTTATGACAGTTTTTAACTGCAATAATACGTAATTCGTTCGTAATAAATTTACCAGTATTCGTAAATCCCCCCGAGTAATAAATATTTGTAAGAAAAATCACTTTTCGAAAAATCCGCAAGTCGCGCGCAATAAAAATGTAAACCGCGGCCGAACGTCTAGGCCATAAATAGGCAAGCGGAAAAGTTCTCCAAGTTATGTTTATAAATTGGCATCCCCTCATTTTAAATACGAGGGCGAAAACAAAATGCGGGGGAGGAAGAAATTAAGGCGGCGAATTTTTAAAGTTTCCGAAAAAGAAACGCTCGGAGAACTCCGGTCGGTATACATGAATATTTAAGGCGAGGAAAACTCGGGGAAAGCTCCCGGGAGGGGAGCGGAATAATTCCTTATCTGCCGAGGAGTAAACGGCGGTGGCGGAGAAAAAGCCATCGGAAATACGATTTTCTAATCGGCCGAGAAGAATGCGCCCATAGGCGAAGCCATTTCTCTTCCCGACGCGTCTTTTTCTGCAAATGCGTCGCATTTATCCTCCGAACGTCTAACGCCCGTCTTTCTTTCCTCTCGATCTCGGGAGGGAGTCGTTCTTACGCTCCGTATCCCTTTGAGAATGCTTTGGCTGTACAGCCGAGCTCGAAAACAAGCTTTGTTTATCTCCTGCAGAATTTGATAAATTTTCAAAGGGCGAAGTTTCGTCGGCGGATTGTCGAGAGCTTTGCAGACGAAGGGTCAAAGGTGGTTTAGAAAGGCGCTTTTTTGAAAGGTGGCAGTATTTGATCGGATCGGAATTTTATGTGTACTCGGCTGATGAAATTGTGTGAGTATCTTTTTAGCGTTCGATCAAAGAATTTTTGAAAGTTATCGATGGTACTTTGTGAATTTAATTCACCTGAATACTAAATAAAACTTTATTTACGCGTTTTCTTTTCACGTAAATAACTAATATGTAAGCAATCTAATCGAGTAGTATAACTAGCTTGTTTACACGAGCGAGATTAATTGTTTGTTATATTTAATTAACCCAAACAGTTGCAAACAATTATCAATTGTGTTACGGAACAAATACAAGATATTATCAAACGTACAGCATTCATTTTAATATTTACATTTTTCCAATGGCCTCATAAGCAGAAACAATTGAACATCGGTAAAAAGCCTTTAGTTTACTAAAAGTATACAATAAAATGTCTCGTTCTCCGCGGAGAGATATCTATATCTGGAAAATGGAGAAGATGATCAGTCAACAGCAGAAACGAAAAAAAAAACGTCGTTCAATCAAATATTATTGTTCAACTAAATCGAAACAAGACACATCGTTCGCATCAAACAAGCGTTTTTACAAAAATAATTTAATCGTAGAAAATAGTGGGGTAATTTATATTTGCGATAATTCAAACTCTAATGGTATATTTTTTGTAACCAAAAGTAATATTCATCATTTACCCGGGACTTTTTAAATTTATTATCCTAAATAAAAGGCAGGTCCGAACGAGAAATGAAAGCTGATAAATTCGTAGCCTCGTAATAGTAAACTGCGAATAGGATTTACAACTTGATTAATGCACTCGACGCCAATACTATACATTATCTTTCGACCATTAATCGTCGGAAAACCTAGATTCGCACCTAATCAACAGCCAGTCCTCGGCGGGAGCGTATTTACTTCAACAATGGAATCCGATAAAATCGCGCCGTCAGCAAGGAGGCGACGTCATTCTCGTACCGACTGTACTTCCGATACATCCCTCTCAAGGCCGTTTTTCCAGTCTTCCTATCGCCATTCCGGATCTCCATTTCCTGCCTCGCATATAAACGTCCGCCCAGCTTCCCCAAAGTTAAACGGAAAGCGGCCGATGTTTAAAAACAAGCAAAAATCCAGAGTCCCGGGGATCCATTGGGCTTAATTGAGCTGCTCAGCTGACGCGAGTCTTAATTGAGGAAAATTCAGCGCCAAATTGAATGTCTAATTAATTCAATTAAGTGGGATCTCGCGGTGCTCGTTTTTTTTTCCGCCCTCGTCTAACCTTCATGAAAACATTTTAAGCGAGGAAATGCCGGCTGGACACGCTGTAATTAAACGTCAGGTGTTTAAGAATTTACTGGCGTTCTTTCTCGCGATCGCTTTCGGTAATCTGCTGAAGGTGACGGTAATTAAATTTTAATCTGCACGCTTTGAGCCATCTCCTCCGCTTCCTCCGCGAGCGAAATAAACAATTTATATACCAATTTCCGATGCTGGGGGTTTGCCTGTGATAATTCGGTCAATAGTTTTTAAATTATCATTGTCTTCCTATTTCAACTTGTAAACTGAATTCAAAACTCAAATTTTAATCATTTACTATACACAAAATCTATTATATCGATCGGCCAACTTCGGAAATTCATTAAACACTTGCTGCATACATTGATGAGTCAAAGGATCGGTTAACCGTAAAAGGTTCAGATAAAAGGCAACGATTGGCCGGACGACAAGATAAAAGGGGAATAAAAGTCCAGGAGCCCGAGCAGAATAAAGGAAAAAAATTAGTCGTTGTTGCCTCTTTAAAAATCACTCGGCGAGTTCAGTCAGAGAAGGAGTGGCAATTACAGAAAGCGCTTGTGCGTGCGACTGCACTCGAAAAAACATTACTTCCGCGTCAGCGCTCGTTTAGCTTTCCCGACACACGCAGACAGAGAGACACGCTGCGCGCGCACACAGGGAGAGAGAGAGAGAAAGAGAGAGAGAGGGAACTTGCACTCTTTAAATAATGTAACTGCTTGAGAACGAGGCCCTCCGTATAACTCGACTACGATGACGGTGTCCCAGGGCTCGTAACGGTCGCGGTCAAGTATCCTCTTACGAATTAATTACGCTGCCTCTCGGCGCGTTATATGTATATATACACATAAATCCAGCGGATCCTTTTCCTTAGGTCGTTGCGCCTCTCATATTTCCCCGAGTCTTCGCGTCAGCATTCCCCCCCGAATACACTCTCACGCCCCGCGCGCCGCGCCGTGGCCGCTCGCTGCTCGTGCGCGCGCGCAGACGCATACTACAGCTTGGGTAAACGCGCCCACGGCGATGCGCCGACCTAATACCCGAGCTAAACGAGAGGGGCCAGTCATAATTGCCAGAAATATATTACGTTTAACTACCCCTCGGCCGATATAACCGGACGCGCCCTCTCTCTCTCTCTCGCTCCCTGCGACGACGACGACGACGACGCGAATGATCAAGAGCGAGCCGGCGATCTATATATGGAGCGTGTGGGCGTAGAGAGAGAGAGAGAGAGATAGTGTCGGCTAACCAAGAGAGCCGGGCGCTCACGCGGGTATGGCTTATTAAGCCCGGGCCTGCTTCGCTGCGGGAAAATCGAAACGGACTCGGCCGTACGTGTGCGGCTGCGTTACGAGGTTATCTCCTCCCTGAGCTTCCGATTTCTTTTTCTTTTTCTCTCCCTCTCTGTTTTTCATTCGCCCCGCCGCGGTACGGAGAGTTGTACGGATTCGTCGATTCGAGCGCCGAATAAATATACGAGGGAGCCACGTTTTTTTTTTTGCTTTCTTTTTTTTATCGGCAGAGTGAAAATTTACGCTTATTCAATATAGTGTGTCGGCGAAATATTAAGCGGCGATGCTCCGCCGGGCGTCGAGGGAGGTAACTGTAATTGAAGATGAAAAATATATTAATTCTCGCGGAGATTATTGCGGGCGAGGAGGACGAGTAAAAAAAAATGCTGCAAAGTTATAAATTCTTTGCTAAAACGGCAATTTTCGCTAAGACGCTCCAATCGTAAAAAGTTATCATGCAGCTGAAACAGTTTTAATAAGAAATGCACTCTAATGAAACGCCCCGCCCTCGTGTATTAAAAATAAATCTCATTTTTCTCGCGCAAAAAGATATGCGTCTCCAGTTTAACCTTGAACAGAACAAACGCATCGATCTCGACGAGGACTCGTTTAAAAAGTCAAGAGAAAAGTTCTTCGGAAAACATTCCGAACTGCGACGCGCTCGAAACTTTTCATCTTCCTTCGAGCTGCGCGCCGCCATTCGACGTTTATGCATCTTAAAACGGCGGCCCATAATCTTACAAATTCCATTTCATACGAGTCCAGGCCCCTATATCTCTCCCCCGAAGCGTCGTAAAGGACGTTTGGAAAAAAAATTATGCTTTGCGTATACACACACACACACACACCGCCTCTCGGATGGTAATCCATTACCGGCAAATGGATTGACCTCGATATCTCAAAGAAACGCTTTATCTCGAGCTCTCTCTCTCGGCTCTCGATAAATAAATGAAAAAGCACTCTCCTATACGCTGAATTTTAAATTCCCGCGCGTAAATTCATCGATTCGGGCCGCATTAGGCGGGACACATTTTTTTACGATAATCCCCCGAAAGTTAGCGGTGACGACGACGACGACGACGACGATGCCGCCTCCGACTATAGACCGTATCTCTACTTTTTCCAACTTTCGCACTAACGAGTAGGAAAGTAAAGAAGGAGCGAAACTTTCCTTACCTAATGCCAGCGATTTTTCCTCTTTAATTTTCTACGCCGTCCTCCTGGCGGCGGCGGCCTTATAACCCCTCGGTAAAAGTAGCGCAGCAATTTTTCCCAAAGTCGCCTGATCTACGCATAATACATCGGGGCCGTGCCTGCTTTATGCCCGCGCGCGGGAAAGCGCTGCTGCGCGTGCACGCGCATAGCGAAGGCCGCCCGTAAAAACAAAGCAGAAGATAAAGGAATAAAACAGGAGCCGAGATAGCCTTCGGTACACACACACGTCTTCCGGCTCGTTCCGATAGCTCTTTGCCGCGCGGATCCCCACCGCTTCTACCCCCCGAAGGGAGCTAAAGCGAGAAAATTGCCATCCTATTTTTGACTTTACACTTTTTCCTACTCCAGATGCCGCCGCCGACGCCGCCGCCCTTTCTTTTTTCGCTTTCTTATCGGTTATTAGGTTTGGGGAAACGGTACCAGATAAAGGAGCAAACTTCTTCGCCCTGCGAAGGGATTCCGCTTCTTTTTTTTTTCTTCACGGTGCCGCGGGTTTCTTACGGATAGGCGCTCGATGCGATTTCGTATCGACTTTATGAAAATTGGTTTAACGAAAATAGGTAAATCAGACGAAACGAGACGGCTCGAGATAGGTTTTTCCTATAGATTACACCTTTTATTCGGCGCTCTGAAAATCTGAACGAAAATTCGAGATTTTTACAACAGGGCAAGTGTAAATTTTAATTTTAAACAAATTCTACTTTTTAAGTTTTAAGTGAATCAATAAATTAATTAAATGGAAAGATATTATTCATGATTTACTGTAATTTACAACTATTTATCGATCTATTTTCTAAACTTTTCTTACATTGTGTATATATTTTACGACAGCATTTCTTCCACCTACTCAACCTTTCTCGGTTTCGATAACACTTTCGGTATACTACAGCTTCGAAACTTTCTTTCGAATTCGAAGATTTTTTATCGCCTAGCACACCCGCATTGCCTCTTTACCGTTTCGATAATACTTTTATACGACGGATGCGCCGAACCGTGGAATCTCGGCGCGTAAAAACTTTTTTGTATAAATATTTTCGTTCGCAATTGATTCGCCGGAAAGCTTCTATGGACCTTCGGTGCTCTCTTTTATACGGCAACTTGGATGGCTCCTGAAATTAAAAGCGTATTTTATAGTGTATCCGACCGCGTAAAAGCTCTATAAATCTGAACGAATTTGCCTTTTTTACGGCTATTTCCGCAGTAATACAATCTCGGAATTAGTATTAAATAATAATATATAAATTATTATGCAATAACTACGCTCAGAGACAAGCTCTAAAGCCGAAGAGCCGCGCATTCATTTATCGGGCAATTTATTTGAAAAACTACATGAGCAAGATTTTAGAAGGTTGAATTTATAACGAGGCGCATTATTAGGGGAAAAAAGTAAGTTTTAATGAGCGTCAGTGAATGAGATGACGCTCCGTATCTGCGGTTATGGAAAATATAGTATTTTAATTAAGCAACATACCTCTAAAACTGTGTCTCGTTTTCTCTGGTTTTTGACTCGAAACTAAAGGTGACCTAAAACTTTCATGCTTTGGCGCTTTCGGCTTATTATGCGTGTCATTATATTCGAGCCTGAAACTAATGCAGTCAAAAGTTATGGAGATATTTTTACTTTGCCAGACTTGGTTTTTATAATTAGACAAATTCCAAATTTACATATTCCTGGAGCATAACTAATTTTCTTTTAAGCAAACAAATTTTCAATCATTTTCTATATTTTTAAAGCAGTTTTAACGTAGTTTTAACGTAGCGGTTACGTAAACAAATTATCTCCAAAATTCTTGCATATATAGATCTTTTGCTCAAGTAAAAGTGCCACAAATTCCCAAAGATTAATAGAGCAAAATTTTTATCCCAATTTCGAAACAAAATATTCGAACGATGCTCCTGAAAAGCATTCACTCGTTAAAGCGCCGGGGAATCCATTCAGACCTCTCGTCCCTATATCATTTTCAGTCGACTAACTTAATCCTAACTATGTCTTACGCTGTTTAGTCGCTTGCAGCGACGGAAAGTAATTTCTAAGACTCGGCGCAGCTGCGGCCGAGCAACTATTTTGCAGCGCGCTGAAAATTCACAGAGAGAGAGAGAGAGAGAGAGAGAGAGAGAGAGAGAGAGAGAGAGAGAGAGAGAGAGAGAGAGAGAGAGAGA